>CM076569.1:938466714-938562927 GCA_034641835.2 Pinus albicaulis | reverse complement strand
CAAGGTATATAACAAGAAAAACATCCTTCTCATTTGCCAAAGCCATGTCCATCGACCGCTGAAATTTTGCACCAGCATTCTTCAAACCGAATGGCATCTTGGCATAGTGGAAAGTTCCCCAGGGAGTGGTGAACACTGTTTTGTCTCTGTCGTCCTCATGGACCATAATTTGGTTGTACCCGGAGTAACCATCGAGTAGTGACATACGAGATGCTCCAACTACTCGCTGAAGTATATGATCCATTTTGGGCAATGGATAATTGTCCTTCAATGACACATTGTTCAGATTTCGGAAATCAATGCACAACCGAATCTCACCTGTCTTTTTCCGCACTGGCACCAAATTGGAAATCCAATCAGAAAATCTAATGGGAACAATGATTCCTGCTTTGTACAACCTTTTTACCTCCTTCTCAATTGATGGCAGCAACTTCGGATTGATTCTTCTCAGTTTCTGTCTGAAAGGCTTCTGATTAGGCTTGATTGGAATGGTGTGCTGAATTATATTCGTATCATACGTCTTTAAATCTGAATAGTCCCAGGCAAAAGCATCAGCAAAAGAAGACAAAAAACTCACATATTTTTCTTTTACCTCTGGTGGCAATGATTTGGATAACTTCACCATCTTTGGATCTTCGGTTGTTCCAATGTTTACATCTTCAACTCCCTTTTCAGTTGGTCGTAAGGTTGGTTTCTTAGCTACATCATCCTAATCGAAGAGCTCTTCTAAAGGTATCAAACCTTTAGGAATAACATTATCTTTCAGCTGCAACACTTCCATTTGATTGACTTTTACATCAGCTTCACCATCATCATATTCTACATCAATTGAGGTACCTTTGAACTTACCTTTGTTTTGCATAAAATCATTAATCTCATCATCATCTTGGAAAACTTGCCAACATCTTTGATTATCCGGGATGGTAGGACAGTGCTTCACATGGATTTCGAACTTATTACTTGAATTCATTGGGATCTTCAAATTACTTGCTACCTTAGCAAGTGCATCTGCAATTCCATTTTGAATGCGAGGAATACAAGTCAAGGTATAATCTCAAAACTACTTCAAAATATCAAGGACAGCATTCTGGTAAGCCCGCATTCGGGGATGTTTCGTTTGGTATTCACCCTTCACTTGCTTAATCACCAATTCGGAGTCGCCATAGACTGCAATTCTCTTAGCATTCATCTTTCTAAGAATTTTTAGGCCAGCAATCAGAGCTTCGTACTCAGCCTCGTTGTTTGAACAATCAAATGCTAATTTGTAAGAACATACCCTTACATTGCTCGGTACCTTGTTTGGAGCGGAAAAAGGACTGCGTACCCAAATACCAATTCCAGCACCATCATTTCCCACTGCACCATCGAAATCCATGGTCCAAAGACCCTCTTCATCATCTTCTAAGTGCTGAAATTGTGCTAGCTCTGTTTTTTCTACTTGTTGTCCACTATCTTTAGCTGATTGCTCAATTGCGCTTTCCAGTTTTTGCCTTTCTTTCTACAAAACTTCTCTGAAATTCTCGGTAATCTCTGGAATATCTTCTGCTTGAACTAACTGACTATCTACATCATTGAAACTATCGGCAAACAAAACAAAAGACTCTAAATCTGTATGTACATAATTAATCGGATGATTAACCGGTTTCTCCTTGGTTGTAAACATGTACTTCATTTTTTGTTCCCGGTATAAATTTCTCATTTGGTCAAACATGGGAATCGTTGCATAGGAGAAATCTAATTGTAATTTTCCTTTCAATTTTGCTCCCCAAGATCTGGAAAGTAGCATACCAAATCTCGAAGGGATGTCTGCCACAACTACGTCCATCAAAACATTCTTTGTGGGAATCTGATCCAAACTAACAACCAAGTCTTTAATGAGCCCAATACATCTCACTCTACTAGAATCAAATGAATAAAGATCGTGGTACTTCCTGGTGATGTTTAAACCCAACTTCTCCATGATTTCTTTCGGCATAAGATTATGGGAAGCACCGGAATCAAACATGGCATTATGCAATACAAACTCATGCAATCGAAGACTGATATAAAAAGGAGGCACTTCACTATCTGGAGACTCACCATCTAAAGCTGGTCCAAATATCAGTTCAGGTTGATCATCTTCAATATTCACCATATCAGACATAGGATCGAAATTCAAAATTCTAGAAACTTGACCTCTATAACTGTTGTTCTTCATTATTTCAGTCAAGGGAATGGATACCTTTAATTTAGAAATTTCATTCTCCAAGCTAAAAGATGAATTCTTTTCGATCTCTTTGGCTGGAACATATTTCTTTTTATACTTCTCCCTCGATGTAATTGGCTGATTTGATTTTTCTGCTGATGATGACTTGGTGGCAGCGGGATCAACTATCTCTTTTGCTTTCTTTTGTGCAACAGGTGAATCGTTTTTAGGTGCTGAAACTTCCTTTCTCTTTTGGATTGGATTGACAGGCACATCTCTGTTTCTAAGAGAATATTTCTTCTGTTGGGCTGACAAGGCATTCATATAACCTCTCTGATACTCATCTGACTCTTCCTCAAGAGCTACATCATTGGCCAAGATAAAATCCTCATCTCTTTGTACAACTGAACTTTCTGCATACTCCTCATCTTCGGTGATATAAATGGGCAAATCATCAGGAGTAAAGAAGTGATTTTCCTCCCCTACTACATCATCTTCATCATCTGAATCCTGACCAACAAAATTCTGCTGAAGAGGTGTCTTTATTTGCTGTTGGACTGCTGGTTCTTGTGCTCGCTGTTCTCGTTGTTTAATCTTGAATTGTGGCTGCTGCTGACCACGGAAATTAGGATTTCGAATCTGCGGTTCGGGCTTATCAAGTGTGAACCTTTCGAACATTTTTTCCACTTTACGAAGTAGCTAATCTGATGTAGAAGCTTCTTCCTTTATTACGACTTTCTTCTCAGCTCTCAATCTAGCTCTCTTGTCATTCAAATTCACCTCCACACTTACTGCAATCTTCTGCATATCCTCCAAAGTGGGCGGATCTCTTTCTCGTAATGAATAGGCCATGTCTGGATCAAAACCATCTGGGAATTTTAACAAAGTTGACTTCTTAGATGGCCTCAAATCATCAGGAATAGCATTATAAACCGCATTAAATCTGATAATATAGTCTTGGACGGACTCACCAGGATTGCGCTTGATCTTGGTATATTCAAAAGTAATTTGAAGTGGATCTTTCTTTATTTCCCACCGATCTAAAAACTGTCTTTGAAGCTCGGCTAATGTAGCAATACTTCTGGGCTGCAACGCTCTGAACCATTTACGTACCTCACCTCCAAAAGTTTTCACAAACAATCTCATAGTGAGATTCTCTTCATTAATTTCATGGAGATCAAAAAAGTCTGTCATTCTATCAATATGCTGCTGAGCAGGAACACTCTGAGGAGTTCCATCAAACAATGGGATTTTACTCTGCTAATCAGCGGGCATAGCATCCAAGTTTGGTGGCAAGACAAGAGGTGCAAATCTAGCGGCCATTGCTCTTGGTTGATTTATGATCTGCCTTGGAGAAACGGGTGGAGTAGGAGCAGTAGATGTACGAGGTGTATGTGGTGGGGATGGAGGAGAAACTACTGCAGATTGTTGATCATATATAGATGGTTGTACGGGAATGGTAGGAATGAAAGAAGGCTCAGCGTGAACTTGTGAATCAGAAGTAACTGCTGATGGACCAAGAGTTTCAGAAGCGGACTCTATGAATTCAGGGATATTCGTTGCCACAATGGAGTTCTGAATGTTCAGGATGTAACTATCAATGGATCTATTAGCTTGTTCGATCTCAAGATATTTGATAAACTCAGGATTTATGACAGTAGAACCAGTAGCACTTTCAGACTTAGTTTCAAACAACGACAACTCGAATTGATCATCAAACTCAATATCTTCAAGGAATTCAAATACAGTAGGGCATGAATGAGATTTAAACAAAGGGATCATGGGATTTTCTCGACGGAGGATTCTTGAAATCAGATTGGGATTCTCATACACTGGAGGCAGATCAGGATCGGGATTAGCTCTAGTATGTCTTCTGGAAGCCAGTGTGTTGATCTATTCAAAAATCAAAGGGACACAACCAATTTGTTTCAGCCTATCAAATTCTAGACTCAATCACCCAAAGTCCAGAACGATCTGATATACTGGGGTAATTCACAAGCCAAGTGTCATGCTCACAAGCTAGACCAGAGATTGACTGAAGCAGCATTCATCTACTTCCGCTGATGCAAAGCAAAAGCGTTTCGAAGGCTACCTGGCATAACTTCAGGCTCCGTCTGTAGCTTATGAAACAAATAACATTAACAAGCAAATCATTTTTTCCCCAGTATGGTCGCCACTATGTTATTGCCCAAATCCACCTTAGGCTGAAGGAAGGCGGGATTTAGGGTAACACTAAACCACGCTCAGTCTGGTAGCTAGCCCTACCAGAATAGGAGAGGGCTCTCTCCGGGTCAATCTCAGTAAAAATGTATCAATAGGCCTTGAGATGACTCAAATGAGTGCTAATTTTAGGCTAGGTATATGAATCAAGGAGTTTGGAATTATTTTTTAGGGTTTTTTGTTGGAAAAGGGGGAAAGGCAATTTTGGGCTTGGGGATGAGGCCAAATTCTTGCAGAGTTCAAGTTGGGGCAGGGAAGGAAATGGCTTTGATGTCTTAGATTCAATGAATGGATAGAAAAGACTGATGAGGAGTTGAAGAGGGCAAGAAGGTACAAGGATCCTCTTCAAACGGAGGAAAACATATAAAACTAAACAAAATTTTAAGGCAGAGCACTAGCAAACTAATGAATTCTACCTTAGTTAATCATTTTTTTAATTCAGAAGCAAAGAGAAGGGAAATGGCATACATATAAAATTAATGAAACTTACAGATACATGGAGAAAAACATCATCAAAACTCAGAGCCACAAGGATCCCAACAAGTGCTGCAAAACTCTGGTCTTTCCTTTGCCAAAAAGCTGAAATGAATATACAATGAGGTGCCAAAATATTCCCAAGAGTCCAACCAACCTTTGAAACCACACCAAACACTAGCAAGAGCGATTGTATAAAATTACTTGAGCAAATGGGAGCGAAAGAGGCAGTGATAAAAATTGCTTGGAGGCTCTGTGCGTCGCGCGCAAACCCAGTGCGCTGCGACCTGTATGTGTGTCGTGCACATTCAAATCAACACAGAGAATTGCGACCCAATGCGCCGTGACAAGGATATGCGCCGCGACCTTGAATTTCTCCCACAGTCGATTTTTCAAAACACAGTTCTGCCCTTCCACAATCTAACTCGGCTTCTTGATGTCTCCTTGCATGCAAATGAATCATTTGGACACCAAAATATCTTATATGACCATTGGATTTGAATTTTTGATTTGTAATAACCTACTTTTGTAATGTTTCAATTTTGGCATTTTTCACTTCTTAATATAAACTCTGTCTTTTGTTGTTTCCTTTGATTTTTTGACTTGAATGATGAAAATTTTGTTGATTTTTGCAGGGATGATTGGAATGTTTTGGCAAAGGAGACCAGGGCAGTGCCTGAAGATTTGTAGAAATTTAAAAACATTAAAAGCTACATATTTATTACAAAAAATAAATTTGACGATTTCTTCTTCAAAACAGAGTTTTGAAGAAGAAACATTCTCGGCATTATGGATGATGAAAATTTTGGAATGAAAACTTGTTAGAAACATCCTCATGTGCCTGCTGGCATTATTTGACCTTTTTGAAGATGAAACCCTAGACCTAATGACTGAAAAGACTCTTTGTTGACCAAAAGACCATCCATGACTATGAATGACTGTAAAATTGACTTTGATGAATTTTGATGAACTTTAATGATCAGACACGAACCAACAGATACATGACATGAGGGAAATTGAGAGACAAGACCCATCCGTCAGAAAATTGATGCTCCTAGCGGAATGCAACTGACTGGATGAATGAGACACCTAAAATGAAATGCAGCAAAGATTTTTTGATCTCTGACGGAGGTATAACCAGACCGACTCTAACAGCTTTTTCAAGAGAATTTTGTTATGGTTTTGTCTGGTTTCAAGAGAAAGGAATTTGGAAACTTTGACTAATTTTGGTTGATCTTATGTGCCATTGTTACATTCTATCATACGCTCTCCATCCACTTTATTTTTAGGCTTGAGAAAAACATCATTATTATCGAACAATATTTCTAAAGGAACTAAGCCTTTAGGAATATAGTTTGATTTCAAATCTATAATGTCCTTCCTAGCCATGGTTTTCTTAAAAGGCCTGCTATTTTGAATTTTAACAATGTCTTGCTCATCATTAATTTGTATGTCTACAAACTCTTCAACACACTCTAAAAATATTTGAAATTCCTTGTCATCCTCAAATACTTGCCAGTATTTGATGTTGTCAAGAATTGAATGCATGTTTTTTATTTGAACATCATAGGTTGCCTTGACATCTAGAGGAACTTTGAAATTACTAGCAGCAATAGCTAGTGAATCAACCATTTTATTTTCCTCTCTAGTGAAAAAAATTATATTAAATGCTGAAAAATAATGCTCAGTCAAGTCCTAGACTTCATTCCTATAATTTTTCAACTTGGAATTTTTTACTTGGTAGTTGTTTCTCACCTGCTTTATCACCAACTTTGCATCACCAAAGGAAATTAGCTGCTCTACTCCCAAATATTTCATTGCATTCATTCCCAGCACAAGTGCCTCATATTCAGTAGTGTTGTTAGTGGTAGAAAATTGCAATTTATATGATATAGTTACCCCTTTCTGAGAAGGAGAAAAGAGGACTACACTGGCTCCTAATCCTTCTCTCAATCACACTCCATCAAAGTACAATTTCTAGATCTTCCCTCCCTCCAAATTTTGCTCATTTTTACTTTGAAAGTGTTTTTTTCACTTATTTCAGGCTGGAAATTGTTATCATTAGCACCAAGGTGTAGTATTGATGACCCGAATTCCTTTCTTTAGCATATATGGGATGTTTTGAAGGATTATGTTGATCACTAATGATGTAGGTCATTTTGGTTTCCCTATATAGCCTCCTAACTTCCCCTCCAAACACCGGGATGGTGGCATATGACATGTCCATCTAAAGGGTACCTCCCAATTTTTTAGACCAAGATCTGGAAAGTAGCATCCCAAATCTAGAAGGAATGTCTGCAACTACAATGTCCATCACTAAGTTTTTCATAGGTAGTTGGGTAAGAGAAACAACCAAGTCCTTAATTACTCCAAGGCACTTCACTTTTTTGGAATCAAAGGTGTAGAGGTTGTTATTGCCTAAATCTGCCTGAGGCTGAAAAGGCAGAGTTCAGGGTAACATCATACCATGCTTAGTCTAGTAGCTAGCCCTACCAGAACAGGAGAGGGCTCTCTCCGGGTCAATCTCAGGAAAATGTATCAATAGGGCTTGAGATGACTGAAATGAGTGCTAATTTTAGGCTAGGTATATGAATCAAGGAGTTTAGAATGATTTTTTAGGGGTTTTTGTTGGAAAAAGGGAAAGGCAATTTTCGGCTTGGGGATGAGGCCAATTTCTTGCAGAGTTCGAGTTGGGGCAGGGAAGGCAATGGCTTTGATTTCTTAGATTCAATGAATGGATGGAAAAGATTACTGAGGAGCTGAAAAGGGCAAGAGGGTGCAAGGATCCTCTTCAAACTGACGAAAACATATAAAACTAAACAAAATTTTAAGGCAGAGCACCAGCAAACTAATGAATTCTACCTTAGTTACTCATTTGTTTAATTCAGAAGCAAAGAGAAGGGAAATGGCATACATAAACATTAATGAAACTTACAGATACATGGAGAAAACATCATCAAAAACTCAGAGTCACAAGGATCCCAACAAGTGCTGCAAAAACCCTGGTCTTTCCTTTGCCAAAAATGCAGAAGTGTATGTACAATGAAGTGCCAAACTTTTCCCAAGAGTCCAACACTGAAAATGTCTCAGAAAATACAATATATAGACCATCCTAACCTCTTCCCATGCCTCTAGGGTTCGAGCTCATCCTTCTAGGAGCTGTTTCAACCAATTCTAAACAAGGAACTGAAATCTAGGCAATCAAACAACTTGCCTCTATAAGGAAGGAAACTGATTCATTCATTTAATTTTCACTTTTTAGTGAATGAATCCTCTAGAACAAGTAAATATGAGCCAAAATTACATCATAATCATCAAATTATATCAATATATATCAATATTTACATCAAAAGTGAAACTAGTCAAAACTGGGCGAATTTCTGAGCTGAAGAGTCAAAATGAGGCCAAATTTCTCTATGCGCCGCGCCCAAAAACTCAATGCATCGCGCCACTTTGAGCCTATTTTTGAAACACTTCTCGACGTCCAAATTAAGCTCATGATATCTCATTGTAAATCCCTTCCTATCTACTATCCAACCCAAGCGGAATTTTTCAATTTGGAGTTCATTTTCCCCTCCAAAAATGCAATCTCCCAAGACTGGTTCCTGCTGGTGCAAAAGGTGGCAGAAAGGCCATTTTTGGAGTGTTTTTGACCCTTAAGACCATCCAGAATTTGATGAAATATCTCAACCATTTCTTAACATGCATAATTTATCATAAAAAACTCAAAAATATCAAGTTTTCCTCCAGAAGATGTCCCAATCATAAGCGCGCGCCAAGTGGCGCGACGCGTCGGGCGGAAAAATCTGTTTTGCAACCAAAATTTCAAAAATGACAGGATTTTCCCCAAACTTGCTGAATTTTGGAGTGAAGGTCCCCCATCAAGTTTCATGCTCAGCCAAAGAATCTTCAGCCAAGATTTGAAGTGGGTCAGGCCTTTTTCACCGTTTTAGTGTCCTCCTGGTACATGCAGTTCCAGTTGTAGAGTCACTGTCTCGGTCATATGAGCTATCCGTATCTGTCTCCATGGTACTAAAATTCTATGCCAAGTGTATATTTGGTTTGTTGAAAATGAGAAATGAGAACTTGGTGTGTTTGTCTCCAATTGCCAAAATATGCCAAGTAGGAAGGGACTGTGGGAAAAGTGGTTCAATCAAGTGAAATTTAAATGTGAGGACAGTCACTTGACTGTTTAGGAATTTGGGATTAGTAATTTTTACAAATGATATGGGAGAGGGAGAGTGATAGGGAATGGTATGGTTTAGGGAAAATAGGATTTAGGAATGAATGCTTCTTAGAGGTGTAAGAGGAAATAAAACATAGGTTATAATGATAATATAACATTGATGAGAAAGGAATCATAGGTGGAAAAAGATAGCATGACAGTGAGTATTCGGCATGAAAATGAAATTTTAATACACCACTTGAAACCCTAAGGAGCATTTCTTACCACAATGATAAGTTTTACGCTTTGCCATTCAACTCTCGTATCCAATCTGCAACCAATCTTTAAACAACTCCCAACACAAACTATGAGCAATATGGGATTGACTTTAACTTACTTCAACACGAAGAAACCAAGTAAAATTCAATTTTGGAGAAGACTGGCAGAAAATTTCAGTCTCAGGCCTATGCGCCGCGTGCAAATCCCAGTGTGCCGCGCAGGCTGTGTGCACCGCGCCAGTGTAATTTTACACTGTGTGAAACTGCCCAGTGCGCCGCGCGCGCCCAGTGCGCCATGCCATTTTGAAGGAGGATTTTGGAGGCCTTCCTGATGTCCAAATTGGGTGTGTGATAGCTCGTTGGAAATATATTTGAGTCTACTTTCCAAACCAAGTGGAATTTTTCAATTTGGAGTTCATTTACCCTATCAAAAATCAAATCTCCCAAGACTGGTCAAAATGAACAGAATGAGGCTGCCTCAAGGCAGAGTGCTGTTGCAGTCAACTTTTGAAGGTCTTCCTCAACTCAAAATTGATCTCATGATAGCTCATTGGAAAGATAGTTTTGTCTAGTTATCATTTGACTTATCAAGGAAGTCATTTGGCCAACCAAGTTAGGAGAAATCTTGATTTTCCCAAGGTCACTTCATAGGTGCATCAATTCTCCTGAGGCAACGGTATTTTTCACATTTCTCTAAAACCATGACACCTGTGTAAAAATTGAAGTATTTTTTTCTTCCTTGGCCTGTTGTGGACAAAAACCTCTCTCATTTTTCCCAAATTCATCTTTTATTGCTTAGAAACATCATTTGAGTGAAACCTATCCCGATGTGTGGAAAAAGGGATTTGTCGAAATGAAGCGAAATGAAGGGGATAAGGGGCTTCTAAATTATTGAGAAATTTTTGGGAAGTAGGGAGGGATGTTAGGAAGCAGGGGAAAGTGGAATTTCAGAGATTGAGTGAGGGGAAGGGGTCCAAAAGGGAAAAACACAGGGCTAGCCTAGAGAATTGCCAAGTTGTAGCAAGAAACTAGGGTTTGTGCAAAAATGAGGAATTTGGGGGATCTCAATGATGGGAAGTGTTTAATAAGGTACATTAAGGATAGGGGAAGGTGTATGAACATCAGGATACAAGTTTTTCTAATGATTTGACCATCCAAGAGAAATTACCTCCAAAACCCTAGGAGAAGGAAATGGACCTTACCTAGGCACAACTAAATCATGAACAAGGTGTAAAATGACTCTTTGGAACCTGACATGATGATGAAAACCCTCTGAATGATGGTACACTCATCTGAATGGTGACATGGACTGACATTTGGACAACTTTGACAGGAGTAAAAGCAAACCCTAGACCTAATGCCTAGTGATCAAATTTTGCTTGAAGACTCATTGAAATGACAAAATTTGACCTTGACACCTTAAAATCACTTTGTAAGAGCATGTTTGATCACTGAAGGAAGGCTGCAAAGGCTGACACTAACAGAGGTCATGGTATTTCTCAGTGATATCTAATCCCAATTCATCCATCACTTTCTTTAGCATGAGATTGTGAGAAGGCCAAAATCTAACAGACAATTATGCAACAATTTCTCATGTACATTGAGTGACAGATAGAAAGGTGGTAATTTGTCATCATTTTTGTCTTGGACATGATAGCCTAGATAAATAGTGGGATTTTCATCCTCAATTTTGATTTAATCGGGAGTGAGAAGTGGCTATAGTAGACTTTTAAAAGACTCTTTATATGCTGGATTTTTCAACAATTCCAGAAGTGGGAACATAATTTTGATTTTATTCAATTCAGATTTGAAAATGAAATAAATTGGAACTAATTCCTTATTTTCTGCAGTAATTTTGACAATTGGGGTAGAATTTTGGAGTGGAGGAACCTCATTGACTTTGGCCTTCTTCTTGGCAACTTGTTTCTCTGCATTTGATTTTTGTTGAGGTTGATGAACAGGGCCTTTAGACCTCAAAGGATAATTTCTATTTTGAGCTTCTTGTTGTTTTTTATCATTTTGTGCATAAATTCGAACATTCTCGTCATCTAAAAACAAATATATCCTTGACTGGTCTTCATATTATTGCAAATTCAAACAAGTTTACTATGAGGTTTCTCCTACAAGGTTTATTTCTTCATTTTCTTCCTCATGTTCTTGCTTCTCTTCAACAAAATTATTCAAAGGAGGCTGAACATTTTGATCATCAACATTCCTTCTTGGGCACTGTAATATTTGTTGGGGTTGAAATGGCCTCATGAAGGGAGTCTGATTTCTATTGGCCTCATTTTGATTGTCTCTAATAGTTGGTTTCTTTTCTAGCTCTAATTTTTTCATTTTAGAGGCAAGGTCCTTGATCAAATTGGACATTTGATCAAACTTTTCTTCTATTGTAAGAGATTTAGAAGAATAAGGTTTTTCTTCTTTCATCTTCTTTTTGTCTTTTGCTGCCTTTTCTTCCTCCATTTTCAATTTCTTAGTAGCCATGAGGTTAGACTGCACTCTAATTGTAGCCTTTTGCATATTCATCAATGTATGTGCTTTCTCAGCCCTTAACCATAAATAAAACTCAGAATCTAGAGCATTTTCAAACGTTATCATAGCTGTATTCTCAGGAGGCTTAATTTCTTCGTGAAATTTCTAATAAATCTTATTAAACCTCTTGGTAAAATTAGCCAATGACTCATCTAGTTTCTTTGTCAGATTTCAAAATTCTATAAGGTAGTACACATAGTCTTTCCTATCACCCCATTGCTTCACAAATATTTCCTCCAATTTATCAATTCTTGTTATTGAGTTTCGAGGCATACTTCTAAACCATTTATGAGCTTCACCATCCAAGCTATGAACAAAGTGTCTTGACCAGAAATCTTCATGTTTGACATTCTAGTTGTCAGCATAACTATAGAAAGCCAGTAAATTTTCCTCAGCAGAAATTCCTTCTCCCTCCCTGGTGTATTTTGGAAGATATTGCAAGTAATCCCCTTGACGGAGTGGATGCAAAGGTTGAGGAAGATCAAGTGGAGCATATCTTGTAGCCACTATCTTATGCATCCTTATAAGGGAATACTGAGCCATATTTTGTTGATGTCAGTTGATGGATGACTGATTGATGTAGCTATTTGGGAAATAGGAATTAAAATTTGTGGATTCTTAATCTGATATAGGATAGTAGAAATTTTGAAATCTTGAGCTAATTCTTTAGGCTTGGGGACTGAAAATAGTGGATTCTCAAAGAGATGAACAAAGGATGTGTTGACTTCACCTTCTATAGAAGAATCAGATTCAAAAGTTGTCTCTTGAGGGGATGAGGTTAATTCAACTTTATTTTGTTGAGCTAGGAAGTGAGATAAGTTGAATGTGAGGCCTTCAGGAAAACTCTCTTATAGTGGATGAGAAGAGGATGACTCAACAATTGGATTTATAAATAGAGGAAAATATTCTTCCTGAGGAGTGATGAAAGACTGGTATTCAGGATGAGTTTGGAGGAAATTTAAAATGGTCTTAAAATCTTCTTCAGTCAAAACATCCCTATCAAGAAAAGGTGAAATTGCTAATACTTGCTCTAACTCCCCTTCAATTAACACAAACACTTATGTTTCCTTATTGATACTTAATAACTCTGTTTTTTCCTCTTTGACTGAAATAGTGCTTACTTCAGATATACTAATTTCATATTTACCAATTTAGGAATGAGAAAAAAATTTAGCTGAGCTTAGATTAACAACATCTACTTTATCTTCTAAGGAAGCAATTTCAATTTTAGATTTTCAGCAAGATTTTTTGAAACTAAAACTTATTTTGATTCTAAAGTAGATGATGGTACCTTTTTCTTTGGAATGCATTTTTTGTGTAACTTTTTCACTGACTGAGATGTGGTCTAAACTGATCTCTGTTTTCCTTTTACACATTTAATGATCTTCTCTCTGTCTGCATCTGGGGTCACAGTAGGTGATCTCTAATTTCTCCTTGTAGTTGGACGTTTTGAAACCCCTTTTCCTCTCTATGGAGTCGTCAGGTGAACTAATTTGCAGTATTCTTCAAGTCATCAATTCTTATTCACCATTAAGAATTGACATTCAACAATTCAAAACAAGAGACATAGGGAGAATACTTCGTTTCAAGGCCTTCGTCTCCTGGCAGATGCACCAAAAAATGTTGACCCTAGAATAAACACTTGGACTACATCAAGCGCCTAACCAAACACATCGTAAACTCTAAGAAAATTTAATTTTTTTTTTTATGAGATTGGTAGGTGGTTTAAACTCTTATTCACTGAAAAGAGATTTCAGTTAAACCCACAGTTCTACTAATGAGCGTATTGGATTATGATGTGGTAGCAAAGAGTGAGTTTGTAGCTATGAGGAGAATAAAATGTAAAATTAGAGAAGAAACAGTAGGTCTGCAAAGAAGAAATCTACTGAATTCAGTAGAAATTAACACAAGTAGCAGTTTAACAATATTTCATCAAGAGAAAGCTATTTCTAGTCTTACAATATTCTCACGGAAATATTATGAAAGATAATTCTCCTGAGTGATGCTCTTTCCACTATTATTATGTATATTTTACCAAGAAGCCTCACTGTGTGAGACTAACAAAAATTTATAAAACACATGAACATGTCAAGAGACTGATAAAAACTCATAACATCATGAGGAATTGCAAACTGCAACTGAAGATAATAAGATATGGAAACAAAAGTGGAAATTGAATATACACACCAAATGGTAATAAGTCCTCAGAAGTTGTAATATCCCCAAATGGGATATTTCACAAATTTTGCCTAAATATTTCTAATCCAACATTTTACCATAAAATTATCGAATTAATAAACATAATATTTCCATGTAAAATAAAACAAATAAGCACTGCAATCCATTAACACATCGAATAGGAATAATCTTAGCATTTTTATTATAAATAATAATTGTGGTTACAAATACATCTAACCCAAAAGAGCTTAGAAGGAGAACTAGCCATCAATATGAATTGCTGCACTACACTGGCCTCCAAATCTAAATTATTGCACTCTCCCTCCGGCAACAACTACCACTAAATCCACTGAAGCATCCATTGAATATCTAAATGATCATCACTCCAATATATTTGAGGATCTGTGAAACTTTTGAATGAAGTCTCCTCAAAGAGAGTTGGGTTTCCATCCAACACTCACAAATCACCCGAGGGTTTTCGTCCTCGGGCTACCAATGAAGTAGAGAACCACGTCTCAAACCTCTCACATAAGAAAATGATATAATCCAAAGATATCTCTCAATGGCCTCCTCTCTCTTGGAACATTCTAGAGCCTTATTTTATTATTATTTTATTCATGGAGCACGTTTCCCTCTTATTAAAATATTCCTTTTTAATGCAGAAAAGAGTAAATCGGCTACCAGGTCTCCTCCGGTCACTTAAACTCATGTCCAACCGTCCCATCATTGTGGTATCCTCATCCCAGTTCCAATGAGCTATTACACTAAGTTTTTTTATCATGTATTCCTCCTGGAATGCCACCTTGAGCGTAATCAGCTGAGTTAAGCCCACAAATAACTCAAATTTTTGAAAGTTGTCGAAATGCATCGGAACAGAAGCCAAAATGCTCAGACGATGGAATATATCAAGAAAATTCCAGCCGACCACATAGAAACTCCTCCAAAAATCCCCTGGGCCTGCTAATGACACCAACCTGTACATGTGACCGGTCTGCTCCTAACTCTGGAAGTCCATCCTAGCCCTGTCATAGGTGACACCAAAAAAGGGAATATTACAGACCTTCCATCCCAGGATTTCTTGCCCTCAAGCAATCCAAATATGTGGGCCACCCTGTTGGCCCGATGCAACTGAGACCCAATGTCTGGATCCATACAAACCCCTAGGTGCTACTATGTACTTGCGTCAGGGCACTCGGAATAGACCCCTCAATGTCAGGATCTCAAATTTATCTCTCACTGTACCTGTCAACAAACAATCCACCCGAACCCCAATGTCACCATGGCCAATAATTTCCCAAGTCCCATGGCTCTAACTGCGCACTACCTTTGGCTATAGATGATGCCCCCTGAAGTGAATTTTTCCAACACGAATCAATTCCCCTTGGCTCTTGCTGCATTTTACCTCTAACTGTATAAGCTTCCCCACCAACTACGTACCAACTCATCACCTCTCTCCAATCCAAGTCCTAACTCAATCCCATGTTGATCCTACTCTCTTGAAATCGGGATGGAGTCCTGAATAAATGACAATCTATGCCCCACTACTAGCTGGAATATGTAACATCTGCTATGTTTAAGGGCCCCTGCTCTACTGTGCTCCCTACGAAGAAAATCATACCATCAAGAAGGTACCATCTCATGATCTCCCACCAATCTATCCTGGAAGAAGAATCCAATGTAGTGGAAATTGCGTATGGAACATGCCCAGAGAGTTGTCTCCAGCTCATAATCAAATCACAATGCTCTGTCCCGTGTGTCGATGAAATATGCCTGTAGAAGAAGGTCCCTCCCTCTATAATGGGCTAAAGTGGGAAAGATATGTTGCAAGCCCTATCGATGTACTTGTCGAGAGTGCTACTCCCTAAAATTATTGCAGCTATGTTGACTGCATGTGCATCTATCTGCACCTCATCAGTGTGTCAGCCCAATGATAGATGCTACACTTTCTCCAACAGCTCATCCCTCTCCTGATTGGGAATGTAATGCTCATGTTGTCCACAAGCCCCTTGCATAACTATCCCATCAACCTCCAACATCTCCAGAGGATATGGATCTGCAACTGGTGTCACCATACTTGATGTCTATGCATCTGACTAATCCTCCTCAGTGGCTAGCCCCAAGGTTATCCACATATCCATCATAGACTCAATGTGAGCCTCCTTCTGGCTCTCCCTCAAAGGACTAGCATGCATGATGTGCATAGTATCCTCCTCTTCTGACTTAGGCTCCTTCATATGCTGCTCTAGCTGAATCGTCACAAGTGACTCATCATCCAAAGTATCTCCTGTAGAGTCCCTTGATTGCTCACCCTACACACTGGAATGCAGCTCCAGCCTACTGCCATCAACTCTGCATGACTGCTCTCGCTCCGTAGAAGCATCGTCAACTGATCCCATAGACTCATCTGAAAAAGAGTCGTCAACCTAGCATACAGAAGGAATTCCCTTTTTTCTGCCTCTGTCACATCATCTGCATCACTCAAGCATGAGTGATCAGGCCCTCAAGGTTCTTTGTAGATGAAGCAAAGTCCCTTCCTCCTCAGGTCGTTTTTGCTGCCAGATCAACCAAACTGGAGCAGCTCCTCCATGGTCAATTGTCTCCTGAATAGCCCAATATTCTTCTCAACCAACCCTTGGGCTAGATCATAAGAAACAAGTGAGACCAACTTCTCACTCCTCCAAATGCTCAACAACCTGATCTGCAACTCTCGGCAAATGGTCTCATGGTCTATCATAGATGATGACAAGATAAACTGCATGTGTGCTATAACGGTGTCAGGATGATGTCTCCTAATTCTGAAGAAGCATTGGAACATCTGTAGAATAAATTCATCACATTCAAGGTCAAAAATGATGACATATGTCTCGAATGTGGCCATTGTTGTCCAAATCCTGAAAAGTCTCTACTATCAATCTCATAATCCTCCTCATAACATCATCACTATATGGAGCTATATGTGTGATCAAATTCATGATGTTATTGAGGCATGATGCAACTAGAAGTCTAACCCCCTCACACGGTTCCTCCGAGAATTTGGGTTGTATAAGAGCAAGCATAGTTGGTTTTAGATTCCAAATTAGTTTCTTCCCTTCTACTTGGCTTATTTTTTACAGGAGTTAATTAAGCTCATCAAGTTTGGACAGAGCTCTCTATGTCATATTCATGTGCTTCAATTCTGTTCCAAGTGTAATAATTTTGTGACCAATCCCCAGTTCTTCCTGCAACTCTTTTGGCTGTTATTTTTTATGGATGGCATAAATCCCCCCTTGAAAAGGTTCTGCTATTCAATTTGGTTTTTTGGTCATCTGATACATGGTGGTTCAAGGAACCAATTTTTATTCTTCTCAAGCTATTTAGAAATCCCTCCATGGTTCAACCAATTATATGATCATTGTTTTTCTGATTTTAATGCAATTTCTCTGTAATTTCAGGTTATGCCACTGTAAAATTCTGTTATGAAATTTCTAAGTTTTTTGTCATCTTCTCTCAGTGAGAGTTATTTTCAAACAAGTTATAAACACACTGTTGTAGGTAGAACACACAATGGTGTTTGCATGACATAACTGATATTTCATTTAAACTCAATTTTTTAACAATATTATTGATGGGGATTCATGATTGATATTTTGGGCATTCACACACAATAATAATAAAAAATCCCAATAGAAATACACAGCAAAAGTTGTAACTTGGCACCTGGCATACGACAACACTATTTTACGCTATCCCACAGTCTTTAAAAGCTACATCACTTGCAAGCTGCTCCAAATAGTCTTACCCTTCCTTCATAGGCTATACAAGCCTTTAAACTCTCTGAAATTTCCACAACTTTCTCATTAAATGAAGTTCAAGTTTGTTTAAGGTTTTCGACCCCCAGTGAGGACAAATATATTCTTTTGTATGCTGCTCTTCAGCCTTTGGAAGGAGACTTAATGTGTGCTTCTATAGTGGCTTGTTAAGTGGATATGTGTATCTCTTCATGTCCAAAATTTGAATACCATAAGTGGCCAGCATCTTGTCAAACAAGAATTTCGACCTCTTTTTATAACTAGCGGTTCGGGTCCTTCAATATAGATCTTGTCCAATTAGCTAATTGAGCAGATTCAAACTGTCGGGAGTAGCTTTCCATGAATTTCTAAATTTTGAAGCATGTCAGCTAGATAAACTTTACCACAATTTTAATTCCTAAGATCTCTGTCTCATTTCACCTTCTAGAAAATTTCAAAATTGTCGACGTGAGAGTTATGTTCAGCTCTATCTGTCTTTTCCACAAAGCAATGCAAAGCCTAGGTGACGCAAATCAATCTGACACTGGAAATTTTTTTCCAAGATTACTGTGACCACCATGAGCTCCTCACGAAAGTCTTGATGTGACAATCACTTGTGTTTTTTTTTTCTCCTCCCTACAGTGTTTAAAAAAAAGATCCTCGGTTCTCTACAGATTCCCTTTTACGACAACCAAAAAACAATAAGCCATAAATCTAGGCCTCTAATGTTTATTAATAATGGCACTGTTATACTTGCATGTTTATAAGGTTTGTGGCCCCAATCAAACTTGCCTTTGGATTTATGTCACTAATACGGCAGTTGTGAATTATTTTCACAACCCCTGCTAAAAGAAATTGACCCCTCCTATGGCCCACCACCATGACCTCTTGTTAAAATGTGACAGCTCTTGTGCCTACCACCACTACTTCATATAAAATGTGAACATATCTTGTTCAAATTCAATTTCTAAAGAAATATCAGCATTGGGATTAATAAACATTTGACCGCGGGTTCTTAGGGAATATAAGAATTAGCCTTCGATAATAATTTGGGCCCTCGAATAATTCCTCCAGGGTCACTAACCTTTGATAAAGTGATATTTGGCTGATTCAACCACTGATTTTTCCATCCATAAATTTTCAAAAGGTGATCACGCTCAATTTGCAAGAGGCAACTCGGTCTCGTTACATTTCCATGCTACAATGAGGTGGAAATTATGATGGGGCATACTATTTTTTTTTCTTTTCAATATATGTGGCTCCCATTAGAAGCATTGTACACTACAATAATGCCACACCATCATAATTTAGCTCACCCTCCCCAAAATTCCCTCAGAGTTTCTGTCAACGAGTTATTTCTTAGTGCGATCTTCCGCTTCAACACTTTCTTGGCCCGTGGCACGATTTGTCGGAAATGGTGTCACTTTGTTAGCTTTGCCCTCTTCATGCAATAGTTCCTTTGGCCAATGAAAATATGAAATTTCAATCTTTAATGATCTTCTGGAAAATAAGGATTAAACCCAGCTCACCTGAAATACAATATTATTCTGATACATTCTCTTTCGGCACCTTTGAATGCAATCCACAAATATATGTTTAGCAATAAACCCTCAGGCTGAGAATATCACTAGCTCTGATACCACTGTAATATCCCCAAATGGGATAGTTCACAAATTTTTCCAAAATATTGCTAATCCAACATTTTACCATAAAATTACTGAATTAATAAACATAAGATTGCCATGTAAAATAGAACAAATAAGCACTGAAATCCATTAACACATAGAATAGGAATAATCTCAGCATGTTTATTATAAATAATAACTGGGGTTAAAAATACATCTGACCCAAAAGAGTTGAGATGGAGAACTGGCCATCAATATGAATTGTTGCACAGCGCTGGCCTCCAAAACTAAACTACTACACTCTCCGTTCGAAAACAGCTACCACTGAATCCACTGAAGCACCCATTGAATATCTGAATGATCCCCACTCCAATATCTCTAAAGCTCTATGAAACTTCTAAATGAAGTCTCCTCAAAGAGATTTGGGTTTCCATCCAACACTCACAAATCACCTGAGGGTTTTCGTCTTGGGGCTACCAATGAAGTAGAGAACCACGTCTCAAACCTCTCACATAATAAAATGATATAATCCAAATATATCTCTTAATGGCCTCCTCCCTTTATTTTATAGATCTCTTGGAGCCTTCTAGATCCTTATTTTATTATTATTTTATTCATGGAGCACTTTTCACTCTTATTAAAGTATTCCTTTTTAATGCAGAAAAGAGTAAATCGGCTACCAGGTCTCCTCTGGTCACTGAAACTCATGTCCAACCATCCCATCATGGAGGTATCCTCGTCTTGGTTCCAATGATCTATTACACTAAGGTGTTCTCTCAAATATTCCTCTCAGAATGCCACCTTAAGCGTAATTAGCTGAATTAAGCCCACAAATAACTTAAATTTTTGAAAGTTGTCAGAATGCACCAGAACAATATAGAAACTGCTCAGATGATGGAATATATCAAGAGAATGCCACCTGACCACATAGAATCTCCTCAAAACTCCTCCAAAAAGCCCCTGGTCCCACTGATGACACCAACCTATACCTGTGATCGGTCTGCTCCTAACTCTGGAAGTCCATCCTATCCCTGTCATAGGTGACACCAAAAAAGGGAATATTACAGAATTTTTTGTCTATTTCATTCACTAAAAGTGTACTGATCATATGAGTTAAAATTCTAAACCACCAACCCTTAATTCATAGTATTGTTTCACATATATACAAAAATATAAAACTGTCATCCCCACAAAAGGAGTAAATATTTTCCTAAAATTTATTACCATCTCGTGTAAGAGATGAGGCTTATCCAAAAGCTTTAATACAAAGTGTTGTGATAGAATCAAAATAAACAACATCAAGGCTAACAATTCGAAGTGGTTGTATGATGTGGCAGTCTATAGGAAGACTCCTCATCTTTTCTGGTGCAACCAACTCCACAACAAGTGTAAACAATAGTGAAAGTGACGTGCGGATGTTCCTTGAATGCTGCCTGGTGCCTCGTGGAAACATGCTAGTGTTGAGAGTAATGGTAGAAATATGTTTCAGAGAAAATTTGTCGATGTTCCTTTCCTTTGGTTTCTTATTAGGGATGGAGGCATATTAAAAGAGATAACGGAGTTTCATTTTATTAGCGGGAGAGATTATTAGATGAGCAGGAGGACAAAAACTATTTATACATATATCACAATTGTAGATCGGGGTTAGAATGTTTAATCATAAGACACAAGTGGGAGGGAATGCAATTTTTTATGGGGGTGATGGCGTGGAAGGAGGTGGGGCCCAGAAAATACCGCAAATCACAAATCAGGAGTTTTTTTATGAGACACGGGAGTTAAAGGTTAAGATTCGCGAAGTGCGATGTGTGATGAGAATGGAGGTGACATGGCATGATAGATGGTGGGGCCCATTTAATACCACAAATCGCAAATCTTGAGTTTTTTTATTGTGAGGAATGAGAGTTAAAGGTTAAGACTCGCAAAGTGCGATGTGCGATGAGAATGGAGGTCATGTGGCATGACAAATGGTGGGGCCCATTTCATACTGAAAATCACAAATTGGGAGTTTTGATATGAGAAACGGGAGGTAAGTGTTAAAACTTGAGAAGTGCGATATGTGATGAAACAGAGGTGATGTGGCATGACAGATGGTGGGGCTCATTTAATATCGCAAATCGAAAATTAGGAGTTTTGTTATGAGGAATGGGAGGTAAGTGTTAAAACTTGAGAAGTGCGATGTGCGATGAGAACGGAGGTGGCGTAGAATGACAAATGGTGGGGCCCATTTAATACCGCAAATCGCAAATCGAGAGTTTTGTTATGAGGAACAGGAGTTAAATATTAAAATTCGTGAAGTGCGATGTGCGATGAGAATAGAGGTGGTGTGGCATGACAGACGATGGCGCCCATTTAATATCGAAAATTTCAAATAGAGAGTTTTGCTATTGTGAGGAACGACAATTAAAGGTTAAGACTCGTGAATTGTGATGTGCGATGAGACAAGAGTTGACGTGGCAGGGAAAGGTCTCACTTTAATATCGCAATCGGGGGTTCTGTATGAGACAGAAATTGTAACATGAATGAAAGTTAAAACTGAGATAAGTCGATTGCAATGAAAGGGTAAGGAGTCCACAATGATTAAGTGTGGTAATTTATATCATATAATATATTATATTACAAAGGTTTTCTGTGGTGCGAGTAACGCTGATTTTTAACTATAAAATGCATTTTAATAGTTAAAAAGGGGTTTCGAAAGAAATGAAACATTGGACTTTGGGTTTTTGGAAAAATGAAAGGTAAAAAAGGGGAAATGAAATTAATTAAGGTAGAAATGAAATTTTCTCACCATTATACTTGGACAATGACACTTTCATCTTACAACCGAATTGAAAAGGTTGATTGATTCCTTAGAGAATGATGACCAGACTTCTAAAAATCTTTGAAAAATTATAGTGCTAAAATTACGGATGAAATCGAACTCAAGAAGCTTATATTGAGGGAGTTTCATTCCAAACCATATTCAAGTCACCTAGGACATTAGAAGACGTTGAAAGTAGTAATTAAGTTCTACTATTGGTTGGTTATGAAGAAGGAAGTGGAAGATTTTGTGGCTAGATATTTGGATTCTCAGAAGGTCAAGGCAGAGTGTAAGCATCTAGGTGGGTTTCTTCAGCCTATTCTGATTCCAGAATGGAAATGGGAGTTCATTTCCATGAATTTCATTATAGTTTTTCTAAGGAAATTGAGGCAGCATCATTATGTCATGGTTGTGGTCGAAAGGTTGAGCAAGGTAGCTCACTTCATTCCAGTGAAGACTACTTATTCAAATAGTGAGGTACCACAGGTCTTCATTAGGGAGATCATGAGATTTCATTTGGTTCTGAAGAATATTGTGTCATGCAAGGATGCCAATTTTACTTCTAAGTTTTTGAAGGAGTTGTTTGCATGATTAGGGACAAAGTCATCCTTCAACACAACTTATCATCCATAGAAATATGGAAAGACAAAGAGGGTCCACATGATACTGGAGGATATTTTGAGGATTTATGTCATGCATCAACAGAGGATATGGGAGGATTACCTTCCATTGTTCAATTTTTCTTACAACAACAGTTATTAGGAGTCTCTGAGAATGATTTTTTTTTAGTCACTCCATGGGCGGAGTTGTAAGACTCTCGTAATCTTGAGTGGTACAGTGAAAATGCTACTTATTTGGTTGGACATGTTGGCTAACATGGAATGTGAAATGAAGGTTATAAAGAAGAATCTAAAGGCAGTGCAAGACATGCAAAAACTTTATGCAGAATAGCACGTGGAATTTAAGGATTTCAGGTTGGGAAGAATGTGTATTTTCACATCAAGCCTAAGAAGATATCCTTGAGGATTGGATCATGTGACAAGTTTGCACCAGAGTATTATGGGCCTTTTGAGATCCTTGAGAGGATTGGACTAGTGGCCTACAAACTTTCACTACTCCCAATAGTGAAATTCCATGATGTTTTTCATGTTTCATTGCTTAATATATATGTAAATTACCTTAATAATTTTTATTGATTGGTTTCTATTGCAGGTGGATCAAGAAGGAGAATTCCAGCTAGAACCTCCATGCATATTGCAGCGGAAACATCTCGTGCTCCGAAACAAAACAATCAAGCAGGTTAAAGTGCATTGGAAGCACTTTGGGCCTGATAAGCTATATGGGAGATGGTTGATCAGATGCAGGCTATGTATCCTTCATTATTTATTGGTGAAGTAAAATTAGTTTTGGAGTTTGTACATATTTATGCATGGTTTCTATTGTAAATACTACAATGAGCTGTGTTATAAAGTTGCAATAAGTGGTATGGTTATCATGTTGTCATGTTTGTCATGATGGTTTTGCTTTTGAACCGTATGTTATTGTAAATACTGCAATGAGATAATTTATAAAGCTCCAAAGGCAGTATGTTTTTGGATTTCATCGGTTTTGTTGGTTGAGGTGTCATAGAATGTCGAAGATGGTTTTCCCCTAAGAGGGAGGGGTCTGTAACAGCCCCAGGTTAAAATTTCATGTAATAAAAGTTAATAAAGGAAAAATAAGACCACATCGTGAGGGACACTTATTCCAAGTTGAATGTTAGTAAAATATCCTAGTGGGCATCACTTGATGTGTCTATGGCTAAGGAGGAATTGACAAAGGCAGCGGCTAAGGATTTGAAAAGGAAAAACGTAATTTTGGCATTTTGTTTCTGAAAATAATGGAAATTAGTAATTAGGGAATTTGAAAGTTCACAGGCTGCATGTGAGGCGGAAAATGAAGGGAAATAATGCAAAATTGAAGAAATTAGAGACCTCATTAATAAAAATACCTCAAAGCATCAGTTGGTAGCCTTTTGTCAGTTTAGTTTTGAAATTAGTCTCACAGAGGAGTGCTATAGGTCAATTTGGGCATCATCCCCCATGACCTGGTCAGACTGGACATCATCCCCAGGACCAATGAAATATGGTCTATCATCTCCTTACATTTCAGTTGCTATATGCCCTAAGGGAAGAAAAATTCATTCATGGATTCTATTGTGAGATTTCCAAGGTTTGAAGTATATGTTATATCACTTATATAATCTTCAATGTAACCTCTAAAGGAACTAATTCATTGCATATGCAACATCCTCCATTAAAGGGTGCACTGTAATGCACTTCCCGACATTCAAGAGAGCGTTGGCCACATGGGAGCGGAATTCTCATTGTTTTGGGTATCTCCACATGGCCAGTGCCTTCTAAAAGAGTCCATATGTGTCAAAATTCAAATCCAAGTGTCCATCTAATGCCTCTGAACTTGGGAACATGTCCTGCCTATTATTATAAAGTCGTTCACTAAGAAACTACCATCAACTTCCCTGTAAATTGAGCACAGATCCTAGTGCTAGGAAAGGAAGAATTTTGGTAAAGAAATTTTGTTGAATTCTCATTTGATAGAGTGAAAGCACTGATATGCTACTGGTGTGATGTTGGATGTGATGAGGCTGGGATGAAGCTAGAGCTGGTGGCGTCAAATCGATCATTGGTTATAACCTTCCCCTTCTACTCTTTAAAAATATTTTTGTTCATTTTCCCATATATGTATCTCTTTATGTTTCTATTTCTCATGTAATGGATTCTTGAATGATATATATGTTTCACATCTAATAGATTTGAGTGATTAAGATAGGTAGATATCTATATATGTATGTTGTTTTTGTTCTTTGTTTATGTTTGCAGGAATCGATCCGGCAATCTGAGTTGGATTGAGGGCAAAAACAACACCGACAGAGGGAGAAGAAGAAGCATTTGGATCACAAGTAGTTTCTTCTATCATTATGTGTATTTTCTTATTTTAGAGAAAGTGTTAGCAAAGTCTTTCATCTGTTGTTCTAAGTTCCTAACACCACACTTAGGGAATTTGATTTCTCTATAGATCACAATTCTGCATAACAGATTAGTTACTCTGTTGGGATGATGTCGCATTCCTGGTGTTTTTGCCTTTGCTAATCCTCATCAGTAGCATCTACTTTAAGTTATTAGACTTTTGAATGAAATAATTTCATTAGAAGTGTGTTATGTAGCTTGAATTTTCCATCACTGTTGCGCCCAACGCACTGTTGGTCAAGACACAGTGCACTGTCTCCCACTCAGGTGTGCACTGCAATGCAATGTCTCCCCTTAGAGACTGCATTTCCCCCTTAGCCAACCAAGTTCCATTCAAATTTTTCATTGCTATCATTCTCAAACATTTGTTTGTTGTATTCTCAACTATATGATACCTCTTAGATACCAGTGTACTTTCTAGATTCTTCCTCCTTTTAAAATTAAATTTGTTCAATGTCTCTTTAGTGTTTTTCTTTATCATTGGAAAATCAAATTCAAACTATTTTATTTCTGCATTAGATCCATGTATTTTCGTAAAGGAAATTTTTGTTCTATTCTTTGTTTCCTGTAGGAAAAATTGTAGTTCCATTATTCGTTTTTCCTAAAAGATAAATTGTTGTTCAATCCCTCATTTCTCAAAGAAGAAAACACTTGTTTTATTGATTTCATGCATATATTTTCCTTTCTTGCATTCACATTAAAGGAGGTGAAAATAAAAACATGCATGTGCATGTAGTATATTGTGTGTGTTGCATAGGAACAAGTTAGGAAAGTCACATTTTAGTTTGTGCTCTTTGTTGTTTGCTCTAAAACTGATTTCTCTTTCCCTTAGCAGCTAGGATCTTCATTGGTAAAGCTACAATTGAAAAGTTTGCTAATCATTTTGTTAGCGCTCGAATCTACCTTAGGCTGAAGGAAGGCAAAACTCAAGATAACATCAAACCAAGCTCAGCCTCGTAGATAGCCCTACGAGGACAAGAGAGGGCTCTCTCCGGGTCTATCTCGTCAAAATATGTCCAATAGGGGCTGAGATGACCCAAATGGATGCTGATACTGATTTTAGGCTAGTAAAAAAAAAGAAAAGAGGTATTTTGATAAATGATTAGGTTTTCTGGGCTGTATGGGACCAAGGACAACATGAGCAGAGATATATAATCAAAGGCACAGATTATTTCATAAGGCGAGATAGGCATGAGGTTTTAGCAATCAAATTTATTTTAAATGGGGTGAAAAGACTGTTTAATAAGACTGAAAAGGGCATTAACCAATGAATCCCTTCCAGGCAGAAGAAGACACACAAAGTATGAACACTTCCTCAAGGCAGAGCAAGAAATGAATTCTACCTTTCTTACTGTAAAAGCATTCAACTGAAAACGATTATGAATGAACTGTGAACATAACAAAAACATATGAAACATAAAGAAGGAACACATGCTAAACCCATACCACAAGAATCTTACAAATCAGAGCTGCACCATTTAATTATTTCTCTGTCAAAACTATACAGTGATAGCGCTGGGTTTTTTCCTCCCACACGTTTTCAGAACTCTCACCCTTTACAAATGATTTTCAGTACAATAAATAAACCCAACTATGAGAAAAAAAATCGACCAAAAATAAGGGATTTGTTTAATCAAAAGAGGATGAGCCAATCATCTGTAAAAGGAGCAACGTTACATTCTCTACTCAAATCTGTTGATGGACCAATGAATAGGTAGAACCTGTAGCGTAGATCTTGTGAATTGCAACTGAAGACCAAAATAGGCAATCTTTTCCTATTTCTCTATTTATGGTTGATATCTTTTGTTTAAATTTAGGCTCTCAGCCTTTTGACTTTCCATCTTACATTTTTCCATTTAAATAAAAGCTAAAAAAAAATAAAAGAATTTGAATTTTGCCTCCATGTTCTTGTGTAACTACCCGAATAGCTTCTACACTCTTGTATACATCATCTGTGCTAATGGCAACCTGTGCATATGCATTTCCCCTGGTGTATTTCTTTACATCATAATTGTATATTAGCTCAAGAACTGTTGTCTCTACCTTATTGGAGTATCCCAGCATTGCTACTGTATACTCATAAGAAGGGTTATCTGATTTTCTAAGGAGTTTCATCCCACATGCCTTTTCATAAAAATTGATGGATAGATCAAGATCACCAACACGAAGCATGATTTGACATAGTGGCTCTGGTGTTGGACCTCTTTTAATAAGCTCAAACAGGTAGCCATCTGGATCCTTCACAAAATAAATCACTGTGTTTCCCCCTTTAAAAGGACCTGGTTCTCTTGCGACAATACCTCCCTTTGCTCGAATGTCCTCGACCAACTTGAAAATATCTTCAGTTGCAATTGCAAAGTGTCCAAACCCTGTGCTAAAATCGTAACTCTCAACTCCATAATTATATGTCAACTCCAAAACAAAATGAGAGTCTTCTGGTCCATATCCAAGGAAAGCATTTGAGTATTTCTCCTCGGGAATGTTACTCTGCCTTAACAACTTCATTCCTAAGCATTCAGTGTAGAATTTGATGGTTCTCTCCAGGTTTCCAGCTCGATAAACAACATGAAGAAACCTATGATTCTCTTTGCGCACCTACTCCAATACATTCTCGGGGGCTTCCCCTGAAGCCATTCTTCAAAATGTAGATGCTCAAAATATTAAAAGTTTCAATAACGATTCGTTCCCTATTTCTGGGGTCTTTACAACCGCATCATCTAAGGCCTCCAGAAAATATGCCACAGTGAAATTATACTTACTAGGATCAATCCCAAACTGGGACAAGTCAATTTGGCCTGTCCGGAGAACATAACTAAAAGCTTCCACTTGTTGACGGAACTGAGGGCTTTGCAGTGATTCTAGAAAAAGCTTCATGAGTCCAAGTATCCTCTAGCAAATATGGTGTAAGACGTCCCGAACACCCACCAACGACACACATTTGATTGCATAAGAGTGCCAACATTTCATCTGTGCAGTCGCAGTTCTTATAATGATCCCAGTTCATGGCCCCATATAAATAATATCGCTTTCAATGCCAGTGATCCATATCCGTTTACTAAATTTAACAAGACTCCCGACATTCTCCGCACCAAACATTGATCAATAGAAATTTACAAGAAGATTTGATTTACTTAGAGCAGAGGGGGCACGAGATTTGGAATTTTGTTGAGGTAATCTGCCTGTCGATTCAATGCGCTGCGCACACTCTCAGTGCACCGCGTCGCACCCACACGCCGCGCCGGTGGTAAAACACTCTGACACTTTTGGCTCTTATGCACCGCGCCCTATGCGAACACGCTGCGCCCTGTGTCAACACAGTCAGCTCTTCACCAAACACGATTTTCGCCTTCCACGATTTGAATTCGACTTCTCATTCAACCTTTGGATGCACAAGAATATTTAAAACATATGAAAAGATCTTTTAAAACCGTGGAGTTTGATTTTTGTCTTACAATACCCATTTTTGTAATGTTTGGGCACCGACACTTTTTCATATTTTACACAAACTTTGAACTTTGGCAGCTTGACAACCTTGATACAAACTCTGTTTTACAATTTTGATTTTTGGACTGATGATGAAATTACTTTGTCTGCTTGCAGGGATGGGCATTGATCTTTGGCAAAGACCAGAGGCTGCTTTGAAATCTTCATGGCGGCTGGATTTTTTAAAAATACACTTATTACAAACAACTAATTTGACATTTTCTTCTCCAAAACAGAATTTTGGAGAAGAATCAGCCTTGCGCATTACTGATGATGAAACTCTTGAAATAAGAAACTTATTGAACCTTCCTCAGGAAGTATTCGACATGTTTGAAGACCAACCACTAGACCTAGACTCTGAAAATGACTCTTTTTGACCAAAATAGCATTAATGACTGCAAATGACGAGAAATGAACTTTGGTGAATTTGACTCTGACGAAGGACTGACAGGACCGAGTCTAACACATTTTATTTTTTATTTTTAGGAATTTCCATCACATTACGTGGTGAACCTCAAAGAAAAACTTTCTAAACAAGATCAACATAAAATTTACATCAATTTAGCTAAGAAAGCATTGGAACTATAACGATAACATTTAGAAGGTCTAGGCTAGAGACGTGTTTCGACGTCATTAAACATAGTAGCTGTCGTTAACTTGTCTGAGATAAATTTCGAGTGTGATACCTCACTCCATGTACGTAAGTATATTGGAGCTCATCCACGTACCTTCGGGTATATCGGGCAGTGTTCTAGTATGAAAAGTATAAGGGGGTTCTCTCACTGTGCAGTTTTGCATTAGACAGCATTAATATGGACTTGGGCCTCGATGTGCCTTTGAGTATATTTGGGAGGAAAAATTTAGGTTTCTATCCATATATAGTGAACCGAGTCAGCCACCTTGAAACTTTTGATACACCGGACACAACATTTAGGGAGATTGCTTGCTTGTAATTCTCACCAGGAGGTATTCTACAGTTCACAATTACTTGGTAAACCTTTTGCCTAGAATTATCCTTTTATTTTATTTATTTACTTTTTGTCATAAAATAAATCAATCATCGTGGAAAAAGAAATACCCTTTCCCCATTGTTCACGTAGAATAGCACTAAAACCACCTTTACCATCGGAAGCAATTTATGGTCAGCGAAGGCAACATCGCTCTACCAAAACTAGCACTATTAGTACCTCTAGTGCAACATCATCCTCGCATATATACCATAGTTAGCTCAATTTGTTTCTACAAATCTTAGTTTATCTACTGTTGTTGAGACAAATTCCTCACTACTACCTGTGGTCACGATCCATCCAATTAATGAGACCATACCTCCCGAACCCGACGTTGTTCAACTAGAATTTGATCTGGATCCCGTCACTTTTTTTCCAGAAAATATGAATCCCAAAGTTGAACAACTAGAAGTTGTTCCTATATTGGTCGCCCCACAATATATTGTAGCCATTGATTCTCCCATATTGTGCAGTCAACCTCCTGAAATATACTTTGGGCCTGATGGCAAAATCCTTCCACCTGGTTTAATTTCGATTGAAGAAATACCACAAGACGAAACACCTTTAACTCCAACTCATTTTGGGGTGGAGCTTTACATGTACGAGTGTTTTCCTCAATCACCTTCCTCTACTTTTTTTGAACATGTGTCTATTCAAGTTCCCGTAGATATAGTAGGGTATGCATTTGGTCGAATAACCATGCCTGAGCCAACATCTTCATCTGGACCATATTTTCCATTTGTGACAGCACCTGCTCTTGCTACTCCTTTGATGTTCACTACTTCACCAGTCACATTTATACGGTGGCCCTTCCGTCCCACCTGGTTACCAATATTTATCTGAAACCTTCTCTGGTGCATCCTCAAACCCATGGACTTCACCAATGGCATCTTCTAGTATTCTTACTACTAAATCTATAGTGATTATTTAACAGCTTGATCCTTTATATACATCATCGGGGCAATATCAAGCTCGTCCATCTGGGTACATACCATCTAGTTCAATTTCAACTAGACTCCCTGCATTTGGAGAAAAATATTTTCCATCTTATTATACTCCTCATGCTGGGGAGCAACATATGGTCACCCATATTTCCAGTACTCCGTTATTAATTTTTCATCCTAATGTCGAAATGAATGTTTGTCAGTGGCAGCCCACTCTACCCATTCAACCACAAACAGTTGTCCACTCGTATCGACTGGTTTAACCTGTTGCATGCATATAAACTCCACTTGTTAATACATCCTTACCCCTGTTACAGGCTCAAAATATTGTACCTTAACCATCTCAGGCGGGTCCTTTCACCCAATACCCTCAAGTTTTGGGCCCTTAAGCTCCAACTCCTTCGACTAGTTTACAACAACCACCTGTACATTTATTCACATGCTAGATTACCATATTATGGGTTGTCACAGCTGCAACCAGGTGATACCTATCCACAACTGAATCCAATCTATCATATTTTTGGTTATAATATTGGTGGATAGACCCCTTAGTAGCCACAAGCACAAATTCCATAACCTTCATTTCAAAAAGTAGCGTACCCAAGTTTTGGTCAACAGAATCCTCAAGGATTGGCTTATCAAAATAACCCCTATCTGGGTTACCAACAATATATTCCTTATGCTGGTTCTCAAAGGCCTATTGCCCAAGAAATTCTGTCATACCCTAGCTATGCTCAACCCAACTTAAATCGATAGTTGCCCTTTGTTGCAACTTTAGAGTTACTAGATTTAAATCGTCTTACGAATGATCCAATAAATTACGCTCCTTAGTGTTCGTTGATACCTCATAAATTACCCTAAGATATTCCTAAGTTTAGTGTAAACCCTAGGGAAGACCCGTCGACCCATGTTATGACTTATCACTTTTGGTTTTCATCTAACTCACTAAGTGATGAATCTGTTCGACTACGTCTTTTCCAGCATATGCTCACTGGTCTAGCTGCAAAATGGTGCCTTAAGTTACCAAGAGCTTCATTTGATAATTTCACTGCCCTAGCTACTGTATTTTTGACCCACTTCCAATTACCCATAAATTATGAAACTTGAACTAAACTCTTGACTAATTTTAAACAGACTAATGCTACTCACATTTCTGATCATATTCATGAGTGGCGTCATCATTATAGAATGGTTAAGAAATTTGTTCCTGGTCAACTCCTTGTTGAATGGTTCATTAAGTCCCTATTATCATCTATAACTGAGGATGTGGCTAAGGGTGGCGTCATCACTGAAGAAAAGGTCATTTCTCGTGCCTAGTACTTATATTTGATTTATAATCAGTCTGACACACTCTATGAGAAAATTCCCAATGTGCGGCGATATAATTTTATTATTCCTCCTCCATCTAAGGACTCTAATGACAGAGACTGTATGATCGGTACTATAAGAAAATATCACTCTACTACATCTGATCCTACGCCTTCCTCCAAAATTCACGCCCTGTCATCCGACAAGGGAAAATGTGACAAGCAACCCGAAAGTAAGAAAAAGGGGAAATAAAATAAAACGTAAACTTCTACCCCGTAGGAACGATCATCTGATCAATCGACTGGAAATCAGGAACCTCATTACCCTTGCATAATCTGTAATGAGGAAATTTTTTTTAGATATTTTCCTCACCTCACTAGAGTCTAAAAATTGGTTAAGGCCTCACATGCATCTGTAGTTTTGACAGATCCATTTTCGAATCCAAACACAAATTTGGTTGCTACGGATCCAAATTCTATTTCCAAAGTGCTTATGTTGTCTGTCATGAAGCCATCAAATGATGTTTTGTTGTCAATGCGTAATAAATATTACGATAGTCAGGCTACTAATCAACCTAATATCTCAACCATGAATCCGTCTACGGAGTCGATACCGCCAACTGCTATTCCTGAATTGACAATAAATCCACTGAAGGTATTCATTCATAAGTTGACATTTAATCCTCGAGCTCAAGCTGCTAAAAATTGTAATATAGTTGAATATTTGGCTAAATCCCCTTCAGCTATGTTAGCGCTTGAGGTGCTTCAAAATTGTCCCTCCCAGAAGTAGGCTTTATTGTCAGGAATTGGTGGAATCAATCTGGCATATTCCAATCTCATAGTATTTAATCATACGGGCTATGTTCCACAATTACCAGCAGAATTGTCATTCTCCATCCAAGTAAATGTTCTCAATCAGCTCGTTCATTGTACTATTATTGATGAGGGAGAATCTACATGCATTATGTCTCTAAACTGTTTTAATTCACTTGGCTCATTGCGCCTATCTCAATCACCTACAACATTGAAGGCTTTCGATGGACGTACATATAATCCTTGTGGTATTATCAATAACCTATGTGTTGAACTAGGGGGAAAAATAGTAAATGTTGAAGTTGAAGTCGTTGATGGACCCCTTAATTACAACATTTTACTCGGAAGGCCATGGGTATATGCTATGATTGTGATCGTTTCTACATATTTTAGAATGATCACCTTTCCACATAAAGGTGTTATCACAGTCATCAATAAACTCCCCTTATTTTCCTCCATCTCCCAGGTAACTGGAAGTGTTCTGTTAGTTCACACACCCCAAATCGCACTTCATAACATTGGTGCAGGACTCTTAAAGGATTCCACCCTCATGGGAACATGTGCATTATCTTCGCCTATGACATCAGTAGAAATTGCAAGAATAAGACCTGCTACATGATATCTTCCACTCCATCCGGCTTAAGGAATATTATGGGTGATTCTAAATTTGTTACGTTGGATGAATTTCTATCGCCCAGCCCAATTGAGCTGGCATAGAAATCAATATACATGGTTTAGACGGCGAATCTGAAATCATTGTCGTCAGTAATTTGGGTTGATCGTTCATTATATTTTGGTACTCCATCTGATCCCTTTTCATCAACATTCTTGAGAGATGAGAATATTGTGGAATCCATGATGCCAGAAGGAGAACCATGGGAAGATCATCATCATTGCTCCCATATTCAGGATTACGAAGAAGATAATCTTAGTGAATTATATCACCATTCGATAAAAAAATTCTTTTCAAATTATTTTCCCATTAATGCAATCAAATCCGAGCGAAATTTATCAAATATTGAAGAAACCATTTCTATCTATATTTCGACCAAACCTGACGTTGTATAAAATATTCATGTCGGCATGTCCTGTTCTCCAATAGAACTCGAAACATATCGCTTTCTCTTTCTTGAATTTCTTGATGTATTTTCTTGGTATTACAAGGAGATTCTAGGCATAGATACTAGTATCGTTGAACACACTATTAATATGTACCCTGATGTCAAATTGGTACATTAATGCCTTCATCCTGTTCATCTAAATAAGGCCGCTTCCATTAAAGCAGAATTTGAAAAAAAATTGCATGCTAGTTTCATTTACCATGTTCTTCTAACTGAGTGGGTTTCCAACATTGTTCCTATTATGAAGAAACAAGGGACCATCAGAGTGTGCATCTATTATCAGGATGTCAATCTTGCTTTTCCAAAAGACAGCTATCCTACTCCCTTTATAGACCATATTATTGACGATTGTGTTGGATGCGAAATATTTTCCTTCATGGATGGATTTTCTAGCTACAATCAAATCAATATCTGCCCAGAGGACCAACATAAGAGAACATTCATATGTCCCTGGGGCACATTCTCTTATCAGAAACTCCCGTTTGGTTTAAATAACGTCGGGGCAACTTTTCAGAGAGCAATGGATTATTCTTTCAATGACATTAAGCACATTGTTCAACCCTATCTAGACGATTTACCCATGCATTCAAAAAACCAGACTAATCACCTGATGCATTTGAGAGCTATCTTTCTATGCTTCTGACATTAAAAAATATGCTTCAATCTAGATAAATGTGTGTTTCATCTTGGTTCTGGTCATTTTCTAGAATTCGTTGTCTCAAAATAAGGAATTCGAATCAACCCACTGAAGGTCTAGGCTATCCTTGATTTGACTGTGCCATCAAATTTTCTTCAGTTACAGAAACTTTAGGGAAAGGCTAACTTCCTAAGGAGGTTCATACCCAACTACGTTGAAATGGCTAAATGATCTACTTGGCTCTTGAAAAAGGGGATTCCCTTCCATTGGGATAATATTGTGCAAGTTTATTTTGATGTTGTCAAGGATACACTTATTCAGGCATCATTAATGTATCCCCCCAATTATCAAAGTGATTATTTATTATATATCGCTGAGGTTGATATGGCCATTGCTATGGTATTGGTCCAAGTAGAAAATGGGATAGAACATTTGATATATTATTTGAGTCGTAATCTCATTGATACGAAAGTAAAGTATTCATACATAGAAAATCTTTCCTTCGTAGCTATTCAAGCTATCCAAATATTTCACCAATATATCATGTTCTAGAAGACCATTGTCATTTCGGATTGCAACCCCATGAATTAAATCTTATCGTGTCAATTTCTAGGGGGCAAGTATTCAAAATGGATTTTCATTTTATAGGAGTTTGATTTGGAATTCATCAAATCCAAGTCAAAGAATTATTTAGTTTTGGCTTAGCTTCTCTGCGACCTTCTCTCTGATATTACTGCTACTACATCAAAACCATCTATTCCTGATGAGTCTCTATTTCTGATCAAATCATCTGATCCTTGGTATGGGTATTTTATCATTTATCTCCAAACCCAAAATTTTTGGCCTGATACCTCTCGCTCTGACCAACAACGTATTCAATACGTATTCGGTGATACACTCTATCGTCGTGGTGTCGATACAATTTTAAGAAGGTGACTCACTAATGAGGAGGCCGAAAAGGCTATAAATGATTTTCATGTTGGGTCTTGTGCTGGAAACTTGTTTGGATACACTACTACGCAAAAGATACTCCACACCGGTTAGTTTTGTCCTACCATATTTCGCGACTGCATCCTCGCAGTTAGAAGTTGTTATGCATGCTAGATATTTGATCGTAAAATACACAAACTACCAGCACCAATGCATCCCATAGTCTCTGTGGGACCATTTGCAAAATGGGGCATTGACTTCATGACCTGTAACCATCATTCATCAAGGGGGCATAGTTATATTATTGTGGTAGTAGACTACTTTACCAAGTGGGACGAAGCGATGCCTACATTTAATAGCACGGGACAAACAACTGCACTATTTTTCTTTAATCATGTAATTTCATGGTTTGGTGTTCCACGGGCTATATTCACAGATCATGGTTTTCATTTTCACAATCATATGATGAATGAGTTGACTATGAAATTAGGACTATCCCATGATAGTTCTACTCCTTACTATCCATAATCAAATGGACAAGTTGAGGCTATTAACAAGATTCTTAAATGAATGCTTCAACAAATGATAGGAGTTCATAAAATAAATTTGAATTTAATCCTCTACTCGGATTTGTGGGTGTACCAAACCTCGGTGAGAAACACAACCAGATTTACCCCCTTTCAATTGGTGTATGGTCTAGAAGTTACCTTTCCAATCCAATGTGAAATACCTTCATTAAAACTCACAATCGACTTGTTACCTGACAGCTCTGCTGAAGAAGCACGTCTTCTTAACCTCATCCATCTTGATGAAACAACTCGTGAAGCCACATTGGCCAATGAAGTACATAAGAGACATATAAAGGTTCAATACGACAAGCATGTCTAGCCTCACATCTTCTCATAGGGTGACCTAGTCCTTCTTTATGATCAGGAAGCTGATGTAATAGGTACAGGGAAATTTGAGCCATTATGGCATGGCCCATAGATTTTCAAAATAGTTCTTTCTAAGGGTTCCTACGAGATTGCAGATTATGATGGAATTCCATTGGCGCAGCCCCAAAATGGGTTGCATCTGAAACGTTACTATGCTTAAACATGAGTGTAGTAAACTATTCTATTATATTGTATATATGTTGTTGATTTGCATTTACTATATTAGTTTGTTTTTCTAGAGTTTTCTTGAAGTTAATAATCCACTTTAAAATTCATCGCAGATGTCTGAATCTTTGGAACCATTCATTGGGTATGCTGATGGTGCTAGTTGTAGTACACATAATCTATTCTCTGCAGCGTGGGCCATTTTCACTCTGAACGACGAGTTAGTGAGTTTTCAAGGGATTTGTATTAGTCGATCTACAAATAATATCGTTGATTATAGTGCATTGATCGAACTTCTCTCTGATTCCATTTCATTTGGTATTAATCACATCTTTATTTGTTTAGACTCACAACTTGTGTTACTGCAACCTACTAGTGTTTATACTGTCAGAAATCCAACACTGCAACGTATGTTCCTAAAAGTTAGACTTTTGGAAAGACATTTTGATTTCATTCAATATCAACACATTTCCAGAAACTTGAACACGTGTAAAGATAACTTCGCTCTGATAGTACTGCTACTACATTGGAACCATATATTCTTGATGAGTCTCTGTTTCTGATCAAATCATATGATCCTTGGTATGGGGATTTTATCATTTATCTCCAGACCCAGAATTTTCGACCTGATACCTCTTGCTTTGACCAACGACATATTCGATACCAAGCCAAATATAATCTGATCTTCGGTGATACACTTTGTCGTCGTGGTGTCGATACAATTTTAAGAAGGTGCCTCAATCATGAGGAGACTGAAAAGGTTTTAAATTATTTTCATGTTAAGGCTTGTGGTGGAAACTTGTCTGGATGCACTACCACACAGAAAATACTCCATACCAATTATTTTTGGCCTACCATATTTTATGACTGCATCCTCGCAGTCAGAAGTTGTCATGCATGCTAGATATTTGATCATAAAATCCACAAACCGCTAGCGCCAATGCATCATGTTGTCTCTGTGGGACCATTTGCAAAATGGGGCATTGACTTCATGATCTCAATAAGTAACCCTCATTCGTCTGGGGGGCATGGTCATATTATTGTTGTAGTAGACTACTTTACCAAGTGGGACGAAGCGATTCCTACATTTAATAACACGAGACAAACAGTTGCATTTTTTCTCTTTAACCATGTCATTTCATGGTTTGGTGTTCCACAAGCTATAGTCACATATCATGGTTTTCATTTTCGCAGTCATATGATGAATGAGTTGACTGCCAAATTAGGACTGTCCCATGATAGTTCTAATCCTTATTATCCATAATCAAATGGACAAGTTGAGGCTATTAACAAGATTCTTAAATGAATGCTTCAACGAATGATAGAATTTCATTAACGAAATTGGCATTTAATCCTCTACTCGGCTTTATGGGTGTACCAAACCTTGGTGAGAAACGCAACCCGGTTTACCCCCTTTCAATTGGTGTATGGTCTAGAAGCTACCTTGCCAATCCAATGTGAAATACCTTTGTTAAAACTCATAATCAACTTGTTACCTGACACCTCTGCTGAAGAAGCACGTCTTCTTAACCTCATCCATCTTGATGAAACACCTCGTGAAGCCGCATTGGCCAATGAAGCGCATAAGAGACGTATAAAGGCTCAATACGACAAGCATGTCCAGCCTCACATCTTCTCATAGGGTGACCTGGTCCTTATTTATGATCAGGAAGTTGATGTAATAGGTACGGGGAAATTTGAGTCGTTATGGCATGGCCCATAGATTGTCAAAAGAGTTCTTGCTAAGGGTTCCTACGAGTTGTTAGATTACGATGGAATTCCATTGGCGCAGCCCCAAAATGGGTTGTATCTGAAACGTTACTATACTTAAACATGAGCGTAGTAAACTGTTGTATTATATTGTATATATGTTTTTGATTTGCATTTACTATCTTATTTTTTTTTTCTAGAGTTTTCTTAAAGTTACTAATCCACTTTAAATTTCATCATAGATGTCTGAATCTTTGGAACCATTCATTGGGTATGCTGATGGTGTTAATTGTAGTACGCAAAATCTATCCTCTGCAGCATGGACCATTTTCCCTCCGAATGATGATTTAGAGAGTTTTCAAGGGATTTGTATTGGTAAATATACAAACAATATCGCTGATTATAGTGCATTGATCGAACTTCTCTCTGATGCCATTTCATTTGGTATTAGCCGCATCATTATTAGGTTAGACTCACAACTTGTGGTACTGCAACCTAATAGTGTTTATACTGTCAGAAATCCAACTTCATCGTATGTTCCTAAGATTTTGACTTTTGTAAAGACATTTTGATTTCATTCAATATCAACACATTTCCAGAAAATTGAACACATTAACCAATTCCTTAGAGAATTATTTTATAAACGGAAATTTGCAACTCATGTAAAGATACATTCACATAATTGAATAATATTGCACAATAAACATAGGAAAACACTAAAAACAAATAGATACATAGTTATAGGTTTTTAAAAAATTTGTGCCCAAGACACATTGGTCATCTGACCTCAAAATGTATGCAACATGTCAAAAGTAAACTAGTGGTGCTCATGATAACATGCTACTAATATAGCTATCCTCCACAGTAACCACATCTAACGGTTAGGAACACCAATAGTATGTCGTTTCAGTCGCATGGGTAACTCTTCAATCCAGCAATCCAGAATCTTGAAGGTCAACCCTTGTATATGTTGTTGAAGCTCAGCAGGAGTCTCATCCATATCCAAATCTTGAAGGACTACTCTCCCGACAACCCTCTCTGTTGGCTCATCTACTCCCTTCTCTGGCTATCCCACTTTTCGAACTCGACCTACATTTTCATACATAAAAACTTTAGTTTAGACTTGGGAAAACATAAAAATACAAAAACATGTATAATCCTTAGAAAAATAAAAAATAAAAAACATGGGCAAAACATTCTTACCAATTTCACCCCATTGAGCGCCTTCTGGTAAAGCTAAATCTAGATCTCCTCGCAAGTCGACACCTGCATATGAATAATCATTTATGGTGATCATTTGTCGCCTAAACCAGGTGAAGAATGCAGTATAGAACATGATGGTTGATTTCCCAGCATGTCTAGCCATCAGTTCTACCCATCTCTACATCCTTGGATCTCTAGGGTTAGATATACCCAATGTCACATGCTGAGGTTGTGTTGTACATGTTTCTTGTAGGTAGTTCTTGGCTGCAAAAACTACACCGAGAAACCAAATCAACCAATCTTTAGGTTCAAGTTGACCCTTGAACTAGAGGGGGCTCCCTCAATAATTACGAGGCCTTGTTTAACGATGTTCACTGCACTGGACAATAGCCTATGAAGCACAGTGGCCAGATGTATGGTTTTAATTGGGGGTGGTTGGCGATCAATGTGCAATTTCTATTCATGAATAAATTCTTCCTTTGCAGAGTCCTTTCTCAAAGTGTCAGCTTCCAGGCTAACAAAATAACTTAGATTTTTAAATAATTTGAAAGAATAATGTATGGAGTTTCCTGATAATTAAGGATTCAAACAAAATACTTAATAAATCAGGAAGAATTGGATTCGTTAGAAAGGTTCTACAGCCAAACAAAGCACATCCAGGAGAACATAGAAGTGGCAAACAATAACTAGTTCAAAGAGGAGCTAACTCAAAAAAAAAGTCTGATATACTAATATCTTTAAACAATTATAAATTTGCAGGGGATTTTAGAGAGATTGAAACTCAATCTATTCCTACCCAAATCTTCTATGCAACTCTGAACATGTGTATAAATAGAATATGAAAATACTGGAAAAACATACAAGAAACACAAATTCTGTCAAAGCCAGAGCTGAAATACTTTAATTAGAATTTCTGGAGAAATTTTTTACAAAACTGAAAGGTCTTGGCATAAAAAATCCCACCAATTTCTTATTACAATCCATGAAATATATAGAAATACAATTTGAAAATTTTCTTATCCTATAGGAGATCAATTTTATCAAATAAGCTAAAAATAAAACAATATCTGACTTGTTGCGGAAAATTTGGAACAGTACCCTTCAAATTCGGATTTAATTATAGTGTTGATTGATGCTTCTCCTTCATATTTGGATCTAATCCTTTGATTCATGATATGTGTCTAAATATGGAAATAAGTTGATCGGTTGACTATTGTCCTCCTTGGAAATATGAAATTGTTGAATATTCTACAAAGTAAAATTTTCCCTATGAAGTTCGCATGCCGGAAGTGATCTGTCTCAAATAACACCCATCCAATATTTTTTAAATATGTAGTTGACCATTTTATTGTCAACGTTTTGTTTTGAAATCTTTAAATAATCTTGAACTGCTGATTTTATGCCATTTAATTCCAAATTTTATAACACATTACTACCACCTCTGAATTTCATTGTTCTAAAACTATCACTGCTTCCACAGCTACCCACTGATATTGCTATGAAATTTTTCCACAACCTTCATACATCATCATTGTCACTGTTCCTTCTGTCCAGATATTATCTCTCTCACTTGTTAAAGTCACAAGATACTCTGCTCATCTGTGGGTTACTACCAAACAAAATTCTACTTATATCATCTTTCTTGCTTGTAGTTGTTGTCTCATCTTGTAATATCCCAGAAGGGAGAATGCAGTAATACTGAAACACAATATAAGAACTACAAAAAAGTAAACAATAAATCTATATACACATCAAAATGCACAGAAATAGCTGAGCCATATTATTATATTGGAGGTGAAAAAGAAAGTACAACAGTGCTCAAAATATGAGACACTCAAGCCAAAGGGATGGCTTGGAATGACCCTGCAATGATCCCACAAGAGGGACTGTGTAACTGCTAAACTGTTGGAAGGTAAACTACATTGTCCCTGCTGCAACTATTGGGATTGCAACTGCTTGAAAGATAGAAAGTCAGATCTAGGAAAAATGGGAGCTTTGATGATGTTGAAAATGTAGATCAAGGCTCAATGATGGATCCCCAAGATAACCTAGAAAGGGTTTCTCATATCTGTTAATATAAGAAAAAAACCATCTTAGGGCTTCACATATATGCTATTGGGAATGCAAATCTAAAGATAGTTCTGATGATATGATGGCTACAATGATGCACAATCAGATCTATGAAAGAAGGGATGATCCCTTCACTAGATCCTTGGGCTAAAAGATCAAGATCTAGCTCCTCCAATCTCCTCCACTAAAAATAGCTGCTGGATGAACAATAGATTTAGAAAACTGCGCTGTCAGAAAGGGAGGCTTAATAGCCTACTACTAGATGTGTCAAATCTACTCCTGTATGATGAAAACAATAGATCCAATGTGAGGAGGTGATCCCTCACAATATTTCCAGCTTAAATACTAGAAACTTCCTTCTTCCAATAGATCTACAGGACAGGACTGCGCAATCCTTGAAGGGACTGCTGCTACATGGAGGTAAAACCTAATGGCGTAAATTTTGGATATAGATCTGCTACTCCTGGAAGACTGAATCTGAATAACAAAGTGGTAGGATGAATCCTCCACTAGTTTCCTAGATGAATGCTAGAAAAAACCTCTTGAAGATGGCACCAATGCCTGATAAGGAATTAAGTACAATCCTCTTCCTTAGAGATCACTCAAATAAAGAGGTGGGATTCCCGCTCGGGAACATCCTGTGCTAAACAACACTGCAAACTCTGATAAATAGCCCAAGCTTGCATAGAAATGTCCTCAGACAAATCTAGATCTAAACAGGTCAAGAAATGAACAATTCAAATCCTCCCCTCCAATGTGCCTTCACCTTCATTATATAGATATGAGCCTTCCATAGCCTAGGCCCACTCCAAATTGCATTGTACATGTGGAAAAAAGTCTCCATGGTTGACTGCGTTGTTGATCCATGTCCTCCATCATGTTCACATGGGGTGATTACCCTCTCCATCATGTGTGCATTAAATGCACCACTTCCTCCACTATCTTATCATAAGTGCTTTATGATCTTATTTGAATGCACTATGATCTCAATTGACCTTATCAAAGATCCTCATGGTTTTTCATTTAAGATACATGACCTTATTTGACTGTTTCATCCTCCATAATCTACCTCATAAATGAGACACGATCTCCATTAATGGAGCTTCCCACTACTCCATGATTTTAGATCTAGATCTAGAATATCCACATACACACATAAAAAGTGGATTTTATTTATCTTTGAGGATTATGGGTCCCTCCATCATTTTATTTACTTAATTAATTAAGTTTATTAAAAACTTTAATATTCCAAATATCATCTGAAAATTTGGGAATATTACACATATGATGCCCTCTTGTAGGGTTTCATCAACAAAGGTCACACTTGTTAGATTCATTACTTTGAAAATTCAAGAATATGCACAAAAAACAGGAATTATGGTCATTGTCATAGTCAAGATAATGCACTCATGTTAAACATGATCTCAATAAGTCACTATCCAACATTATTTTCATAACAAGGATCAGTGTTACTTGTTCATTATTTAAATGCTACAGATGTCTCGGCTTCATATGTTGGAACATTCTCACAAATGCCCTTGGCTTTACCATTGTTGTAGATGAATTCACTTGTCTAGTCCATAAGGCTATCATTTTCATGTGCCTTTTGTTGGGTGTGGAGCTTGATTATCTTGTTTATTTTGCATCACAGTGTTGGAACCTTGTAAATTAATGGGGTGGCAATGCCACTTGTAATTAAATGCTACCTGGGGGGTCTAGGGGGGGGGGGGGTGCTGTGAATTTATGGAGCCCCCGCCCTAGCAGGGGGTTTCAAGGGCAACACCCCCGAAGCTAAAAATAAATGTAAAATTGCCTTGTAAAAGTACAGTAATTTCTAGTCAATCTGGGTCGTTCAGTAGGCGGATGAACTGACGGTAGAAGTTATGTTTACTTTAGGGTTTTTTTCCCTAGAAGGAAACCCCTCACTTGTATGAGGGAATTGTATTACGGTTGTGTATTGTATGTGTATTCTCAGAGTGAGAAACAAATAGGGAGACTGTGAAAGAGAACAAAGGATATTACAGTGGATCTGTTGTAGGTTGTGTCCCTTCATTTTGCTGGATAATAGGAAGGCAGGACTATCTATTCGAGGTGGACGTAGCCCAAACTAGGTCAACCATGTATATCGGTGTCTCTCTAGTTTTATGTGTTTTGTGTGCTTGTGTTTTTCCGCATATTTTATGTGTCACATTGCTCTGTAATATATAATTTTCCAACACCTTTGTCTTTTACTACAGATTACAGGGTCAAACTTCCTTCATATTCTGTCATAGATTACTTCTGTCAACAAGACCATTGTATCAATACTAATGTCATATGGTAAAAATTCCAGCCTTAAAGCCTCAGCAAGGCCTTTAACTGAAAATTTAGTTGTTGTGTAGAGACTATACCATAAAACAAAAACATAAATGCTTGGGAGTCAATGAAAACAATGAACCTTGGGTGTTTGTTGTTTTCCTTAATCATGGGCAGGGCTGAATGGACTGGGTAAACTGTTCCATTGAGATTAGTTCATATTTCCAGGTCCAAATCTTAAACATTTTAATTCACCAGTTGTCTACTTTTCGTTCACAAATGTTTTGCAGAAAATGGCACTGAACATATACCTTTCAAAGAAATAGCAAGATCTCTTAAAAACGGTCAGAATCTACCAGAAATTCTTGTGTTGCACCTAATAGACGACATTCTACAAAAAACCCATGTCTTATATTTTGGAATTTTGTATTTGTTTTCCCATAAATGGAGCCCGAAATCCACTGTGCGAAAATGCCCACGAATTGTTTTACCCAAGTCTATCACACAGCTTTGCAATTTGGATCAAAACCAGTAAGAAATCATGGAAGAAGAATTCAGTATAAAAAGAGAAGATAAGTTCATTTCAATAGTACATCCCCTTGGCTCAATCAAGCTCATGTGAATCATTGTGTTCTGGAAACCTTTATTCATCTTATTTGTTGATGGATGCTTGTTGTAATCTTCCTCCCAACTTTGAGGAATTTAAAAAATTATCATTTAAATAAAAAAACACTATGTCAAGATTGCAATGCATAACTTGTTTTTAATTTCATATCAAACTTCGCAGATTTAACCTCTACGCTCAACCTGAAACCATTGACAGATTTCAGAGGGGGTCCTTACTGGTAAGTGGTTTTGCTGCTGGGGGGTGCGAACTATTGCAATTTTTTACACGTGGCCAAGAGTTTTTTTCAAAACAACTAATTTCAGACCCGCCCCCTCGTTAAAGCTCGAATGACCCTAGGGGGTCTAATATTGAATGGAGATCATTGATATTTATGCGTTAACATTTTGACCATTAAAAATGATCGATATTTATTGCACTTGAATATTTAAATATTTAAAATTTCTATAATTTTAATAAAAATATAATTTTATATTTTTTAATAAATTTAAATATTTAAAATTATTTAAAATTATCCAAGATGGCTGAGCAACCATATGGCCATGAAACTTTATATATGCCCTCAGCATTTGGCCCATAAGGACATTGTCATTTTTTCATTGAAAATTAAAAAATTTCAATGTGCCAAAATATGTTACAACATCGACTCCAATGAAGACTACTCCCCCTTGTGGGATGCGGACAACTAGTAGACCAGTTGCTTTTTAGTGTTGGGCATGGATTCATACCATAAACATGTGACCTGAAGTTGCAACCTACTCCCAACTAAAATACTGCAATCCTTATTTGTAACTTTCAATTTAAAATATGACCACTGTAACCAGTTATTTGGATAAATCCTCTATCCATTGTTAACTATTTGCAGCAAAAAGAATATAAAGAAGAAAGAAAAATCCAGAACTTTAAACACTACGCTTAAAAATAATTGATCACTCACTACCTAACAACTTGCTTAAAATGAAATAATCCTCATGTTGCAAATTGTTAGACATGGAGTCATACTGAAAACCGTCAAGCATTTGTATGGCTCAAATTAAAAAATATAACCAATCATCATGGATCAATCCTGTCATTTCAATAGCCTACTAGTGCAGACTGCAACTTGCAACTATGAAATGTGATCATATACCTGCACTAATTCATATACTCTTTCATACTGAAATATGAAAACTGAAAAATTCTAAAGACTGAAAATATAAGTTGATATATCATATACTCTTCAAATCACATCATTAATTAAACAATGAACACTTTGATAATGTTGGGTATGTGTTATATTCTTTGCACGACTAGCCCCACGTGCTGTACGTTGCATTGAGGGTAGCAGGGGGTTCACAAGGGGGGAGGCAGCCCCCACTATTAGGGTTTGGGGCAGCGCCCTGGAGAAAAAAAAATTGGTGTGTGTACCCACTCATAGGCAGACCCACCCATGTTTTGTGCATGAGTTTGCACATGGTTTTGGGGGACGATGGTTTTCGGCCCCTGGTATTTTGTAGATCCGATCAAGGGAACTACGGTTATGTTCTAATCCAGGGTTAATGGATTGGGGTTTATGTATGCTTCGGCATGTATATATATGTGTTGTAACACTAAAAGGAATATAATGAAAAATCAAGATGGTCATCCCAATTTGGGATCCAGGGGAAAATCTATGTGTTTATCTATTTTATGTTTTATGCTCTCACTATCGTTTATTTTCTGCTATAAGATTCATGTGTAGATAATTTATATTCAGGTTTAAAACCTAAATTTGGTATCAAAGTTGTTTTGGCTTCAAGGGGATGCCTTTGCTGCTGAGGGTTTTTTGCTCAGGCCTGAGGTAGACCCTGTTCAGTGGGAGATTTGTGGGATTGATTCTTGCAGTGAAAGAAGATGGCGGCAGAAAGATAGAGATTGAGAAATTTAATGGTCAGATTTTTGAGTTGTGGAAGCTCAAGATGGAGGATCTGCTGGTGGATAAAGATCAGTGGATCGTGGTAGATCCAAGTACTAAACCAACGACAATGTCAGATGAAGACTAGAATAAACTGGATCGGAAGGCTAAGAGCACAATATGGTTGTGTGTCTCAGATTCAGTATTGTTGAATGTATCTAGGGAAGCTACGGTGAAGAATTTTTGGGAAAAACTTGGGACTTTGTACCAATCTAAGTCTCTGGTGAATAAGTTGTTCCTGCGGAAAAAGCTATATAACCTGAGGATGAAGGATGGAGACTCGGTGACAAAGCATCTGAACGCCTTCAATACTGTGGTAAGTCAGCTGTCGTCTGTTGATATTAAAATCTCAGATGAAGATAAGTGCATCAGTTTGTTGTGCTCTCTACCAGACTCATGGGACAGTCTGGTTATTGCAATAGGTAGCAACACAACTACCTTGAATTTTGATGACATTGTCTCAGCCTTGCTGTCGGAGGAAATGAGACGGAGAAATATGGAGGGTCAGAATGGAGATGCCTTATCTGTACGAGGAAGGTCCCAGAACAGAAACAAGAATAAGGTTTCGAGTGGGAGATCCAAATCTAGAGGAAGATCTAAATCTCCTGGAAAGTTTGTAAAGGTGTGCTGGAAATGCGAAAAGGAAGGGCACTACAAAAAGGACTACAAATCTCAAGCTCCTGATAAAGGAAAGGGATCCGATGATGCTCCTTCTGTAGAGTTAAAAACCACCTCGGATGAAGGTGGGGATGTGTATTTGGCTTCTTCTTCAAATACACATGTAGATCATGAGTCATGGTTGATCGACTCAGGTGCATCCTTTCACTTCACTCCCCATAGGGAGTGGTTCTGCGAGTATGAGAAATATGATGGTGATGTCTTCCTAGGGGATGATAGGAAGGCCAAAATCATCGAACGTGGAAAGGTCAAGCTGAAGCTGCAAGGTGGAAGGATTAGAAAACTTCCTGGTGTTCTGCATATTCCTGCATTGGCCAGAAATCTGATTTTTGTAAGCAAGATGGATGATGCAGGTGTAAAAACAATGTTCGAGAAAGATGCCTGCAAGATGGTTCGGGGAGCACTGGTATTAATGCGGGGAGTTCGGACTGGAACTCTGTACAAGCTACAAGGTAGCACTGTTATTGATGGGTGTAACAGTTCTGTGGTTCCTGAAAATGGGACGGAAAGTCTAGTTGTCTCTGGAGAAAAGACCATGCTATGGCATCAAAGGCTTGGACATATTGGAGAGAAGGGCCTTCGGATACTGCATAGAGATGGTATGGTAGAAGGCATGTCTAATTGTTCTCTGGATTTCGATTTCTGTGAACATTGTGTATATGGGAAGGAGAATCGGGTGAGTTTTCCTTCTGGTGCTAAGAGGGCAAACAAGATATTAGAACTTGTGCACAGTGATGTGTTTGGGCCTGTGTCAGTTCCATCACTGGGAAAGTCCGTGTACTATGTTTCATTCATAGATGACTTCTCAAGGAATACATGGATATATTTCTTGAGGAAGAAATCTGAAGTCTTTGACAAATTTAAAGAATTTAAGGCTCTGGTGGAAAACCAGACAGAGAAGAAGATAAAGGCGTCGAGGACAGATAATGGTGGGGAGTTCTGTAAGAAGGAATTTGAAGAGTTCTGTAAGAAGTGTGGTATAGCACGGAAGAAGACTACTCCATACACACCTCAGGAAAATGGAGTTGCAGAAAGAATGAACAGAACACTGATGGAAAAGGAAAGAAGCATGCTCAGTGGTACCGGGTTAGGACAAGAATTCTGGGCAGAGGTAGTGGAGACTGCATGTTACTTAGTTAACAGATCACCTTCATCAGCGTTGGAGGATAAGACTCCACATGAGGTATGGACTGGTAAGAAACCCTCTCTTTCACATCTAAGGGTATTTGGATGTGATGCATATGTACATGTTCCAAAGGAGAAAAGGACCAAGTTGGATAATAAATCTGAAAGGTGCATCTTTATTGGGTATAAGGATGGTTTAAAAGGTTACAAGCTTTGGAACCCCGAAACAAGGAAGGTTGTGTACAATCGATATGTGGTGTTTAGAGAGGTGAAATATGTCGTTAAACATGAAATCATACCAAAGGAACCTGAGAAGATAGAGTTTGAGCTAAAGGAGGATGAATCAAACTCTACAGCAGAAGAAGATTCAGAAGAGGAAGAGCCACAAACTCCAACTTTGAGAAGATCAGTTTAGGAAAGAAGGCAACTAGAAAGGTATAGTCCATCCGCTTTCTATTCAGGTTTTTCCTTAACTATAACTGATGATGATCCCAGAACTGTTAGGGAGGCAGTATATTCCGAGGATGGAAAACTCTGGAAGGAGGCCATGGTTGATGAAATGGCATCCTTGCACAAAAATGAGGCATGGGATCTGGTGGAGTTGCCATCTGGAAGGAAGCCCATTGGGAGAAAATGGGTGTTTAAGAAGAAGATGAATGTAGAAGGCAAGGTGGAGAAATACAAAGCTCGGTTGGTAGCAAAAGGTTATTCCCAAGTGCCGGGAATTGATTTTGGTGATATTTTTTCTTGTATTGCCAAAGTTACTTCTATTAGATTACTTTTATCTGTTGCTGCTGCATTTGATTTTGAGATAGAATAGATGGATGTGAAGACAACATTTCTTCATGGGGATCTAGAAGAAGAGATATACGTGAAGCAACCTGAAGGCTTTATGGTGAAGGGTAAGAAAGAACCGGTATGCAGGTTGAAGAAATATCTGTATGGGTTAAAATAGTCACCAAGGATGTGGTATCAGAAATTTGATACCTATATACAGGGACTTGGCTTCACCAGAAGCAAGAAGGATCACTGTGTTTATTTTAAATTAATTGGTGACCGTATTATTGGAAATGACAAAGAAATTATCCAAGATTTGAAGACCCAAATGTTCTCCAAATTTGACATGAAGGATCTTAGTGCTGTAAACTACATTTTGGGCATGGAAATTAAGAGAGATCAGGCAAAGAGGAAGCTCTGGTTAAACCAGAGGAAGTATGTCGAGACTATATTGTAGAGGTTCAATATGCAGGATAGTAAACCAGTGAATGTTCCTATTCCTGTAGGTGTAAAGCTGTCTGCTGAACAGTGTCCCAAGACACAAGAAGAAGAGGAGGATATGTCCCGTGTTCCATATGCAAGTGCAGTGGGTAGTCTGATGTATGCAATGGTCTATACTAGAGTAGACATTTCACATGCAGTGGGAATATTGAGCAGGTTTATGTCAAACCCATGGAAGGAGCATTGGATAGCAGTGAAGGGGGTTTTCAGATATTTACGTGGCACTAGTGATTATGGCTTGTGCTACCAGGGAAGACCAAGATTGGAAAGAATGTTGGACATTCATGGTTTTGTTGATGCAGACTGGGCTGGAGATTTGGACCAAAGAAGATCTACAAATGGGTATGTGTTTAACCTATTTGGAGGCGCAGTCAATTGGATGAGTAAAAGACAGTCTATAGTGGCTCTTTCAACTATATAGGCAGAACACATAGCAGCCACTCATGCAAGCAAGGAAGCAGTTTGGTTTCAGAGATTGTGTTCAAGTATGGGGTTGGTACAACAAGCTATAAGGATAGACTGTGATAGCCAAAGTGCAATTTTCTTGGCTAAGAACCCTGCTTACTATTCAAAGAAAAAGCACATTGATTTTCAATATCACTTTGTTAGAGATATGGTTGAGGCTAAAAGGGTGTTGTTGGTAAAGGTGGACACTTTGAAGAATGTTGCAGATGCATTGATGAAGTCTGTGAGCACCCAGAAGTTCTCTTGGTGTATAGAAACAATGGGTGTTGAATAATTGGCCCAATGACTAAGTGCTCCTGTGGCCCCCTGTGGAAAGAAAACAACAAGTGGGAGAATGTTGGGTATGTGTTATATTCTTTCCACGACTAGCCCCACACGCTGTACGTTGCACCGGGCACAGTAGGGGGTTCACAAGGGGGGAGGCAGCCCCCACTGTTAGGGTTCGGGGTAGCGCCTTGGCGAAATTTTTTTTGGTGTGCAAACCCACTCATAGGCGGACCCACCCATGTTTTGTGCATGAGTTTGCACATGGTTTTGGGGTACGATGGTTTTCGGCCCCTGGTATTTTGTAGATCTGGTCAAGGGAACTATGGTTATGTTCTAATCTAGGGTTAATGGATTGGGGTTTATGTATGCTTCGGCATGTCTATATATGTGTTTTAACACTAAAAGGAATATAATGAAAAATCAAGCTAGTCATCTCGATTTTGGATCCAGGGGAAAATCTCTATGTTTATCTGTTTTATGTTTTATGCTCTTGGTATTTTTTATTTTCTGTTATAAGATTCATGTGTAGATAATTTCTATTCAGGGTTAAAACCTATAGATATATGGCATACTGAAACTCTGAATATCTATTCAATCCCCACACCTCTATCTAACTGAACTGGAAACTTTACAATTTTAGGTGAAATCTGTTTTCCAATATAACCAAGTGTGGAGTGGATTTATTGACAAACCACATTGCTTGTTCTGAAAATATGAAGAATATATATAATATAAACATAAACTCCCATGGAAAGCTTATACTCACAGGTGTATTTTAAAATTTTCTTCCTCTGTAGACATGTTATATTTTTTACCATGGTTGAGACGAGAAAACATATACTGCTGATTTCAAGTATCAATGAACCTGGCATAGCAGTAAAGGCAACTGAAATTTCAAAACAGTGGGACTAGTTTCCCAATGGAATCTCCATATGAAAAAGTGGAGTCGCCAGGTGAAAATAATATTGCAACCAATACAAATTCCTATTCCTTTTTCACCAACAAGGAATAGATCTAGTCATTGTCATGATCTAGGGCAAAAAATTCTTCGTCACTTCACTCATCGGCAACAACGCCAAATGTTGTACATGTTTCTCGTAGGCAGTTCTTGGCTACAAAAACTACACTGAGAAACCAACTCAACCAATCTTTAGGTTCCAGCTAACCCTTGAACTAGAGGGGGCTCCCTCAATAATTACGAGGCCTTATTTAACGTTGTTCATTGTCATGAGACAACAACCTATGAAGCACAATGGCCAGATTTGTGGTTTTAATTGGGGGTGGTTGGTGATTAATGTACAATTCCTATTCATGAATAAGTACCTCCTTTGTAGAATCCTTTCTCAAAGTGTCAGCTTCCTAACAGAAGAACATATCTTTTTAAAGAATTTGAAAGAAGAATATATAGAGTTTCCTAATAATTAAGGAGTCAAATTGAATACTAAATAAATTAGGAAAAATTGGATGCATGTAGAAAGGTTCTGCATCCAAACAAAGAACATCCAGGAGAAGATAGAAATGGCAAACAATAACCAGTTCAAAGAGAAGCTAACTCAAACAAAATTTTGATATACTAATCTCTTTAAACAATTATAAATTTGTATGGGATTTCAGAGAGATTGAAACTCAATATACTCCTACCCAGCTCTTCTATGCAACTCTGAACATGTGTAGAAATAGAATATGAAAATACTGGAAAAACATACGAGAAACACAAATTCTGTCAAAGCCAGAGCTGAAATACTTTAACTAGAATTTCCGTAGAAACGTTTTACAAGGCTGAAAGGTCTTGGCATAAAAAATCCCACCAATTTCTTATTACCATCCATAAAATATATAGAAATACAATTTGAAATTGTTCATATCCTATAGGAGATCAATTCTGAATATCTACAAATAAAACAATCTCTGACGTCTTGTAGAAAATGTGGAACATTACCCTTCAAATTGGGATTTAATTATAGTGTTGACTAATGCTTGTCCATCATATTTTTATCCGATCCTTTGATTGCTGATATGTGTCTAAATATAAAAATAAGTTGATGATTTGATGATTGTCCTCCATGGAAATATGAAATTGCTGAATATTCTACAAAGTGATTTGTTCCCTATGAAGTTCGAATTACAGAAGTGATCTGTCTCAAATAGCACCCATCCAATATTTTTTAAATATGTAGTTGACCATTTTATTGTCGACATTTTGTTTTGAAATCTTTAAATAATCTTGAACTGCCAATTTCATGCCATTTACTTGCAACTGTTATAACACCTTACTGCCACCTCTAAATTTCACTATTCTAAAACTATCACTGCTTCCATAGCTACCCATTGATATTGCTATGAACATTTTCCACAACTTTCATACATCATCATTGTCACTATTCCTTTTGTCCAAATATTATCTTTATCACTTGTTAAAGTCACAAGATACTCTGCTCATCTGTGGGTTGCTGCCAAACATAATACTACTTCTATCATGTTTCTTGCTTTCTGTTGTTGTCTCATATGTTTTCCCCCTATAGGGTTTCATCAAAACAAGTCACACTTCTTAGATTCATTGCTTTGACAATTCAAGATTGTGCACAAAAAACTAGAATTATGGTCATTGTTGTAGTCAAGATAATGCACTCATGTTAAACATGATATCAATAAGTCATTTTCCAACATTATTGTCATAACAAGGATAATTGTTACTTGTTCATTCTTTAAATTCTACAGATGTCTTGACTTCATATGCTAGAACAGCCTCACAAACGCCCTTGGATTTACCATTGTTGTAGATGACTTCACTTGTCTAGTCAATAAGGCTATCATTTTCATGTGCCTTTGTCTTTTACTATAGATTACAGGGTCAAAATTCCTTCATATTCTGTCATGGATTACTTTTGTCAACAAGACCTTTGTATCAATAATAATGTCATATGGTAACAGTTCCATCCTTAAAGCCTCGAAAAGGCCTTTAACTGAAAATTTAGTTGGTGTGTAGACACTATACCATAAAAAAAAACATGGATGCTTGGGAGTCAATGAAAACAATGAACCTTGGGTGTTTTTTATGTTCCTTAATCATGCACAAGGCTGAATGGACTGGATAAATTGTTCCATTGAGATTATTTTAGATTACCAGGTCCAAATCTTCAACATTTAAATTCACCAATTGTCCAATTTTCTTTCACATATGTTTTGCAGAAAATGGCATTCAACATATACCTTTCAAAGAAATAGCAATATCTCATAAAAATTCTTAGAATCTACCAGAAATTCCCACGATGTACCTAACAGATGAAATTCTGCAAAAAACCCATGTCTTAAATTTTGGAATTTTATCTTCGTTTTCACGCAAATGGAGACCAAAATCCACTGTGAGAAAATTCCCATGAAATTTTTTACCCAAGTATATCACACAGCTTTGCAATTTGGATCAAAACTAGTACAAAATCATGGAAGAACAATTTAATATAAAAAGAGAAGAAAATTTCATTTCAAGAGGAAATCCCCTCGGCTCAATCAAGCTCATGTGAATCATCATGTTCTGGAAACCTTTCTTCGTCTGATATTTTGATGGACGCTTGTTGTAATATTCCTCCCAGCTATGATGAATTTAAAAAATTATCATTTAATTAAAAAACACTATGTCAAGATTGCAATGCAGAACTTGTTTTAATTTCATATCAAACTTCACGGATTTAACCTCTTTGCTCAACCTAAAACCACTGGTAGATTTCAGCGGGGGTCCTTGCTGGTAAGTGATTTTGCTGCTCAGGGGTACGAACTATTGAAATTTTTTACACATGGCCAAGAAATTTTTTTCAAAACAACTAATTTCGGACCCCCCAGCTGTTAAAGCTCGAATGACCCACGGGGGTTTGAAATTGAATGGAGACCATTGATCTTTATGTTTTATGCATTAAAATTTTGACCATTAAAAATGAGAAATTGATCTAGGTGGATATCGGTGGCCACCCACCTATTCCATTTGAACCTCCACCATCAGTTCTTGCAGCTTTTCACATTCAGCACAACTTACTATTTTTAGCAGTTTTTCGGGTCCTCTGCTCCCGGAGCCATTTTGGGGCCTTAATGATCCAGGTGGATATTGGTGGCCATCCACCTATTCTATTTGAACTTCCACCATCAGTTCTTTCAGTTTTTAAGTTGCAACAAAACTTACTATTTTTAGCAGTTTTTCGAGTCTTGAACTTCCGGGGCCATTTTGAGGCCCTAAAAAACGTTTTTTGGGAAATTGGGAGCAACATGGGTCCATGGACTGATTTTTCTCACACTGAAAGTTTTAATCCTTGGACAGATCTTTCTAACGAGCTATTGAGCACGTCAAATGGAGATCGGATGCCAAAGTTACGTCCCCAAGAAGTTGAACCACTAATTTACCCAAATGGGGCCCATAGTTTTGGCGCTTCATCTCCTAGGGTTAGGTTTTTGGATGTTTAGAGTTCTCCATTGTTTCTCAATAATAAATAGGCCCTTGAGCCTCATTGTAACACAGTTCAGAGGTCTGTAGCAACCACATCTCTTCTCAGCAATTCGCTACCAGCACCTTAACTATTTTATTTCCATTATGTTTGTAAGCATATTTCTGTTATTTGATATTAATGAAATGAAGCATTATTCCCACTGGATCTCTATGTTCATGGTTATTTCTATATTCTGTTGCATTCCTGCATAAATCCGGATCAGAAATATTCTTTGCACTTGAATAATTAAATAACAATAATTTTAATAAAAATATAATTTATATTTTTAATAAAATTAAATATTTAAAATTATTTAAAATTATCCAAGATGGATGAGTAGCCATATGGAGCTCCAAAATGCGAATGGTAATTTTCAAATGGTAAAAATAAAAAGTAAAACTCTTTTAATTAGTGATTTGATTATTTGAAAATCATATTTATTGCTGTAATTATGGTTTTTATTCATTTTTTATTATGAAACAGGTATTTTTAATCCATTTGACGTTGTTCTGAACAGGTTTACATCTGACATAGTAGATTAGTCGTGCACACTTATCCAAGAATTATTTGACCAAAAATCATACTTTCATCCTTATTTTTTGAGCTTTTATAAAAATGAAAAAGGACTTGAAGCACACTTTTATCTCTTTTTTGAGCTTCGATAACGACTGTTGGGTGTGGAGCCTGATTATCTTGTTTACTTTGTATCACAGCATTGGACCCCTGTACCTTAAAAGGGGCGGAAATGCCGCCCGTAATTAATCGCTGCCGTGGGGGGTCCATGACAACGCTTTCGTAGCCCCCCCCCCCGGCAAGCGGAGTTTGGAGGGCAGCACCCCCGAAGCTAAAAACAGATGTAAAATTGCCTTGTAAAAGTATAGTAATTTCTAGTCAATTTGGGCCGTTCATTAGGCAAATGATCTGACGGTAGAAGTTATGTTTAGATTAGGGTTTTTTGCCCTAGAAGGCAACCCCCTTGTATATATGAGGGTATTGTATTGCGGCTGTGCATGTATGTGTATTCTCGGAGCGAGAAATAGAGAGGGAGGCTGTGAGAGAGAACAGAGGATATTACAGTGGATCTGCTGTAGGTTTTGTCTCTTCATTTTTTGCTGGATAATAGAAAAGAAGGACTGGTTGTTCGGGGTGGACGTAGCCCAAACTGGGTGAACCACGTATATATGTGTCTCTCTGGTTTTATGTGTTTTGTGTGCTTGTATTTTCCGCATATTTTATGTGTTGCATTGCTCCATAATATATATTTTTCTAACAACTGGTATTAGAGCCATGGTTCAGGTTTTGGCTTCAGATGGACATTTTATATTGCCAAGGGTTTTATTGGCCTGTGAATGAAGATATGATTTGTTGCAGGATATAGATCTGGTGTGGATCTAAAATCTAGAGCAACGAGGCTGCATGTGAATGGCCAAGAATATATTGGACGTGTCTACAATCTAAATTTTGTTCCATGTCATGTCGTAACTGAAGCCATGGCTGGAAATGGTGGATCGAACCACCGCCTTGACGAAGTCGGAGTCACTTGAAGAATCTGCAAGAAATGGACGTATTTCCACTTCAATTCCCTGTTGCTGCTATACACGGTGTTCATCTGTAGCCTCGTTTCACAGTTTGTATTTGTTCCTCCTTGTCACTGTGCCGCAGGTCTTCCTTTATCTTTTGAGGATGGAGCTCCCTGTGTTACACCATAGTGGCAACGAGGATGGGAAGCATGAGTTGACATAGCTCTTGGCCAACACTAGAGGTGCAGATCGAGGACGCTGGGGAGAAGGAAGGTTTATTAGTACTTGCAGGATCATGGATCTTTTTTAACCAAGATTGTTCAATCATTATGGAATGAGATTGATTGGATCTGTCAGATCTGATCTGCGCGGGGATAATGTCACTGCTGCGTAAACTTAACGAAATTCAGGGTGTGAATTCATTTGTGAGGGAATCAAGGAAAGCCATAAATTATTGATGATTGATGTCAGTCATGGTGCAGAACCGGCCAGCGATTAATTCAATGGTGGAAAAAATTGTACACAAAACAAACTGACATCAAACTTCGTTCCGGAGAGGTGGATCAAAAATATTTCACCGTGGTGGATTTCCATGTGCACATTTCCTGATTTGTCAATTTTCTGGAATGTAGCAGTGATTGTTGGTGCACATAAAGCTAAAAATTTGTTGTTGGTGAACACGTCAGCAACTGCATTTGAGGACCAGATGTGCGGGTGGAGTTATCTTAGAAACCACTCCCATGTAATGAATCGCTTGAAGCAAACGCACATTGCAGGGATCAAGGTTTTCGATTTGCGGTGGACGAGTTTCTGTGAGATCGAGCGGGCATGGATGTGAGTAGACGTAGATCTAAAAATGTGGATCAAGATCAGTAATTATTCACAGCGTGATCAAAAAGAGAAAGAGTTTGGATTGGGTGAAGAAGTGAATTTATTTGAGCATTCATTTCCGTGAAAGATAGCAGCAGGAGTCCTTGGATCGACTTGCTATGGCTCTAGGAGGGGAAGCTATTATTCCCGTTTAAGTGGACTTGCTTCCAGGGTATTGGCGAAAGCGCCATGTTGGTTTGATTACTCTTGCTTAGATTGCAGAAGGGTGTGCAAAGGAACGGTGATATCACATCTCCATGTGTTCTATGTCAGGACAGATATGCGATAGGAATATGAGTAGATGAAAGCATACAGAGAGAATATGTGCTAGAATAGCAAGCCATTAGTTGCGAGAGAAAATTGTTTGAAAGAATGTGTCAATCAAATTCTTTGAAGAATGTCAAATGAGAGAGAATATTTGCAGGAGGATTAATTAAAAATTGATGAACCATGTATCTAAAGAGAATTCCTAGAGGACTAGCGGTTACAGAGGCTGGTGACCCATGTAATCCAGTAGATGGATTCTTTTTATATGGACATTGATGTCATTCGACAGATTGATGTACAACTATGATGTCCTCTTTGGAGAGGACATCATGTATGAATGTAGAGAATGGTCATATAAAGAACAGCAACAATGAAACAAATTTTTTTTATTATAATGGAGTTAATGTTTTACATGTAAATGGGCATACTGCTGTAAGACCTAGTATGGCATGCATACCCCTGGGTAATCACTGGTAAAGTCTGGGTTAGACCTAGGTGATAGGGGGAATGTCAAGTTAAAAATTACCCTGGGTAAAAATTTGAGGGGGGAAGAGCTAGAGTGAGCGGGGTTGTCTCACTTAGCAGGTTTGGCTGGATTTAGTCAAGAAACCCCAAGTCAAGTTTAAGGGGGGAATGTTAGGAATTTACCGCAGCAATAATAAACAAGAATTTACTAAGAGAAAAAATAAACATAATCAGAACCAGCAACAAATCATGAACATAAACACAAATTTTTATCCAGGAAAACCCCAAATCCGGGGAAAAACCCAACCAATGAAATTTCATTAAACATTGGCCAAAACCCTGGCCAATCTGGCCAAGTGAGCCTTCACCGCTCACCTCTAGGCCTGCATTACAATGAAGTCTTCTCAGCCTTTTTATAGGCTCCATTACATGCAATAACATGGGCCAAAACCATGGGTGCACAAAACCATGTGCCCCAAAACCACCACTGTTTACCCTAGTCAACATTGACTCTACCCTGAGTCATGTTTACCTAACAACGATGAAAAAGGAACCCCTGGAGTCTTCTTTTAGCTATTTTCAGAATCCGATAATGTGAAAGGATTGTTGAGAACTTGTCTTTCAAAGCTTGTAAAAGTAAATGAAACAACATCTACTCAGTATAATTTTAGCCCTTTTCCAGATTGAGATAGATTATTTATGAAAAAGGAAAACCTTAGTTGAACATGGCTAGGAGATTCTCTTACATATTATTTTACACTTTTTTGGATCTGAGTGAAAAATTTATGAAAAAGGACTCATGGAGTTTTCTTTTGTCATCTTTTTCAAACTCTCTAAATATGAAAAAATACAGGGCGGTCAATGTTGTTAGGCTCGTTAAAACATAAAATAGTGATGGGCTTGTCGAACATGGAAATAATTGAGTTTCCATTTTAGCTATACTCATTAAATTATTAAATAGCGATGCATATTCACCCGAAGGGTTGAATTATAGATCAACCATATGTTATCCTCCTCAATATTGTTAAAAAATAGAGAGGTACTGGTCGACAAATGACCAGGGAAAATTTGGGAAAGTGAACAGAAATTTTACGATAGTAGGTCACTCTTGAACATGACGCTTCACTCCATCATTGTGACTTTTGGATTGGGTAATATTCTTGACGATTCATTCATACCCATGGTTCATCATACCTTCACTTCAATATTGGGTCAATGTTTCCAACTCATCTCAGTGTCGTCGATATGTTCAAGAGAAGTTATCCAATGAATACGTGTCCTTCTACAATACTCATAAACCTTCATTTTCATGATAGTCATCCCTGAACATTGCTATATCAATTCATATTTTGTCTCTGAAATTAGCAACTCCCGTTTCATGATAAAGTGGCTTCATGTCGACATGAAATCATCATCTAGGAAGTTTACTTAGAAACATCATCTTCCAGTACCATGAGGCTTGTTACAACATCAAAAATTTCCTTGCTTTCGGACCTTTAACCGAAATATTTTGTTTTCTGTTCGACATCAAATCATTTATTCACGCCTTGCAAAATGTACTACAATAGCTTGAGAGCCATTAACATCAATGGCGGTTCTCTCGCATTTGTTAATAGCTCACATCATTGGTTGGTAATCAAACGATGTCTTACCATGTTCCACTACAAATCATATATTCGCATGGCTAGGCTTGTACCCAAACGATCGAGTGAACGAGATAAGAAGACCATGGATCTAGTTTCATCCATTCGGGCTGAGATTTCAGGATTTTTGTACACATCATCTGTACGATGACCTTACATACAGATCGTCATCCGAGCATGGGCATATATCTGTAGGCATGTCTATATTGGGCAACATTCCAATGTAGACGACTTTCTGCACCATGTACATGTTATTAGATAGTTTATGTGCTAAGCATGGGCATTCCTCCCTCAGCAGTTCGTGATCAGGATGAAAATATCATGATGTGATGTATTGTAAGATTGATGCAGGTTGTCACTCCACTTTAGTTCCATCTCATCACGTCGTAAAGCATCTCATTCAAATATATTATTATTATTTTGACTTCATACTTTAGGGGGTAGCTATTATAGGTTAATTAGGGCATCATCCCCCATGACCTGGTCAAACTAGACATCATCCCCAGGACCAATAAAATAGGGTCTGTCATCCCCTTACATTTTAGTTTCTATTGCCCTAAGAGAATAATAATTCATTCATGGCTTTTATTGTGAGATTTCCAAGGTTTGAAGTATATGTTATATCACTTATAAACTCACCAAGGTAGCCTCTAAAGGATCTAACTGTGTTTCATATGCAACATCCCCCATTCAACAGTGCACTGAAATGCACTTCCTGACCTTCAAGAGTGCATTGGTCACCTAGGAGCGAAATTCTCATTGTTCAGGGAATCTCCACATGGCCAGTGCCTTCTAGAAGAGTCCATGTGTGTCAAACTTCAAATCCAAGTGTCCATCTAACACCTCTAAACTTGGGAACATATCTTTCCTATTATTAGAAATTCATTCTTTGAGAAACTACCATAAGTTTCCCTATAAATTGAGCACAGATCCTAGTGCTAGGAAAGGAATAATTTTGGTAAAGAAATGTTGTTGGATTCTCATTTGAGAAAGTGAAATTACTGATATGATGCTAGTGTGATGTTGGATGTGATGGGGCTAGGATGAAGATGGATTTGGTGGCATCAAATCGATCATTGGTTGTAACCTCCACCTTCTTCTCTTTAATAAAGATTGTTGTTCATTTTCCAATATATGTATCTCTTTATGTTTCTATTTCTCATTTAATGAATTCTTGAATGATATATATGTTTCACATTTAATCAATTTGAGTGATTAATATAGGTATATATCTATATATGTATTTTGTTTGATGTTATTTTTTTATGTTCGCAGGAATCAATCCGGAAATCTAAGTTGGATTGAACATGACAACAACAATGACAGAAAGAGAAGAAGAAGCGCTTGGATCACAAGTAGGTTCTTCTATCATTATGTGTGTATTCTTATTTTAGAGAAAGTGTTAGAAAAGTCTCTCATCTATTGTTCTAAGTGCCTAGCACCACAGTTAGGGAATTTGATTTATCCGTAGATCAGAATTTTGCATAACAAGGAGAAGAGCACCAAGAGGAGAAAGAAAGCAAGCATGCATGCAAGGATAAGAAAGGAAAGGAAAGGAAAGGAAAGCAAGGATCAAGCAAGGAAATTTTGGATCGAGCAACTTCAACAGGAATAATTGCATGGAATAGGTTTCATGTATGATTTCCTAGCTAGTTTTGACATGCATGGTATGTGCATGTTGGTATTTTGTTATTTTTTTGTCATTGGAATGGGTTTTTCCAGGTTGGACATTAGATTTTATCATAGCCTTACCATTTCTAGATAGGCATGGTATGATGGAGTTTTCCTCACTTTGAGATTTGGATTTCTGGAAGATTTTGGATTCGAGTGAGGTGGCCTCAAGGTATTGGAGAAGAAATTCAGAGGCATCCAAGGTAAGTTCAATTTTGTGATCTCGACATTGGTTTTGGTGAGATTATGGTTTGGTGAGGGTGGATGTGGTTTAACCTTCTTATTCCCTTGGTTTTATTTGGATTGGTTTATCCCATGAGATCCCACATTCATGCTTGGAATATGGCATGGGAGTGATTAGTTGAGATAAATACTTTGTTGATCCAATCTATGGTCGAGTGGTATGTGGAAGTCCCAAACCTAGTTGAATTTTTCCTATATCTAACAACATCTAAGTTTATATTGATTTTGTTAAGGAAATTTGCTTTTTATTATGTCACTTTAATTCCAAATGGTTGTTATTTCATTCTTATTTATGTGGTTATATGTTGCTCACATGTTTTTTATAAGAATTATTATATGAAAAATCTCAGCCATGGTTCTATTCATGTTTTTTCTTGTAACTGAATGAATAATGAATGCAACACCTAATTAATGTTATGGAAGATAATGTGAGAAGGCATAAACCCTTCTTGTTAAAAATCAGATAAATTTTCAGTCCCTTATGCTCAGACTTGCACTCATGACTTGTAGGTTGCATATTTACCAAGTGTTTTACGGAATGTTAGTCTCGGTTGGGGAATGTTAGGTCAAGTCCTTGATCAATTTTTTTTATCAAAAGCATTATCTTCATGTTTTTTATGAGTTCTGAAAGTTTCATGGAGTTATGGAAAGAGGTTAAGCCCCTGCCCTAGAAAATAGCCTTAAATCTCATAGTCGTTGGCATAACACTAGCATAAAAGGCTACAGTTGCACTCAGGAAGGCTCCTCGGAGCAATTGGGAAATATCATTCGCTTGGAGGGCTTGGAAAGGGAGTGAATATGGCTCCAGTCTAGAAAAAATGTGAGTTGTCTCATGGACATAGGCCCAGGAAGGGTGGGTCAACCCTTGGGGGCCTTGTGGCATCAGAAAGAGGTCAGTAAGGTTTGGTTGCATAGACTCCATTTCCTTTAGGTCATCTAAGAGGTTGAATCATGTCTTAGCAACCCTCATATAATGTTTAACCTAGGTAAGTTGGTGAAAGCGGGTAAATATTAGAGGAGGCGCATTATAATTTCATACTTGAGTGACAAATGGTACCACTATAATCTCTAGGTTCATATATACACAAGTTAATTGGGGGGGATTTGAATGTGAAATATCTACATAACACTTCATAACATGGGTTAATCAGAGATATTTGGACCTCTGATTTGTACATAATACTTTATAACACGATCATATTCCAATTGAGTTTCCCGATGAGGCTAAATGTTTGAAAATTAAAAAAAAAATACTTACATTAAAAAAAAAAATGATGTAAAAATATATAAGTTCACTTTATAGAAAATTTAAATTTATATTTTTGAATTAAACTAGAATTAGAAACATAAATCTTGGAAATTGATTGCAAGAGATGATGTTGTTACACAACATTTTTTCACCGTCCCTGTATTCCCTATTCCGAATACTGGAGGGCTATCAGAGTGACCCCTATGTACTATCTCATATCATTATGAATGTCATTGCATCCCTTAACATGCCAGGAACAAAATCTCTGTGGACCATTCCTGAAGCAGACCCTTAAGAACATGTAATTTTGGGTCGGCGTTGTTGTGTGGTTATGTCCTCGCGCTGATGGACATATTTGCACTAGCCCCCGCGCCATGGTCGCTCTGTCTCTGAAGAGCCCTCAAACTAAGCTAATTTTGGAAGGTTTTTTAATATGGAAATGAAGCTTCTAATATCTAACAGCTTCATGAGCAAAGTCATGGATGTTTGTTCGACTGGATGTGGTCGATTTTCTCCCTTTGGCCTTCTAGTTCCTAAAAAAATGCAACTTCCCAAAGGGATAGACCTTTCATCCACCATAAGTGGATCCCAAAGCCCTTCCTCTACTCCTATAAATCCCTATTCATCCCATTGATTTTGCTAGCTAGAAAAGACCAAGAATTGATAGTAGAGAGTATTCCATAGTTGTGAGAGAGTTTGAGAATTTCACCTTTTTGAGCTGAATCGACGAATGAATGCTTTGAGACGTGCCTGACTAAACACATCAAAGGAGGTCTATAGCATCAAGGCGCAGGTTGTAAACTCCCTTTCATATATTAATATCACATGACTGATTTCTAGTTCCATCTTTGTCTATGTTAATGTTCAAATTTTCTTACTCTCATTGACTAGTTGGATATTCGTAGATGAATATGTATGCTCGTGTGCTTTTAGTGTTTGCTTGAGCTTTGTGCAGGTGTGTTAATATCGCTACCAATGTAGCACAAGGCCTAAAGGACAAAGATCGAGGGATCTCTACAACGTACTACATCAAGAGCGTTGGATTGAGGTAGGACATCTATTATAATCCACATTTTGTTTACGAACTAGGAATTTAGAAACCATCATGATCCCTTGTTGCTAGACCGACCCTAGGGCTAGAGGGATCTCCTCTGTCCGCATAGGGGATTTCCCTCCACAAAAATTTAGTGACCATACTTGGGATTGCCAATGCCTGTTGTCTCTTATTGTTCATTTTGAATTTTTTATTTTCTGTCCAACTTTGGCCAAATTATAGTCTCTCTGTTTTTTTTGGCTTGTTTGGCTGCTTCTAACCATTTAGCCCTTTTCTAGAGTGATAAGCCTCATTTTTCTAAGCAAGCCCTTTGTTTTTTCCTTTCTTTCCTTGCTCGATGTTGCTGATTGTTTGACAGTTGCGCCCATCAGTGCGAGTTGTCTTTAACACAGGCATGATTTTTCCTGCTCAGCACCAAATGCTGTTGAAAAGCCGCGCTGATTCCTGTAGGATTGAATTTTGGGCCTTTTCCACTAAGTTTCCAATGTGTCTTTTCCTTTATATTGGTTTTTATTCTTGGATTGATCCATCTAGATTTTTTTTCTTGACTTGGTTGTATCATTAATTTTAGTTTGTGTTATCTCTCATTCGAACAGTGTCACTTATCTATCCTAGGGTTCCTAGGTGTTTCAAACCATTCACTTGGTCGCATGTTCATTGGGTGTCTGATCTGTTTATGAGTCATTTTGGTTGTTTCATTGTTCAAAATTTTGTGTGGTTTCTTGGCATTTTCAGTTGATTGTATGAGAAGTAGGGTTGTCAAGCTTTCATTCCGTGTTTGTTTGATTCTCCCTCCATCGCCCCAATCATAGATAACATTTCTCGTTGAGTCAACTTAAAAGCCCTTTATTTTGCGTAAGGAGGTGCATGCCTAGTTTTGAGTGTGTGCTTACGTTTTCTAGAGTTGATCTCTTCATGTTTTGAAGATATTGTTAAAAGCTACTCGAAGCTAGTATTCATTTTTTAGTGTCGTATTGCATTGTTGCTTATCACTTATACAAAAGAACAAAAAAATGCATTATTGCTTCTCATTTGGAAATGAAAAGTACTCTTTGTGTTAGTAGGTTTCTTTTTCATTGAAAAGTGGAAGACAAAAGAAAAAAATTTGTTTTCTTCTTTGGTTGTGTTAGTAGCATAAGGGAAAGTGTCATTCTTGCATTTGTTTGACTGCTGCTTTGTTACAAACCTCTATCCTTCACTTAGCTAGATTTTCATCGAAATGAAATGGTATTCTTTCTCTCATATAGTGGCACATTAGAGATTTGAGGTAACATTCGGTAGGGCCTTGAAATTGAAACATAATTTCAATACAAACCATAAAATTAACTCAATCAACCTAAGGAAGCATTGAAAATTAACGCTCACACTTAGATATCTAGGATAGCGACGTGTTCTAGTGTCATTAAACCTAGCAGCTATTGCTCGCAATCTTACATTAGACATTGCTAGTACGAACTTGTGCTCCCTGTACTGTTGCATATATAGTGGAATACCCTTTTAGCTTGCAATCCTTTATCCACAGCAAGTTGAGTCTGCCGCCCTATAACCGTGATACACCGAACACAGAATTTGGGGAGACTTCTTGCACGTATGTTAAGTCCTTGTGTGATATTCCAAATTTAGCATGCAGCTAATTGGAATATTAATTTTTTCTTTTTACACCTAGGAGATGAATAAATTGGTAAAGTTACCCATACATTTCAGAAATAGGAATAAATTCCATTATGATGTGAAAAGGGATCATTATTATGGCTAGATTTCACACCCTCATGTGTGAAAAGGGACATTTTCATGTGGACAAGGTCAAGTTTGACCAAGTCAACAACACTGGGATAAGAGGTGGAGATCATCTATGGAGACAACGCAGTGATAGTGGGAGGAATATTCCTTGGTGGAGGAAACCCTAATGAGTGGGACCCAAGGTGAGAGGGCTTCCATTTGTATAAAAGGAGGGCAAAGTAGCCATATGATGTTATGAAATGGATTATTGTATTTGTGGTCTGCATGACTATTGTGCTATCTTCAACTGTTTAGTTGAGATTGTTGTACTGCTTAGCACAAGGCATTCCTATTTAGGAATTCCTTATCCTTTCAAGATAGACCTCTTGAGGGAGCTTGTTCTTCATTTCTCCACATCTAGGATTCAGGCCAAGCCACCTCCTTTAGCTACAACGTTATTTTTGTAGCAGTATAATGTTGTGTTGCAGGTTTTTGCAATGGGGGTTTCACAACACCACTTCCAGAGCTTATTTTTCAGAGGAGGAGCTTTCTTTCCTTTGGGAGATCAGTGAGGAAACCCTTGGAGCTGATTTCATATCTTGGCACTCGGCCAACATAGTTTCTATCTCCTACAGCGCAGTCCCTCTCCTTGACTGTGTTATTTTTAGTGATTATTTGCAGTGAGGGTTTGCAATGATTGTTGGAGGGTGAGATCTTCAGTGTTAGGATCAACCTTTCACTTGGAAGATCCATTGGAGGAGGTATATTTATCTTGTGTAGCATCTTCAGTCGTCTCCATCTAGTTCTTGAGTTTCAGCTGCTACTCAGTCCTAAGATTGCAACTCCGACATTTTGTACTTTTTTCATATTTCACGAAATCCTTTCCAGGTTGTCTTGAAATTGATTTTGGGAGTCTAGATCTTCACTCCAAACATTGTATGAGCCATATATTTTCAGATTTATGTTATTCCACATTCCCATGTAGCAGTGTACTATCTATGACTGTGTTGTACATGTTCATGAACATTCTGCAATATGGCAGCATTTCACTTTTGGCATATGTATTCATGGGAGGCTTGTTTGCCTTGATTATTTGAGTTATATTTCACCTTTTTCCTGCTGATTTACATAATAAAATGGATCCATGTTTTCCATAAATTTTGGTATGATGTTATTCACTGCTATTTCCATTTTTGTGTTCATGAATTGCTACATCCCCATTTTGGGATATTACCGTGGTATCAAAACATAATCTTGGCTCAACCTTGGAATCTCAGCCAATATACTATCAAGAAGACAAGAAGAAAAAAATATGAACAGAAAAGACAAAAAGAAAACTCCATTCTTTGGAGGAAGGAAGGAAGAGAGGCTCTCAAAGCTTCGTTTTCAATCTATACAGAGCATTAAAGGAGATCTCAAGAAGATGTGGAAGGAGATGTATAGAGAATATCCAAGAGAGTTTGAATCTGAAGCAAACTCTAGATTTTCATATGATGAGTGTGAGCATGCAGCCACACACTATGATGCACAATGCATTCATATGCCCAGATTTTCTATGAGAGAGATAGAAGAAGAAGAAAAGCCTAGGAGGGAAACCCTTAGTGATTTTCTGCAACAATATGAATCTCAAACTAATAATTTTAGAGATCATATCACTTTTTCAAAGTTTTTCAAGATCAAGGTGGAGAGAAGCAAGCAGCATAATGTGAGTAGATTTTCCCTATCTAATTTTGATGGTTCACCTACATGTTCAACTAGTGCTTGGGTGGAGGATCAAGACACCTATTTGCAGCAGCACCAAATTTCTGAAGATGAAGCCATCAAAGTTGTAGCGCTACATTTTGGAGGTAAGGCCTATGCATGGTGAATATTTGAGTATTTTTGTTTGAAAAATGAAAATACTTCTTCTTATGCAAGGTCCACTAAGGCACTAGAGGAAATATTTGATAAGAAACATTCTAAAACACATGTGGTGGAGCTAAAGAAACCTAAACAAACAAATACCTTGCCTGTGTTGGAGGAACCTATGAACTTAATTTCACTTCATAAAACCATTGAGGAGGATGACATCTTGCATCATACCTTGCTAGAGGCGAGACCTATATCTCATATTCTTGAACAAGAAGGCATGGAGATACCTTTTCCAAAAGAGGATCCAGTCAATGGGAGGTTGCCCATTCATATTGAAGAGGAAGAGAAGATTGGGGGCAACAATGTTGTCATGTCTAGAGCTTATCTAGTACCTCATGTAAAGGAAGAAGGAGCTCTTGCTCAAACAAGAGGGATTCTTGTATCATTGCAAGGAGTTCCCCAGGATCTCATATATGGAGATCAAAGCACAACCCATGATCATCATGTGCCATTGTTGACAGATTGTGAAACCATGCAGCTAAAAGGAGCAGGTAGGGAGGATGACCAACATCATTTGATGAGGAGCACATACCCCTATGTATTTCAGAGGGTTGATGCACAGAAGAGGGAAACTGAATTACGCAATGAAGGAAGGGACAAGTCTGTCCATTCATATATGTAGTCTACTCTTGATATTGATGTCTCATTGCATGGAGGCATTTTGATGCAGGGGCATTAGGCACAATAAAATATTTTGTATCTAAGTAGACATAGGGGGGTCTTATTTTTCTAAATTCTCATGTAATTATTAGTATTTTTAAATAAAATAGTGAGGAATTGTAAATGTTCTTGAATCATTAGAGAACATGAGGGGAAGCTGATTAAGTTAGGAATGTGAAGAGTCAGTTTCAGTTATTTTAGGAATTGAGTCTAACTTTAGGACTTTCGATAATTCCAAGAGTCTTTTTTGAGCTGTTAAGGAAGCTGAACTGATTCGTTTTTAATTTGTATAAATGTAAGCCTACGGGCAGATAGTGTAGGAGAGTAGTTCAGAGGCAGGGTAATGAGATAGAAGGCCATCAAATTGAAGATTTGGACAAACAACAGATTTGTAAGTGGATGTTTTGTAATTGACTATATTTGTAATAGATGAAGAATTCATTTTCAAAATCCTGTGTGAATTAGAGAGTTGATATAATGTTGCATTCATATCATTTGAGAGAGATCGATCACTGAAAGGATCGATTCCAGTGAAGTATTTAATTGCCTGTCTCAATATATATATATCAAGTTGAATGCATTCTAAGTTGAATTGATTTTATAAGGGGTTATAAAGAGAATTAATTGGATTCCTAGATTGAGTTAAACCAAACTGGAATCACGTTGAGTTATTGAACTTGATGCCTCTGTGTAAGGCATTGGAAGTGAATTGAATGTATGTGTTCACTGTATGAAGGAGGACTTCGATTCTTTTTGAGATTCCTGAAATATATACATTCTATGTAAATCTGAACACAAATTTGAATGTATAAGCAGCAATAACACAATAATAATTATGAGCAGGAGTTAATACATTGAAGCCAAAGGAATTCAGTCAAAAATAGATAACTGGTTGATGAAGAGCTTGGCATAGATTTGCTGGTTAAGAACAACAATGAGGAGCCAACCTGTTGAGGGTTGATATCACAACAGTTATGCGGAAGTGCCATGGTAATGAAAACGTAGAGATTTGATAACAAACCCATGCGTTGTAGTGGAACATTGAATGGAGAAGCGGAACCTTGAGCAAGAGAAAAGCAGAAGTCGAAAACCACTTATGGTTTTCACATAATTATTAGGCGGTAAGTAGAATGTCGAAAAAAAACGCGATATCATTATTTGAAGGATGTGTGGCATAAGTGTTAAGTGTAAAACCACTTTTATCACATTTTTTTTTATTCGGAGGTTAAAAAAATGCGATATTCGTAATATTTGTTTGATCTTGATCGGAGGAGATATAAGGAAAATCACATTGCAAGTTGCGGGTTCGATAATGCAAAGGTAAACTGTGTATATTGTGGGCCCGAACAGATATTCCAATTAAGTTTTAATGTTGAGTGGAATGTGCACCGAATAAATATTAATGTGTATGGTTTATGTATTTGGTTATAAATCAAAGTGTGAATTATGGACTGATTCATGAAATAGGTTGTTCATGGTTTAAAGTTCCCCATGTGGAGGTCGGATAGTTGGGTATTCTGAGATTAAGGCATAGTCTTAGAAGCACTTATTTAAAACCAAGGTCGAGGCTTAATTAAATGAAATATTTGCATGGCTCTTATATGTTGAAGATTGTTAATATTAAAGTTGAATATGAAGCTAGGGGCCATAGGTAATACGATTGATATTTGAGTCTCAAAAGGAATTTGAAATAGTGATTTCAAATTATATAATGGGTTTTTATTAGAAGTTCAGTTGTTGTTCGTAGATCGCATGAAGTGGGGCGAAGAGGAGTTACAATTTGGGTTTTAATCCAAGGGCAAGATATATATTTGCATGTCCATAGTTGAAGACCGAAGACTTGGTGGACCTTAAGTGCAAGGTGAGTTTTGGTTCGATTTGTATATGTAGATATGTTATATGTATATGGGGTTTAAACCATAGAAATTGTAATTAGAGGAAAAGATTTCGCATACAGATGAAATCTAGGTTGAGGGGTTTTATAACCATCAGAGAACTTTGAATTAATTTCTCAAATCTTATATTTGAGATATTAAAGCTTACAGAGATATTTTTAAATATTTCCCAGATTTATAATTATTTGGGACAAAAATAGGAGTGCAAGTTATATACACAGAGAGAGTGTGATTGAGGGAGAGCCCGGGCATCAAGTGGTATCAGAGTTGGAATAACTCTTTTTGAAGTAAAGGTTTTTTTTGTAATTAAATCTGAATGTGTGATGAGAGAAGAAGGAAGATCAGATTCTAAGATCTGATATGTAGCAAAGTACATAGAATTATAGTAAACAGAGATTTGCATAACTAGATGAGTGGAGAATAAGATCATGCAGGGATATTGCAGGTAAAATAATTTTAAATCTGATTTGAAACTTATAACTGCAGAATTGTGGTTGCAGAAAGTGAAGACAGAGATTTGGTGATGATGGTAGTGAACCTGATATTCAGCTAAAGGTTGAATAGGGAGGACAATTGCAGTGTTCTTAAGAAAAGGTGAGTTTATGAGTAGACTTTAACTCTAGTTTGAAGAATTGTTTGCATAATTCAGATTGCAGACAATTGGAGAGATCTCAGCAAAAGTAGATCACAGCTTTGAGAGCAGTGGTGAAAGAGTCCAGCAGAGGATTATAAAGTGAAAAGGAAAGTGTGGCAGGACCTTGAGGAAATTCAACAGAGGTTGAATGAGTTCTAAGACTTGTAGAGTGAAGCCTAGAGAGATCAGAAGAGAGTGCTCAGAAGGTTCCAAGAGATAGGGGACTAGTACTTGCCAAAAGCCCAGATCCGGAGGAAAGGATTGGTGAGGTAAGAGGCAGTAGGAGAGCTTGAGGTAGCAGAGATTTGGTGTAGATAATGAGTGAGGAACTCATGGATAAGAAGATGGCTACTGATAGTCATAGCAGAGATTGCAGAGGTTCTGATAGAGGGCACAATAGAAAAGAGAAAGAAGATGCCAGGACAACTGGCATGAGGAAGAAACTGACTGATGTAGAATATTGGAAAGAGGCAGCTAAGATCAGAGAATAGTTTAACAAACTGAAGATGATGATAGAGGAAAGCTAGAGATTTGGTTGGCTCATGAAGAAGAAAGTGAAGTGGCATAGGCTACAGATGAAGAAATATTAGGTGATACATGCTCAGCAGAAAGAGGGATTACTCAAGATGATTGAGTATTTGGAGAAGGGCTTGAAGACTAAAACTTCAAGTGAGACCAAGGGGTCAAATGACTTTACATCTGATGATTTTTGTATGTTTGCAGAAAAGATGAGAAAGCCTGAACATAGGATGGATGTCCAATTAAGATGTGCAGAACTCAGAGCAACTGAGTTGGGGAAAGAAGTTTTTGTTTGTGGAACATAACAGAGTACAAATGAAGAATGGAGATCTGTAAAATATCTTGTGAATCATGGTGAAGGCTTAAGGCAGGAAGAAGTTTGTCTTGCTGAAGAGAAAATCATTGATGATTTCTTGAGTTATTGGACAAGTCTAGATTAGTTGGAAGATATAAAGCCTTGTATTTTTGAATCTGACAATTGTGAGGTGATGAAAGGTTCTACAGAAGAAGAGGAAGAGTCTGAGGCACTGATACGTGAAGAAACTGAGACTGAAAGGTCTTGTGGGTTTAAAACTAAAGATTTGTGTATGTTTACAGGTACATCATAGGGAGATGAACAAGCTTTAAAGTTTGTTGAGGAGGAGAAATTGAATCTGAAATCTGTTCAGATCAATACTCAGATAGCAAGATCTTAGGAGGAATTGAAGACAAGGGAGTCTAATGAGGATATTCAGTAGAATATTGAATCAGAGAGAGAAGGACTAGCAGATGATTTGTTAAGAAAAAGTGAAGGTATAAAGGTTGTGTAAGGTTCCCAAAATCTACTCCAATTGAAGTTGTTGAATTGTATAGAAGGTTGGATTTTCAAAGAAGAGAATTGGAGAAGCAGAGGACTTATGCACAAGATAAATTGTTGAAGAAACAAGATAGAGGAATTTTCATGAATGAAAATCAAAGAATAGAGGATAAGTAAATGAAGGACATTCATGAAGCAGATGAGGGAAAGAAGGAGAGACTAGCTGACAGTCTGATGAAGAATACAAATCAGCATACTGATGTGCTGATAGAGGAATTGGAAGAAAACTCAGAGCAACATATTGATGTGTTGTCAGAGGAGGAAGAAGTATTGAGGCCTTGTAATTTTAGTGTTGAAGGCTCATGTATTAATCATGCAGGCAAAGAGGGACAACTAATGAAAATTGTCAGAGAATTGAATGAAAGAGAAACTATTTTGGCTGAGAACATAATAGAGGGTCATAATTCTAACATGGTGATTGACACAATGAAAGCTGAGAAGAAATCCAGTAATGATTTTCTAAGTCTTAAAACAGACTCAAAACTACAGAAATAAATTTTGGTGACTGGACCAGCAAGTGAGACCATTGGGTCTTGTGATTTTGACACTGACAATTTGTTGTGTTTATAGGTGATGCAGAAGACAATCCCTCACTTGGATTTGTCTTGAGAGAAGAGGAACTGTTGAAGAAGGAAGATGAGACAATCATGTCTCATATGCAGAAACTTGTTATTGTTGATGATAGGGAAGAATTGACTTGTCTGAATAGCCAAGAGAAGACTGGAGGACAGATTTTTAAAACTAATACAGTGATAGAAAATCAGAATTCTATTCTGATAGAGGATGAGGATACAGAGGTTGAAGAACTTGATTTGATTGCCGGAATCAATCAAGGAGATGAGGGACAATTGCTGAAGATTGTCAAGGAAGAAGAAGAAGAACATGTTGAACCAAGTTTGCAGCATATTGATGAAAGGCTTAAGAATAGATGGCTGAAATGTTTGCTGGAAACATTTGAGGAAGAGAAAGAAATTGCAGACACTAGAGTGAAATTGCCTGAAGCTGTGAAAGAAAGAGGAGTAGATACTAGTTTGCATAATTTAATTATGCTTACTACTATACAAAGAAAAATAAATGAGTATGCTACTGCAGGAAGAAAATTAATTGATGATTTATTTTATAAAAGTAAATTTGTAGGTGATGAGGAAAATAAAAATGTTGCAGAGGGAGATGTCTTAAGAGATATTCAAGAAGATTTTTTCTGTAGCAGAAGAAAAGAGGGTATGGATGATAGGGTGGTCGCAAGGGCTCGGCATATAAGAGCAAGAGCCAGAGTAAAAGCAACAAAAATTGGAGGCAGCAGCAGTGGACAAAGTAAAATCCAGACAAAGGAAAGGCTGGACATAGAAATTAAAAACATCAAAGAACTGATGAGGAAGGTGTCTTACGAGCAGCAGACAGCAGCAAGAAAGCAGAATAATTTTAGCCAGGGAAGTACAAGAAGAGATTATGAAAGCATAGTTGGAGGTAAGTTGAAAAACAAGATATGGAAGCCTAGAGAAATGCAGTTGAAGGATGATGCAGTTGTTGGACAACAGCAAAACAAAGTATGGGATCCAGGAAAGCAAGGACTAAAAGCACATGATCAAGAGATCATGAACAATTTGAACCTTGGGAGTCTGATGCAGGGGCATTAGGAACAATAAAATACTTTGTATCTAACTAGACATAGGGGGGTCTTATGTTTCTAAATTCTCATGTAATTATTAGAATTTTTGAATAAAATAGTGAGGAATTGTAAATGTTCTCGAATCATTAGAGACCATGAGGGGAAGTTGATTAAGTTAGGAATGTGAAGAGTCAGTTTCAGTTATTTTAGGAATTGAGTCTAACTTTAGGACTTTGGAGAATTCCAAGAGTCTTTGTTGAGCTATTAAGGAAGCTGAAATGATTCGTTTTTAATTTGTATAAATGTAAGCCTACGGGCAGATAGGGTAGGAGAGCGATTCAAAGGCAGAGTAATGAGGTAGAAGGCCATCGAATTGAAGATCTGGCCAAACAAGAGATTTGTAAGTGGATGTTTTGTAATTGAATACATTTTTAATAGATGAAGAATTCATTTTCAGAATCTTGTGTGAATTAGAGAGTTGATATAATGTTGCATTCATATCATTTGAGAGAGATTGATCACTAAAAGGATCGATTCCAGTGAAGTATTTAATTGCCTGTCTCAATATATATATCTATCTATATATATATATATATATATATATATATATATATCAAGTTGAATGCATTCTAAAATGAATTGATTTCATAAGGGGTTATAAAGAGAATTAATTGGATTCCCAGATTGATTTAAACCGAACTGGAAACACGTTGAGTTATTGAACTTGATGCCTCTGTGTAAGGCATTAGCAGTGAATTGAATGTATGTGTTCACTGTATGAAGGAGGACTTTGGCTCTTTTTGAGATGCCTGAAATATATACATTCTGTGTAAATCTGAATGTCCATTTGAATGTATAAGAAGCAAGAACACAGTAATAATTATGAGCAAGAGTTAATACGTTGAAGCCAAAGGAATTTTAATACGTTGAAGCCAAAGGAATTAAGTCAAAAATCGATAACTGGTTGATGAAGAGCTTGGCATAGATTTGCTGGTTAAGAACAGCAACAAGGAGCCGACCTGTTGAGGGTTGATATCACAGCAGTTATGTGGAAGTGCCATGGTAATGAAAACACAGAGAGTTGATAACAAACCCATGCGTTGAAGTGGAACGTTGAATGGAGAAGCAGAACCTTGAGCAAGAGGAAAGTGGAAGTCAAAAACCATTTATGGTTTTTTCATAATTATTAGGCAGTAAGTAGAATGTTGAAAAAAAACGCGATATCATTATTTGAAGGATGTGTGGCATAAGTGGTAAGTGTTAAACCATGTTTATCGTGTTTTTTTTTAGCGTTAAGGTTCGGAGTTTAAAAAAATGCGATATTCATTATATTTGTTCGATCTTGATCGGAGGAGATCCAAGGACAATCGCATTGCAAGTTGCGGGGTCGATAATGCAAAGGTAAACCATGTATATTGTGGGCCCGAATAGATATTCCAATTAAGCTTTAATGTTGAGTGGAATGCGCGCCGAATAAATATTAATGTGTATGATTTATGTATTTGGTTATAAATCAAATTGTGAATTATGGACCGATTCATGAAACAATTTGTTCATGATTTAAAGTTCCCCACGTGGAGGTCGGATAGTTGGGTATTCTAAGATTAAGGCATAGTCTTAGAAGCATTTATTTAAAACCAAGGTCGAGGCTTAATTAAATGAAACATTTGCATGGCTCTTATATGTTGAATATTGTTAACATTAGTCGAATATGAAGCTATGGGCCATCGGTAATATAGTTGATATTTGAGTCTCAAAAGGAATTTGAAATAGTGATTTCAAATTATATAATGGGTTTTTATTAGAAGTTCAGTTGTTGGTTGGAGATCCAATGAAGTGGGGCAAAGAGGAGTTATAATTTGGGTTTTAATCCAAGGGCAAGATATATATTTGCATGTCCATAGTTGAAGACCGAAGGCTTGGTAGACCTTAAGTGAAAGGTGAGTTCTGGTCCGATTTGTATATGCATATCTGTTATATGTATATGGGGTTTAAACCATAGAAATTGTAATTAAAGGAAAAGTTTCCGCATACAGATGAAATCTAGGTTGAGGGGTTTTATAACCATAAGAGAACTTTGAATTAATATCTGAAATCTCATATTTGAGATATTAAAGCTTCCAGAGATATTTTTAAAGATTTCCCAGATTTAAAATTATTTGGGACAAAACTAGGAGTGCAAGTTATATACATAGAGAGAGTGTGATTGAGGGAGAGCTCGGGCATCAAGTGGTATCAGAGCTGGAATAGATCTATTTGATGTAAAGGATTTTTTTGTAATTAAATCTGAATGTGTGATGAGAGAAGAAGGAAGATCAGATTCTAAGATCTGATAGGCAGCAAATTACACAAAATTACAGTAAACAGAGATTTGCAAAACTGAATGAGTGGAGAAAAATATCATGCAGGGATCTTGCAGGAAAAGTAATTTTAAATATGATTTGAAACTTATGACTACAGAATTGTGGTTGCGGAAAGTGAAGACAAAGTTTTGGTGATGATGGCAGTGAACCTAATATTTAGCTAAAGGTTGAATAGGGAGGACAATTGCAGTGTTCTAAAGAAAAGGTGAGTTGATGAGGAGAGTTTAACTTTGGTTTGAAGAATTGTTTGCAGAATTCAACTTGTAGACAATTGGAGAGATCTCAGCAAAAGCAATTCACAGCTTTGACAACAGTGGTGAAAGAGTCCAGCAGAGGATTCTAAAGTGAAAAGGAAAGTGTGGTAGGACCTTGAGGAAATTCAACAAAGGTTGAATGAGTTTTAAGAGTTGCAGAGTGAAGCCTAGAGAGAGTAGAAGAGAGTGCTCATAAGGTTCCAGCAGATAGGGGTCTAGTACTTTCCAAAAGCCTAGATCCGGAGGAAAGGATTGGTGAGGTAAGAGGCAGTAGGAGAGCTTGCTATTGTAGAGGCTTGGTGCAGCTGATGAGTGAGAAACTCATGGAGAAGAAGATGGCTACTGATAGGCATTGCAGATATTGCAGAGGTTCTAAGAGAGGTCACAACAGAAAAGAGAAAGAAGATGCCTAGACAACTGGCATGAGGAAAAAACTGATTCATGCAGAATATTGGAAAGAGGTAGCTGAGATCAGAGAACAGTTTAACAAACTGAATATGATGATAGAGGAAAGCCAGAGAGTTGGTTGGCTCATGAAGAAGAAAGTGAAGTGGCATAGGCTACAGATGAAGAAAGTTTAGGATATACATGCTCGGTAGAAAGAGGGATTACTTAGGATGATTGAGTATTTGGAGAAGGGCTTGAAGACTGAAACTTCAAGTGAGACCAAGTGGTCAAATGACTTTGCATCTGATGATTTTTGTATGTTTGCAGAAAAGATGAGAAAGCTTGAACAGAGATGGATGTCCAGTTGAGTTGTGCAGAACTCAGAGCAGCTGAGTTGGGGAAAGAAGTTTCTATTTGTGGAACAGAACAGAGTACAGATGAATAATAGAGATCTGTAAAATATCTTGTGAATCATGGTGAAGGCTTAAGGTATCAATAATTTTGTCTTGCTGAAGAGAAAATCATTGATGATTTCTTGAGTTATTGGATAAGTCCAGATCAGCTGGAAGATGTAAAGCCTTGTATTTTTGAATCTGACAATTGTGAGGGGATGACAGGTTTTATAGAAGAAGAGGATCAGTCTGAGGCACTGATAAGTGAAGCAACCAAGACTGAAAAGTCTTGTGGGTTTAAAACTAAAGAGTTGTGTATGTTTTCAGGTACATCATAGGGAGATGAACAAGCTTTAAATTTTGTTGAGAAGGAGAAATTGAATCTAAAATATTTTCAAATCAATACTGAGATAGCAAGATCTCAGGAGGAATTGAATACAAGGGAGTCTAATTAGGATATTCAGTAGAATATTGAGGCAGAGAGAGGACCAGCAGATGATTGGTCAAGAAAAAGTGAAGGTATAAAAGGTTGTGTAAGGTTCCCAAAATCTACTCCAATTGAAGTTGTTGAATTGTATAGAAGTTTGGATTTTCAAAGAAGGTAATTGGAGAAGCATAGGACCTATGCACTGAAGAAACATTTACCAAATAATATTAACTAATTACTGAGAGGAATAATTAAACATAACCAACAACAAATCATAAACATAAACAGAGATGTTTAATCGAGAAAAACCCCAAACTCCGGGGAAAACCCATCCTAATGAAATTTCATTAGCCTTGGCCAAAACCTCGGCCAATCCATCCAAGTGAGCCTTCTCTGCTCACATCCAGGCCTTACATTACAATGAAGTCCTCTGAGCCTTTTATAGGCTCGATTACATGCAATACCATGAGATTAAAACCATGGGTGCACTATACCATGTGCCCCAAAACCATCATTGTTTAACTCAATCAAACTTGACTCTAATCACGAGTCAATTTACCTATCATTCCCCCCTTAAAATTGACTTGGGGATTATTGACTAAATCCAGCCAAAACTGCTAAGTGACACAACCCCGCTCATTGTAGCCCTTCCCCCCTCAAATTTTTACCTAGGGTAATTGTTAGCTTGACATTCCCCCTATCACCTAGGTCTAACCCAAAATTTACCAGTGATTACTAAGGGGTATGCATGCCATACCAGGTCTTATAGAAGTATGCCCATTTACATGCAAAAATTAACTCCATTATAATAATTAAATTTTTTTTTTCTACCCGTGTTGCTCTCTTAATATAACCATCCTCTCATCTCTGAATTTCTCGGACCAACTTCTTATTACTACTAGTCGCTTGATCTGGGTTGTGGCAGCACCATTGTCCTCTTTCTCCATTGAGAAACTCTCCATGGAATTCCCCATGGAATCAATCAATCGAATATTTCCTATTTCCTAGCAACACCATGCTCCGTATGGCCAGATCTGAAAAAGGCTGCAATGATTTCTCCATTCACAAGCCAATAAAACCCTTGGATACAAAAGCGTCCCTCTGAAGCCAAACTTGGCTCTGATACCAAATGAAGAAACATTTACCGGAGAATATTAACTAATTACTGAGAGGAATAATTAAACATAACCAAAAAAAAATCATAAACATAAACAGAGATGTTTAATTGGGAAAAACTCCGAACTCCGGGGAAAACCCATCCTAATGAAATGTCATTAGCCTTGGCCAAAACCCCGACCAATCCAGCCAAGTGAGCCTTCACCTCTCACATCCAGGCCTTACATTACAATGAAGTCCTCCGAGCATTTTATAGGCTCCATTACATGCAATACCATGAGCTTACAACCATGGGTGCACTATACCATGTGCCCCAAAACCATCATTGTTTAACTCAGTCAAACTTGACTCTAATCACAAGTCAATTTACCTAACATGCACAGGATAAATTGTTGAAGAAACAAGACAGAGGAATTGTCATGAATGACAATCAGAGAACAGAGGATAAGAAAATGATTCAGCAAAATGGAGTTCATTTTGGTGAACCACAGCAGAAGGACATTCATGAAGCAGATGAGGGAAAGAAGGAGAGACTAGCTAATAGTCTGATGAAGAATACAAATCAGCATATTGATGTGCTGACAGAGGAATTGGAAGAAAATTCAGAGCAACGTACTAATGTGTTGTTGGGTGAGGAAGAAGTATTGAGGCCTTGTAATTTTACTGCTGAAGGCTCATGTGTTAATCATGCTGGCAAAGAGGGACAACCAATGAAACTTTTCAGAGAATTAAATGAAAGAGAAACTATGTTGGCTGAGAACATAGTAGAGGGTCATCATTCTAACATGGTGATTGACACAATGAAAGCTGAGAAGAAAGCCAGTAAAGATTTTCTAGGTCTTAAAATAGACTCAGAACTACAGAAAGAAATTTTGGTGACTGGACCAGAAAGTGAGACCATTGGGCCTTGTGATTTTGACGCTGAAAATTTGATTGTGTTTACAGGTGATGCAAAAGACAATCCATCACTTGGAGTTGTCTTGAGAGAAAAGGAACTGTTGAAGAAGGAAGATGAGACAATCATGTCTCATATGCAGAAACTTGTTATTGTTGGTGATAGGGAATAATTGAAAGCACATGATTAGGAGATCATGAACAATTTGAACCTTGGGAGTCTCATGTAGGGGCATTAGGCACAATAAAATACTTTGTATCTAAGTAGACATAGGGGGGTATTATGTTTCTAAATTCTCATGTAATTATTAGTATTTTTAAATAAAATAGTGAGGAATTGTAAATGTTCTCAAATCATTAGAGAACACGAGGGGAAGTTGATTAAGTTAGGAATGTGAAGAGTCAGTTTCATTTATTTTAGGAAATGAGTCTAACTTTAGGACTTTGGAGAATTCCAAGAGGTTTTGTTGAGTTGTTAAGGAAGCTGAACTGATTCATTTTTAATTTGTATAAATGTAAGCCTATGGGCAGATAGGGTAGGAGAGCAGTTCAGAGGCATAGTAATGAGGTAGAAGGCCATCGAATTGAAGATATAGCCAAACAAGAGATTTGTAAGTGGATGTTTTTTAATTGACTACATTTGTAATAGATGAAGAATTCATTTTCAAAATCCTGTGTGAATTAGAGAGTTTATATAATGTTGCATTCATATCATTTGAGAGAGATCGATCACTGAAAGGATCGATTCCAGTGAAGTATTTAATTGCCTATCTCAATATATATATATATCAAGTTGAATGAATTTTGAGTTGAATTGATTTCATAAGGGGTTATAAAGAGAATTAATTGGATTCCGAGATTGAGTGAAACCGAACTGGAATCAGGTTGAGTTATTGAACTTGATGCCTCTATGTAAGGCATTGACAGTGAATTGAATGTATGTGTTCGTTGTATGAATGAGGACTTTGGTTCTTTTTGAGATTCCTGAAATATACACATTCTGTGTAAATCTGAATGTGCATTTGAATGTATAAGCAGCAAGAACACAGTAATAATTATGATCACGAGTTAATACGTTGAAGCCAAAGGAATTAAGTCACAAATCGATAACCAGTTGATGAAGAGCTTGGCATAGATTTGCTGGTTAAGAATAGCAACGAGGAGCCGACCTGTTGAGGGTTGATATCACAACAGTTATGCGGAAGTGCCATGGTAATGAAAATGCAGAGAGTTGATAACAAACCCATGCGTTGAAGTGGAACGTTGAATGGAGAAGCGGAACCTTGAGCAAGAGGAAAGCGGAAGTCAAAAACCATTTATGGTTTTCACATAATTATTAGGCGGTAAGTAGAATGTCAAAAAAAAATGCGATATCATTATTTGAAGGACGCGTGGCATAAGTGGTAAGTGTAAAACCATTTTTATCGCATTTTTTTTAGCGTTAAGGTTTGGAGGTTAAAAAAACACGATATTTGTTATATTCGTTCGATCTTGATCGAAGGAGATCCAAGGACAATTGCATTGCAAGTTGCGGGGTCGATAATGCAAAGGTAAACAATGTATATTGTGGGCCCGAACAGATATTCCAATTAAGTTTTAATGTTGAGTGGAATGTGCACCGAATAAATATTAATGTGTATGGTTTATGTATTTTGTTATAAATCAAAGTGTGAATTATGGACCGATTCATGAAACAGGTTGTTCATGGTTTAAAGTTCCCCACGCGGAGGCCGGATAGTTGGGTATTCTCAGATTAAGGCATAGTCATAGAAGCACTTATTTAAAACCAAGGTCGAGGCTTAATTAAATGAAACATTTGCATGGATCTTATATGTTGAAGATTGTTAACATTAAAGTCGAATATGAAGCTATGGGCCATAGGTAATATGGTTGATATTTGAGACTCAAAAGGAATTTGAAATAGTGATTTCAAATTATATAATGGGTTTTTATTAGAAGTTCAGTTGTTGGTTGGAGATCCCATGAAGTGGGGCAAAGAGGAGTTATAATTTGGGTTTTAATCCAAGGGCAAGATATATATTTGCATGTCCATAGTTGAAGACCGAAGGCTTGGTGGACCTTAAGTGCAAGGTGAGTTTTGGTCCAATTTGTATATGCAGATCTATTATATGTATATGGGGTTTAAACCATAGAAATTGTAATTAAAGGAAAAGCTTCCGTATATAGATGAAATCTGGGTTGAGGGGTTTTATAACCATAAGAGAACTTTGAATTAATATCTCAAATCTCAGATTTGAGATATTAAAGCTTCCAGAGATATTTATAAATATTTCCCAGATTTAAAATTATTTGGGACAAAACTGGGAGTGCAAGTTACATACACAGAGAGAGTGTGATTGAGGGAGAGCCCGGGCATCACATTTCACCAGGGGGGCCACCAGATTAGCAGATGGTGAGGGATGCTTCACATTTTGAGGCACCACTCATTGATTCATAGGATTGGAGACCTTGGGAGAGCTTGATACAGTGTTGAAAGTCTTGGGTAGACTCAAGGAGAGGACAGGCATTCTCTCAACATCATCATTACCCACTCTCATTTTAGATTTTGCGCTGTGGTAGGTGTAGCAAGGGAAGGATAGTAGCCTTCCAACTTGTATCTTTTCATGGGAGATGTCAAAGAGGAGGACAACCATATGACAAATGTTCTTTGTGATAGATCATCAGTGTTGTCACTATGGAGGATAGGTCCATATTGGAAATCCCATCTGTTGGTGGATTATTCCAAGGATATTTTTACTTGTATGATATTGGATTACCAATTGCATGAGGAGGGATATTCAGTCAGAGATGGGGTCATCTACTATCATGGTAGGATATTCTTATCTATAGCTTCCAAGCTCAAGGAGAAGTTACTACAAGTAGCTCAAGAATATTTTCTTTTCAGCCACACTTATTCCATGAGAGCATACCACACCATCATGGAGGGGTACATTTGGGAAGGCTTTGAGGAGGAGATATATCATCATTTGAGGAGATGCATGGATCATGTGGAGATGGAGGAGATTAGGGCAGCAAGAAAGTGGTTGGGAAGCCACACATCATGCCATTTTCTGATGCAGTTGAGAGTAAAACTGCGGTGGTTGCATTTGAGGGACCATTTTCCTTCTCCCTTATTACATATGGTAGCTAGCATGATGTTGATCATGATTCCATTTGATGATGTTGTTCTTATTTTTATTGGGAGTATGATTGGGAGAGAGACACATTGGCTGGATGTGTCCTTTGGGGGAGAGATTTCACACATTTTTTGCATTACATTTTCCAAGGGGAGCATGGGAGATGATATGGTCACTACAGTAAAACACTTGCTTCTTTATGAGGCGGGCCATGGGATTGATTGGATGCCATATGGTGGTGATATCCTATCCATCACATATGGGATGGTTTGGGCTAGCATGATTCATAATGGTGGAGAAAATATCTTTGGAGATCTAGTCTTTATCTTGTCATTTAAGGGCAACATTATTGCAGCCCAAGATCAGCAGATACTCTACACTTATCATAAGTAGAGAGGAGGATAGTGTGGGGTAAGCTATTTTTTCTACCATGATCAGATTTTCAGCCCACCTACATTGCAGGAGCCAAAGGTGGAGGAGAATTTTCAAGAGTTTCCGTGTTGGGAGATAACTCATTTTGTATGGATGATAGCTTGGGAATGGAGGTCCACCTGGGAATGATGATTCCCAATACATTTCAGATCCCATACCTCAAGGGAACCTCTGGACAGCACCTTATTTCCTCCTTGAGTACTCTATTTATTCATAATGATAGCTATTTAGCTAGCTTGCATGCTTGGGAGAGGCAATATGGAGATTTATTGATGAGACAACATCTCATTCCTTGGAGGAGTTTATCATATGTGGATGCTACAGTAGGAGGAGGGGAGACTCTTCAGTTCTATCCTTGCAGTTTCTTGAGGACAAGCAACATTTGGGAGGGGAGGACTAAAATATTCCAAATTTAGCATGCAACTAATTGGAATATTATTTTTTTCTTTTTACACCTAGGAGATGAATAAATGGGTAAGGAGGCCCATACATTTCAGAAATAGGAATAAAATCCCTTATGATGTGAAAAGGGATCATTATTATGGATGGATTTCACACACTCGTGTGTCAAAAGAGACATTTGCATGTGGACAAGGTCAAGTTTGACCAAGTCAACAATGTTGGGATAAGAGGTGGAGATCATCTATGGAGACAACACAGTGATAGTGGGAGGAAGATTCCTTGGTGGAGGAAACCCTAATGAGTGGTAAAAAAGGTGAGAGGGTTTCCATTTGTATAAAAGGAGGGAAAGGTAGCCATATGATGTTATGAAAAGGATTATTGAATTTATGGTCTGCATGACTATTGTGCTATCTTCAACTGTTTAGTTGGGATTGTTGTGCTGCTTAGCACAAGGCATTCTTTTTTAGGAATTCCTTATTTCAAGAGAGGCCTCTTGAGGGAGATTTCTCTTCATTTATCCACATCCAAGCTTCAAGCCAAGCCACCTCCTTCAGCTACAATGTTATTTCTACAGCAGTATAATGTTGTGTTGCAGGGTATTGCAGTGGAGGTTTCACAACACCACTTTCAGAGCTTATTTTTTAGAGGAGGAAATTTATTTCCTTTGCGAGATCGGTGAGGAAGCCCTTGGATTATATTTCAAATATTGGCACTAGGCCAACACAGTTTCTATCTCCTAAAATGCAGTCCCTCTCCTTGACTACATTATTTTCAGTGAGTATTTGTAGTGAGGGTTTGCAGTGATTGTTGGAGGGTGAGATCTTCAGTGTTAGGATCAGCCTTTCACTTGGAAGATCCCTTGGAGGAGGTCTATTTATCTTGTGCAGCATCTTCAGCCATCTCCATCCAGTTATTGAGTTGCAGTTGCTACTTAGTCCTGAGACTACAACTCCATCATTTTGTACTTTTTGCATATTTCTGGAAATCCTTTCCGGATTGCCTTGAAATTGAGTTTGGGAGTCTAGATCTTCACTCCCAACATTGCATGAGCTATATATTTGTAAATTTATGTTATTTCACATTCCCATGTAGTAGTGTACCATCTATGATTACGTTGTACATGTTCATGAACATTCTGCAATATAGCAGCATTTCACTTTTGGCATATGTATTCATGGGAGGCTTGTTGGCCTTGATTATTTGAGTTGTATTGCACCTTTTTGCTACTGATTTACATAATAAAATGGCTCTATTGTTTCCATAAATTATGGTATGATGTTATTCACTGATATTTCTAGTTTTGTGTTCATGTATTGCTACATCCCCATTTTGGGATATTACACCTTGGTAAATCTATTTGCCAAGGTGTATATTGCAGTTCACGGGAGTTTGGTACACCCTTTTTCCTAGAGTTCTTAAGTAGTCGTTTTGATCTTTCCCTGAATCTTTAAAATTGAAAAGATCATCAATCACTTGTCCTTTCAAGCTCGTTCAAACTGAAAGTGACTAGAATCACCTTTTTTCCTTTTCTCAACTCTTACAACATGAAAAGCAGAGTCTTGTTTCAATGTTATAAAAAATAATTTCCCACGATTACATCACACACCCATTAAGTTATTTCTTGGTCTGATCATGAGTAATTCCTTAATGATTGTTGTCAAAGCCTTGAATTAATCATCTCTTCTCTCTTCTTCTTCTGAGACAAATTCGCAGTGGCAGAACCACCTGTTTCATCCTCCTCTTCATTACCTCGTGGTGAAGAGTCTCTCCCCAGAGTCTCTCTTGAGGCACCTCCATCTGTTGGGACCGAAGACCTTGAACATGTCGTTATCTCAAGAATTCAACCTCTTACCACTCGGTCTCCCCCTGAGGAGTCGTTTGATATCAACTGGCAACCCCTGGATCCATTTTTCTCTCTAAGAGAACATCCCCCTCAATGCTCATACTCGCTTGTGACACCATTGTCAAGTGATTTTCCCTCTACCACTCGCTAGCTTTTCCCAACATGTCTTCATCCCACATGGGTGCCTCGAGTCCTATTAGTAGTGAAGAGACTCTCATATATACTAGGGAATATCAATTCCCTCTCTCAAATTTTCCTTATGAGACGACTCAGCCTTCCTCTCAACCACTCCTATTTGGTTATTGTACTTTGGTACAGTTGTTTTCTGGTGCATCATCTTTGTACCAAAACCCGTTATGCTCAGGTACTGCAGCTCCTTCTTCAAGGTCATTTGTGTTGGGTCCATCTTCTTTGATTCCCATTTTTTAGATAGTTTTCACAGCTATCCCAACCCATACCACTATCTGTGTGGCTTCCTCCACACTATCCACTAGTGTGGCTACATCATTTCCGTCAATTTCTATTGTTCGAGGAATGAATCCCAAATTTTTCGCGATGTCTGTTGGACCCATTGTGAGTGGATCACAACCTCACGTATCGGGAGTCAATCAAACTATTAGTAGTGTGCCTATCCCTTCTCATTCTATTCTGAGATGCTTGTCGTATGAGCAATATATGATGTTTGTTCAACATCAGAACTACCTCCCTCAAGGTTCTCAGCAGGTTCTGGTTGTGATCAATCTGCCACATCTCTACGATGAGTTTGGAAACCACATATATTACCATGGGCCTATCCATAAAGGTCCATTATATGTTCAAACCAATCAACCCTCGAATTAGTTTACGTACCAACAGGGACAACCATATGGCCCGCAAGGACAACCCCACCATCTACAGGGACAACCTTTGGCCCAACAGGGAAAACCCTACGGTCATCCGGGTCAACCCCATATTCAACAAGGAGCGCCTTATGTTCCTTAGGGGAAAACATATCCACCTTAGGGACCGCCTTTTGTACAACATAACCAACCTTATGTTCAGTAAGGCTCTCCTCTTTTTTAACAAGTTCAACACTCTTTCAACCAGCAAGGTCAACTTGGTCTTCAGGGGCAGCCTGGCTCATCTCAACCATCAGGCCAACTTGGTTTTCTAGGACAACCTATTCACCCTCAGCATTAGGGCCAACTTGGACCCCAGGGACTGCTTGTTCAGCCTCAAGGCCAACCTTTAATTCCACAAGGCTAATCGTTGGTTTCCCAAGGTCAACCTTTGATGGCACAAGGTCAACCTCAAGGCATTTCTTTCGTCCCACAAAAAAATCCATACGTTTCTCAAATTGGAACTCAATGGTTTACTCATAGCTAATACCCTAGTCCCTAGCTGGGATATGGGAAAATTTTCCAAAATTATACCCCCTATGGACAAAATCCTCCAAGACAGAACATATGGGCACCAAATTTCTCCCAACCTGGTTGGAACCCTAACGCCGATCTTTATCAAAGGCCTTCGATGCCTTTTAACCTGGAACTGCTTGATGTGTCAAAGTTAACTAATGATCCCATTCTTCATAATCCATATTGGCCCCCAGTTCCCACCAATATTCCTAGTGATTTCCCTAAGGTCGAAGGCAAGTCCGTAGAAGACCGAAAAAAGGAGTGGAACCATAATCATAGTCATCTATTAAAGTGGTAAACGAATAGAAGTTACAACCAAGTTCTGACGCTGCAGCCTCCTTCGCGCGGGTCTCCGGTCGTCCACGTCTCGTAAAGCTCGCCGGGGGAAAGGGAAACCTCTCCAGAGTCTCGTGACAATGGTCTCCTTGCTCGAATGGGCCTTAAGGGAAAGGAAGGATTCTTTTCAGCACAAAGGCACTTGGGAATAGGAGATGCAAAGCTTCAGCACTTCAAGACTAGCTTGCCATGGATCCGAGCAAGCTTTTATAGATGGGGAAGGAGGGAGTTGGGATCCCTATTATTATGGGATTGGCCCTATCAACAAGGAAGGTTCCATAGAAGGTGGCAAAACTACTTCCCTTCCATAGAACTCCCGTAGCCAAACCTCCCAACTCAAGATAGGCAGTGGTTGTGAGTTTGTTTTGAACTCAACTTCCGCCATCCATATATAAAAAACAGTCCCTAAAATGGGTGGCGCGATTGCTGCTCTATGACAGAGCGCCAAGTGGCGCGACCTCTTTACAGGATTTCCCTGAGTGGCGCGAGTACTGAACTGTCTACCCGCGCCAATGCAAAAAGAGCCGTTTTTCATGGATTTTGCAAGGAGATGTCTCAAGGGGAAATGAAGCTCATACTCAGAGGGATGCAATGATGATGTTTTCAGTGCATGACAGTGTTCACAGGTCACGTTATGGGTCCTCCATTGTGCGGGACGGGGAATGGTAGGGACGGTGACAAATTACTGTGTAACAGATGCCCCCTAAAGCATGAGGCCCGAGAGAGAGAGGGGTGAAATGCTTTACGAGAACATGTCTAACTGAAGGCCCGCCGTCGGAAAACCTGCACAGACAGATACAACTGATATCTCAAGTACATGATGTATATATATGGTATGGACGCAGCCATCCGAACAGAGTATGCTATAATCCGGATCCAGGGTATGGGCGCAGCCATCCAACTAAGATCAAATAAATAGACTCAGGTATGGTCGCAGCCATCCAATCATTGAGTCATGTACATAATGACAATAATCCACAATCGCAGCCTGGATTACAACAGACACAATCCAGGGTCTTGCGCTCCATCTCGACCCAAATAAGTACAAGTTCTAGCACGCGAATATGCGAGCTGATGTCGAACATGCAAGAACATCGCCTGATTACCAGCCAATGATGAAAGCCGTTAACAGACGCGAGAGGAACCACCAATAATGACAATGGTCCTCAAGGTACTACAGGTACAATCCACGGCGTGTGAATAAATGAGCTGACGTCGAACACCCGCAGAATCATCCGATCGGAGGTCAATAATGAAAAACCTCTCGTCGAATGCGACGAACCTGCCATTGAGGCATGCAGGCCCCAAGGTACCATCAGGAGTCTCTAGACCAACTTCCTGGATAATGAGTTGAAGTCGACAGGAAGTGATCTTGATCGAAGGTGGGCCATAATGATTCCCACATCATCGACATGAGACAGAGGAACATAATGTTTTGTTGTGAATTAGGATCATATGAGAAACAGAGGAAGGTTGATATTCGCAGAGGCCAACTTCTCTTGAACATATAAACGGCACGGAAATGGACTTGGCAGTATTTGACATCAACAGATCAAAGGTCATGGCGACGAGGCAGTGAACAGATGAGAGGTCAAAAGAGATTACCCAAACCCATGGAAGCCAAGTGAAACAACGAGATGAGATGTCCCCAACCCGACACGAATGCAGACAAGTGCCATGTTCAAGAGCGACATACTGCCGACGATAACGACGATGGTTCCATTTTTCCCCCACCATTTCTGGCGAGTACCCCAATTATTTTGATGACAAGCTTGAAGGGGATAGCATATGCTTGTAATATAAGTCCGCCCTTCGGGCGAATCCATCCTAGTGCATTTAACGAGTCCTAGGAAGGAGAAACTCGGAGAACGTCATTGCGACGGAACCCAATGTCATCAGGGTTTAACGAGTCTGACAAAGGAAGAACTCGGCGTCTTTTCATATTTAGAGAGTTTGAAAAGACAGCTGAAAAGAAAACTCCATAGGTCCCTTTTCGTAAATAGTTCCCCAGATCCGAAAAGGTAGAAAACAATATCCGGGAAAACCTCCTAGTCGCGATAGGCTAGGGTATTCCTTTTTCGTAATCGATCCAGCCCAGCCCGAAAAAGGGTTAAACTTATACTAGGTGAATGTCGATTCGTGTCCATTTTAACGAGATCGAAACGACAAGGGCCTCGGCGATCTTTTCATATTTAGAGAGTCAGAAAAGAGCTGAAAGATGACTCCAGAGTGACTTTTTCGTGTATTTACCGAGTCCGAAAAAGTATAAAATACAACTCGTTTCCACCTTTTAAGTCGCAAAAAACCTGTCACTGCACATACCCAACAAGCGTAAAATCCATTTTTGACATAACACATGCAAATATTTGACAAGAAATAACTTTTAAAACACATTTTAACGTTGAAAAGTTATAAATACGTCCAATGGTAAAAAATGAAATTACTTTTTACTATTTACCTTGTGGAGAGTAGCAGTGGTCCATTTGGAGCAGAATCTTCTGACGGCGATTGCGACCGATCCAAGCAACCATTCAGCGTCTCGTCTGTGACAGGTAAGAGGCGCTCTCCTTCTCTTTCTTTCCATGTATTTTTTAATGATTTCCCTTAGAAAACCAGCTCTGTAAGGGCATTCTTGAATTTTTAGGGCCGGCCTAAGTGGCGCGGGTATCGGGCACGGACCCGCGCCACTGAGCTCTTTCTATCAAAGGGCCCGCGCCACCTGGCGCGACTGTTAGCAAGACAGTCGCGCCAGCGGCGCAACCCAAATTTCCGCCTAAAAAACCTCTATTTATGCCAAAATTTTTGAATTTTTTGAGCTCACAGAAGATCTAACTAAAGGTTTTAAACCATGTGAATGCAGATAAACAGTCAAAATGGTGATTGAATGGAAAGAACGGGAACACGGAGATGAGGACGAAGAAGCCATGCAAAATGAAAATTGCATGAATGCTCTAAGGAATTGTGGTTTAAAGAAATTCTTCCTCACGCCATGCTTACGAGCTCAGCCTGAGCTCCTCCAATATTTGATCAACCTCTGGGATGAAAATGACCAGGTATTCAGAATACGAGACCAGGTGTTGGAATTTGAGGTCACCGACATTTACTTTGTTACCGGATTATCCCACAGGGGTCCAATCCCTGTACTGACTGGGAGCAGACCATCAGGGGAGAAGATGGAAGAAGTAATGGCGCGGGTGTGCCGTGGGGCACAAACAGGAACAGGGAGTAAGAAGGTGTACATCTCGACCATCCCCGACCTAGCAGTGAGAGTCGTACTCCACACCATTACGCGGGCTGCTGGATCGCAGGCACCGCACGAGGCTTCAAAGGCTCAACTCTTACTGGCCTCAGAATGCATGGGTCCCCGACTGTATGACTGGGCAACAACTGTCACCATTAACATGAAAAGGCAGCTCACAAAGTGCAAAAAGGGCAAACTGAAGCAGTTTGGGTATGGTTCCATCTTGGTGTCGTTCATTCTGGAATGCATACCAACCTTCCAGGGCCAAGAGGCCCCTGTGGCGAGTCCAATACCACGAGAGCCGAGAATGTCTCGCTGGGCAGCACTGATGCCCAGATCTGGAGGCGGGCAACAGATGTCCTGGAAGCCCGAGTTCTTCAGATGGATACGGCGCCAACTGATCGTTGTGGAAGATTGGCCCTATGCGGGAACTGACTTTATAGGGGACCCGGATCTCCCGCTACCAGAAGGAGACCACTGGGACGAAGAGCTGGGTAAGACCTCATATTTTTGATTTTATGTTTATATGATTTTTGTTAATACATAGTTGTCTAAACACAAGTATACATGCATGCAGATGTAGGACCTGAGAGACCAGCCGGGATGTCTCCCATCTTCCGGAGGACACAGCTCGCCCCTGAGATCCAGGGGGAAGGTGCCGGAGGAGGGGCACTGGTACAGAACCTGGAGGGGATTGTTCATGGGATCCCAGACTATGCCCGACTGTCAGATGTACCACTGGAGTACCAGCGCCATACGGTGGGAGTCCCAAATCGGCTCCACCGAATCCTGAGGCGGCTACTGCGTGCAGTAACGTGCTATCATGAGCACCATGCTGATTAGTCTCTAGGATTTAGCCACACCTATTTTTTGAGAGACACAGTGTCTCCGGATGTATTAAGACACTTATGTATATTTTTTTTAAGTTTTATGTGACGCACACTGTGCAACCATTTCGACACACATATATATATATATACATATGACTATTTTGGATGGATCTTTCTTTACATGTGATGATGTTTTCTATATGTCATGCAAATGTCTAATACAGATGTAATCTAATGTATCAGTTACATAACAAACGACCCAATGCGAAATGTATTCACACAATGCATTTAATCACACATCTCATTTTACGCAAGCTTAAAAGCACACATGAACACACACATATGCAAACTATGCTTGAAACGAGTTTTATTTTTACGCAAGCTTAAAACACAAACTATGCTTGATAATAAGAAAGACGGGCATGCCCCCCAGCATGTTGTCTCAAATCGAGGCACATGCCCCCCAAGCTTCACTCGATTGAAAATGGAGTGAAGATTGGACACACACGAGATTTGAGCTGAAACTGACAAAACTCGAATTGAATATGCTTGTGTTTCATTATTTTAACGAGGTTGACACACTTAAAAGAACTATCCTCGAACAGCTTGTTTCATTGTTTTTAGGAGCTTGACACAAGTGGAGAAACTATGCTCCAAGATCCTAGTTTCATTTTTTAAAGAGCTTGACCCAGGGAGAAAACCATGCTCTAACCGACTTACATCAAAATGAACAAGAAGGCGGCGCTCCCAAGAGGTCCGCTCCTGATGGAAGGGAAACATCCTGGAAGTCAGGACCCAATGCCCCCAGCACATTATGCACTACGGCATCATCACTGAGCACAGGCACGGGGTAAGTGGCCACATAGTTGACCTGCGGTGGAGCAGATACAACGGGTGGATAAAAACCAGGAGGGGGTGATGGCGGACCAGATGCTACATTGGGACCAAAGAACGACAGCTGATCAATGGTCACAATCCGTCCTTCATGTGGAAAACAGGCCACACGAAAAGGGGAGGAGACAAGCGCTCCCATGGCATAGGTGTAATCGCGCCCCAGGAGCAGATGAAAATCCAAGGGGCCTGGAACGACCATCACATCCATATGGACGGTTTTCCCTCCCAAAGTAATTGGTAACCTTGGAAGGATCCCCAACGGTTGACTGGTCCTTCTATTGAATGACAACAGATTCTGCGTAACAGGCGCAAGCGGTGGTGAACCAAAAGCCCGCCAGGTAGTTGAAGACAGAATACTAACAGACGCACCTTCGTCTATAATGGTGCTGGGTACAACCAGACCAAGAGCCTGTACCGTAATCTCGAAAGGCACATAAGACGGAAGGCGAAATCCTGCAAATCGATTCCAATCAAAGGAAGCGACCAAACTACTCGGAGGGGTTACCATCGAAATGCGAAGGTCCTCCCCTGATGTTACGGAAGCAGAAGCCTCCTCCATGACCTCCATCTCGAAGGCGGGAGGAATATCCTCTGGAGCCTCCATCATGGGAGGCGGAGGAGCGGCATTTTGAAGCACAGGGACAGGAGAATCTTTCTCCAAGTCTGAAGAATCTGAAGAGACCAGAAGGACATGAGGGGTGTGAGATCCACTCTCGACAGAAAAGACCTGGTGCACCGCGGACGGGGCCAGTTCAACCGATCCGACGACCAATGGTTGGTCAGGGATGGATTCGTGAATTTGAATTTCTGGAGGAGTGGGATCGACCAAGGACGATTCTTGACCAATCATAGGATCAGGTGGCAGAGAACTCAAAGAAAGCCGATTATAACCAGGTGGAAGGCGTGGTGTAGAATCGACTGGGTTGTCCAAGACTTGCCTGGCTTCATCCATATAAGGACAAAGGTGAATGGCATGGTGCCCTTCAGACAACTTACAGGGATTGGTCATCTTACCCTGCTTCTTAGAATTCTTATCAACAACAGCTGAAGACGTGCCCCCAACTTGACTCCCGGAAGCCAAAGGCAACGGTGGGCGGTCGTTGGACCATATTTCGAGCACCTTGGGAATGCCAGGGCAATCTCGAAGCAAATGGTCTCCCGTGCACAACATGCACGGGAACTTGACTTTCCGAGGAGGGTTGGAAGGACTATCAAGAGGAGATTCCTTAGGGACAGTAGCTGTACATTTAGCCTCTCGCTTATCGGACTTCTTCTTCTTTGTCTTCTTCTTCTTCTTCTTAGCCACCTGGTTACTTGAATCCAGACTTTCACCAGGCGAAGTAGAAGAGGAGGACGCAGAAACAGGCGAAGAAGGGGAGAGGTCCACCTTGGAATCAACATGAGGTTGTTCGGGTGGAGGAACTGATTGAACAGTAGTGGAGACATTCGGGACAACAGAGGTTGAGAACAACCAAACAGGCAACCCAACAGTTAACCCAGGAAGGGACAACGTCGCCATGTAAGGAGCACCAACATTTCCAAAAGGAGAAAAATGACCAGGATTCCCTTCTGAGGGGATTCCTTGGTTGGTGAACTCTGAAAAAGTTGCCATCAAACTCAAAACCACACACGGGCTGAAAACAAGTTAAGACACACAATCAAACGGTCAACAAGCAATGTCTAAACAGGCGTGTAATCGTGGGCGATTAATTTTACCACATTGGAAAGTAAGAAATTCTACCGTTTCATGTTTCAAGAGTCGAGAAACGATAAAAAGATGACTCTATCTCTTTCAGAGTTGACACAAGCGTGAAAGGACAAGCGCTTGATGGTCTTTTCAAGTTTAGGGAGTCAGAAAAGACCAAATGACTGCTCAGGGAAAAACTAGGCACAAAGGGTGTACCAAATATCCGTGAACTGCAATATACACCTTGGTTTCAAAAATGAAACAGAAATCGACCAAGGACTTTCCGTACGTGCAGGTAGTCTCCCCGAATGCTGTGTTCGGTGTATCACGGGTAAAAGGCGGCAGACTCGGCTTCCTGTGGATAAAGGATTACAAACCTATAGGGGTCTCCCTTTATATACTCGACGGTACGGGGAGCGCAAGTCCGTACTAGTGCTGTCTAAAGCCAATAGGCGAACGACAGCTGCTAGGTTTAACGACGCCGGAACACGTCTCTAGCCTAGACCTTCTAAATATGTTGCGTTAAGTTCCAATGTTGCCTTAGGTTAATTGAATGAATTTTACGGTTGATCTTCAATTAAGTTTCAATTTCCAGGCCTTATCGTATGTAGTGTCTCCTAAATGCAAGCTATATGCCACGATGCAACATTTCGTTCGATGAAAACTAGTTAAATGAGAGTTGAGAGCTTTAATACAAACGAAATGGACGGAATACAAACAAGAATGTCTCTAATGCAACTAATGCAATTGCACATTTTTCATTCAAACACTAATCACTAGTGATACGGAAAAGATGACAATTTGCACTAATTAAAAACAAAAGAGACTATATTTTTTTTTTAAAATTTTCAATGTCTAATGGCTAATGTGCACTGAAAACAAAAGGAACAATTAGAGAAATGATAACTAAGAGAGCAAAGCAAACAACATTCACTCACCAAGCAAGCAACCAAATCTCCAAATCGACCCAAAGTCTCTCAAATCGAAGAAAGACTCAAAAACACCCCAATGGACCGTGTGATCTGGGTCCAAAGCAAGGGCAAACGAATCCTGAATGAAAGAACAAACAATCACTCAAAAGACGCAACAAAACAATCAAAGACTGCTAAGAGGGCATGGAGGGTTAAGCAACAAGTCGACAGGACAATCAAGATACCAAAGCTCCCAAGGAGGGCTCGATTCACTATGCCACTAGATGCCCTAGGGCTCAAATCGTGAAACCGATAGATAGAGGCAAACAACCAAAGGATAGCGGTGAATTCCAGTCAAACCAGACTCCAATGCACTCAAACAATCAAGAAGTCAAGAAGAAAAGTATTGGTCAAGCTCAGAAAGCCAAAAATTGAAGAAATTCAAAAAAAGTCACAGGGGTGGCGCGACTGTGGCCTTGAAACTAGCGCCAGAGGCCGAGTGGCGCGAGACAGACAAATGCAACACGCGCCAAGTGGCGCGACTGTCAGGTAATAACCCGCGCCAGTCGAATTCTTCAATGAAAACTAAAAAACAAGCTAATCTGAGAAAAAGACCAACACAAGCTAAGCAAACCACAAGGCTAAAATAATGATAGAACCCAACCCAGAAGGTTCATCAAGCAAGGAGAAACAATCAAAGCGAACCAATCATAAACGAGACAAGGAAAACCGGACGATCCCCAGCGGAGTCGCCAATTTGTTGAGAAGGTAAATCCCCTCTGCGGACAGAGGCGATCCCTACTAGCCCAGCGGGGGTCTAGCAACAAACAAACAATGCTATGACGCAGGCTCCTAGTTACGAATGAAAGATTTGGGATAAGAACCTACCTGGATTCCAGCGCTCGATCTGAAAAAGAGATGTCCCCGTCCTTCAGTCCTGGCAGATCACAATCCTTCCACGATCTCCGTGGATGAACACCTGCACACAGAAAGAACAAACAGATACAAGCATAGGAAACAGCATACGTAACTAAACATCGGTCAGAAAAGACATTACTCGCATTAACATAATGGAAAAAGGAGTGGAACCATAATCATAGTCATCTATTAAAGTGGTAAACGAATAGAAGTTACAACCAAGTTCTGACGCTGCAGCCTCCTTCGCACGGGTCTCCGGTCGTCCACGTTTCGCAAAGCTCGCCGGGGGAAAGGGAAACCTCTCCAGAGTCTCGTAACAATGGTCTCCTTGCTCGAATGGGCCTTAAGGGAAAGGAAGGATTCTTTTCAGCACAAAGGCACTTGGGAATAGGAGATGCAAAGCTTCAGCACTTCAAGACTAGCTTGCCATAGATCTGAGCCAGCTTTTATAGATGGGGAAGGAGGGAGTTGGGATCCCTATTATTATGGGATTGGCCCTATCAACAAGGAAGGTTCCATAGAAGGTGGCAAAACTACTTCCCTTCCATAGGACTCCCGTAGCCAAACCTCCCAACTCAAGATAGGCAGTGGTTGTGAGTTTGTTTGAACTCAACTTCCGCCATCCATATATAAAAAACAGTCCCTAAAATGGGTGGCGCGGTTGCTGCTCTATGACAGAGCGCCAAGTGGCGCGACCTCTTCTGATATTTCCACCAGTGGCAATCTTGACTACAGCTACCGCGCCAATGCAAAAGAAACCGTTTCATGGATTTTGCAAGGAGATGTCTCAAGGGGAAATGAAGCTCATCATCGGAAGGGATGCAATGATGATGTTTCGAGTGCATGACGGTGTTCAC
>CM076569.1:938237194-938466614 GCA_034641835.2 Pinus albicaulis | reverse complement strand
TTATTCTAGGCTGAGTGGCTGAGTTTTCTTGTCTTCTTTTGCTCTCATTGATCTTGCTACTAGTTAGCTTTATAAGGTTTGGAGCACTGTTGAAGTTTGTGCTTGAAATTCAGTCTTGTTTGGTTTGGATTTTGATAGTTTTGCTTGGTCTTTTCGAGCTCTTTCTCTATAAAACTAAAAAGCTCAAAAAACATTTTTTTTGCTTTTTGTTTTTGCATTTCAAAGGCTCAAAAAACATTTTCTCTTGTTATTTGCTTTTGTTGTTGCATTTTCATTTTCGTTTTGCCATATCTTTTGAAGCTTTTGTGAGGTTTCTTGCTTTTGGTTTTTGGCTTAATAATTGGAAGGGAGTTGTTATTCATTTCTTCTTCTTGTTTTTAAGCATCTTTGGTGTCTTCATATTAAGAGTTCTTGATTTCGAGAGCTAGTTTTCTGGACAACCAAGAAGAGTTAAAACTGAAGGACTTTTTGGAAATTTCACTCTGCTTTAGGAGATTTGCATCTTAGGATTTTCATGCTTGTAGTGATTTGCATTAGGTGCATTTAAACATTTAGTCAATTTCATATTTTTTGTGAGTGTGAGTTTGCCATTTGAAAAGAAAAAATACAATTGTTAATCTCATAGAAACCGTGTAGAGATTGCTTTTCATCGAAAGACAATAACTGCATCTGCATGTAGTTAAGTTTTTATTAATTTCTTTCTGCGTCAAAAACATCATAAGTTTCATCTCCATATCCTTGTGACTTAACATAACAGCCCATTAAAATAAGCGATTTAATTTAAAATAAACTAGAAAGTTTTCTAAGTGTCATACACCAACTAGCTAGGTTGTAGGGCCTTGGATTAGGTGAGTGGAGAGTTAACTCTCCAAGGCCGCTCAAACAAAATATAGAAGTTGATTAATTGATTGAAATCCAACTCCGTTAGGTGGACCGGGAAAGCTCTCCTCCAGAGAGTCAAGCGCGAGGGGAAGTGAAGGCTGAGAAGAGGGATACCCCCCCTCCGATTAGCTGAATCTGACCTCAAGACCATTCCGCCCGGCTTCTGACATGGATTGGTGCCCATAGTTGCCACTCTTAGGTTCCACACAGGTGACTGCGGGGGGGAATACCCGTGGTACCTGAGGCAGACGTCGCATCACTTTCAGCAGTACTTCTGGGGGGTGCCCTTGCGAATCTTGGGTGCTTGAGCCGGCAAAGGCTGTCGTTAGGAGGTCGGCGTAACTGTTTCTGATACCTTCGCTAGTTTTTCTGGGCCCTAATCATCCCAGACTGCTTTCGAGAGGTCCTATATTTCGCTTTCCTATATTTTGGTGTCCGGTCCTCATCACCCGGAGCGGAAATACTTGGAGGCTGTTTGCTTGATTGTATCTCAGGGATTTTTCTTTATAGTGAGTGTTGTTTGCTCCTAGCTTGCTTAGCTTTATATTTTTTGAGTCTAATTAAAATTTGTTAAAGTGGTTGATCAAGCGCCTCGACAATCAAGGAGAATCCCGGGGTTATCTCCCGAGAGTCCAGAGCCTTCTTCGATAAGGCGTAGGAGTGATTTAGCAGGTGGTTACCACCCTGTGACGTCTAACACAGTGGAGAGAGATCCTCCGCCGAGGCATGGAAGAGCCTACAGTCGATTCTGCCGGTCCCGAGAGGGATGTCACCACCCTTTCGCGAGTTTCCTCTGCTTCTCGTGGAAGAAGATTTTCAAATTGGAAGACGTACCGAGCCTCCCCGCAACAAGTCCATCTCTCCTCCTCGACTATCCGTTCTTTGTTCAGTACATCGGACCTGAGTCTCAGAGACCGGAAGATCTTCCGTATCTTTCCTATCTTTCGATGGCCACAACTGGGAACGCAGCTTCTGCCGTGAGTGCTGCAGGCATTCAGACCCCTGCTTCTGTTGAAGGAGGGGGCACTATTGCTTTATCTTCAATTGCTTCTAGTGCTGCTATGTTTGGCTCTGGTTTCACCCAAGCACATGCTTCTCATTCTAGTCCCTTTTGTTCAGGGATGCCCTCTAGTGGGAATCCCTCTTTTTCCTTTTCCGCTGCTGCAGCTGGATCTACACCCATGTCTTCTATGGCTAGTGGATCAACTTCTTTTCAGGGTTTCCCCTTTGGGACTGGACATATTCCTATTTCCAATCCTTCTTTAGGGTCGTTTCTATTTACGTCCCAGACCCAGAGTTTCAACCCTTGGTCTAGGGGGCAAAGTTCGACTACTTTTACAGGGTGGAATCCTGTGTTTACTACAGCGGGGGCAGGGAATCAGTTTTACACAGGTCATCAAGGGAATGCTTCTTTCCCTTCATCGAGTGCTTGCCAAACCTTTTCTCCTCTTTCTAATGCCTGGAACCCCTATCAGGGGCTCTCCTCTTCATTCAATACCCCCCCCCCCGCGTTGGGAACTGGTCTGGGCTTTGGTAACTCTGCATTGGGAGGAGGTTCTTCTCCTTTTTCTACGAGTCCTTTCTAGAAACCTGGTGCCTTATCAAATCCAGGCTATTCTTTTCAGAATGTTGGGAATCCATCCCATCAAGGATGGAATCCTCAGGCTCCCCCTCGCTTACCTTTTCTGGCAACGTTAAAATTGCCAGATCTGTCGAAGTTGACTAATGATCCGATTCGTTATAGTCCGGGGTGGCCTCCGGTCCGGACCAAAATTCCTTCAGATATTCCAAAATTTGAAGGTAAGAATGGGGAGGATCCAGCTGACCACATCACCACTTTCCACTTATGGTGTTCTTCGAACTCCCTAATCGAAGATTCGATTTAGGTTGAGATTATTTCGCCGAACCTGTTGACACCCTAATTGGAAACGCCGCCAAATGGGCATCGACAATCGCGCTGCTACTTGAGAACTGGAAGGTCACATTTATAAACCATTTTTCGCTCCCCGTCAGATATGAGGTCGGGACCGAACTCCTGTAACGTGCCAGACGATGCCACTCACATTTCGATCACATTCGTGAATGGGAGGAGAAGGAAGAGGTTTATTAAAGCTCATATTCGGTGAATTCCTTCTCAAATGGTTTCTGAAATCTCTGCAGTCAGACATTTCAAAAGATGTATCCCTATCTGGGGTATTTTCTGAGGAGCAGGCCATCTTTAGAGCCCAGCAACTGGAACTGATCTATTCTCAGTCTGGGGTACTTTATAAATATTTGCCCAATGCTCCTCGCTCCAAATTGGATTTATCGAAAACTAAGCTCGGTCCGCATGGTGATGGGCTTGTCGGATCGATCAATAGTGGTGCAGCCAGCCTGCTTTCTGAACTGCAGCAGTTGTCTTTACAATCTACTCCTTCTAGTCAGGCTGTGCCTGCCGAGTCATCACCTTCCCATTATTTGTCCATAAATGATGTCCAAGCTTCTGATCCCAAAGGAAATCAACAATCTGATGGGAAGAATAAGGGACGAAATAACAAGAAGAAGGGAAAGAACGGGAAGGGTAATGAAAATAAAACCAACGAGCGTGTTGGTGAGGGTCAAAAGGAGAAGAAGAAAGTGAAGTTTCCATGCAAGCTCTGTGCTGGAAACCATCTCACACACCTTTTCCCTAAAATTCAGGATGCTCAGCGCTTGTTAGCCCAGCAGGGTTCTTCTAGTTCCCAGGCTGTGTTAACAAACCCTTTTCCCCAAAGGCAACAATTAGTTGCTGGCGCGAACCAAAATCCTCGGGGCTTCTTCGGGAGCACCCAGGAAGGGGAAATTCCATCGAACATATTCATGATGAGTGCTCACGTAGATGTCCCTACGAGATCCCGTGATTATGGCGAAGAAGAGTCTTCGAAAGTTAAGGATGCTCCTGATGCTACTGAGCCGCTTCACATTACAAGACCTATTGTTGAGCCTATACCTCGGATGCCCAAAGCATCTACCAAGCGGTAGACGATTAATCCAAATGCTAGGGCTGCCCAGAACTACTCTATTGTGGAAGATCTGGCGCAGAGTCCTTGTGCTATGTCGGCTTTAGAGGTGCTCCAGTCTTGTCCGGCTCAGTGCAGTGCTTTGCTCACTGCCATTGGGGCTATTGATCCGAAAAATTCTCCTATGATTACTTTTGATATGACTAATTTTAAGAAGAGACTCCCCCATCACATGGCTTTTCATATTAAATCGTCGTATGAGAAGTGCAATATCTTTCGAACGATTGTTGATGAGCGTGCCTCCACGTGCGTGATGTCTCTCGTATGCTGGAAGACACTTGGATCTCCCAAATCTGTTCCATCTAGCACTGTTCTTACTGCATTCGATGTTCATTCTCACAGACCCCATGGTATTGTCCCGGCTTTTCCCATCTGTGTTGGGGGCAAAACCGTCAATATAGAGGTTGAGGTAGTGGATGCAGCCTTGGACTACAACCTTCTGTTGGGGAGAAACTAGATTTATGAGATGGATGCCATTGCATCCTCATTATTTCCCGGATTGTATGTTTCCCCCACGAAGGGAGGATCGTTGGCGTGATCAATCGACTGCCCTCCTGTAGACCCGAATGCGTCTACTGACTCAACTGTTCCAAATTTGGATAATACTAAAGTGCCTGTTGAGAATTTAGGGGTTGGAATGTATTCTTCCTTGATGGGTACTTTCGATATTCCTCCTCCTACGGTTCATATAAATGCAATTTCATCCTCCAAGGTTCCTCTTCAAAGAGAGTTCTTTAGAACTCATTATTTTCGGACCCTTGGACCTTACCTTCCCCTACCGCCACATTAGCGGAAGGTCAAGTGGGTGGAATGGCATTTCCAATTTCTGCAGCTGAGATTGCTTATCAGTCTATTGTTGACTCTGCAGAGTCCATTCCAGCTTCTCTTTCTCCGGATGAGTTGGATGGAGATGTGGCTCCAGCTTGGACACTTAGTTCTTCTTCTGCCCAGGATTGCCTTGATACCACTCTTCCATCTGAAGAGGCCATCCTGGAAGCCATGACTGGTATAGATAGACCGTGGGATGACTTGCATCATCGGTATTACTTTTTACCTGACTTGAGCGAAGTTGAAGAAGTTTGAAACAAGTTTACCGAGTCCTCCGTCTCCTGGTTCTCGTTCACCTGGGCCTTGAACTCCTTTGGCACCAACACAAAGCCTATGCCGAAGGGAACATGGATGTGATCTTCCACTATCCCAGCTGAACATTTCCAGGGATCCCAATATTATCGAGAATGTCTTCATTGGAGCTGAATGTTCCCGTGAAGAGATTCAAATTTATACCGAGCTCTTTAAAGAGTATAGGGATGTATTTGCTTGGTCTTATGAGGAAATGCCTGGCATTGATCCATCTATTGTCCAGCATGAGATCAAGACGTATGAAAATGCTAAGCCGGTGAGGCAAAAACTTCGTCTGCTCAATCCTAGGAAGGCAACAACTATCAAAGCTGAAGTTGAAAAGCTGCTTAAGGCGGGATTCATTTTCCCTATTCCTCTGACTGAATGGGTTTCAAACCCCGTTCCCGTAGATAAAAAGCAAGGAACAATTCGAGTGTGCATCGATTTTATAGCAGAGACCCAAATAAAGCGTGTCCTAAATATAATTGATTCCCCCACACCATTTATCGATTAGATCATCAAGGAGCGTGCGGGTAATGGGAGATTTTCCTGCGGACTCGGTCCAGATATAATCAGATTACTATCCGTCCCGAAGATCAACATAAGACTACCTTTATTTGTCCCTGGGGTACTTTTTCATACAAGAATATGCCTTTCGGTCTTAAAAATGTTGGGGCTACCTTTCAGCGGGCCATGTCATATGCCTTCCACGACATCAAAAAGACTATCGAGGTGTATTTGGATGATTTAGCTGCTCATTCTCGAAAGAGGATGGATCATCCTGCTCACCTCCGTCAAATATTTAAGCGATGTCGTTTCTATAAGATTAGGTTGAATCCGAACAAGTGCGTTTTCGCGGTTACATCCGGTCGGTTATTGGGATTCATCGTGTCTAGGGAAGGGATTAGGGTAGATCCCTTCAAGGTTGAGGCAATACTTCGGTTGCCTCCCCCGTCTTCAATTCGTCAGCTTCAAAGTCTTCAAGGGAAGTCTAATTTTCTTCGGAAATTTATCGTCAATTATGCTGAAATTACAAAGGGATATATGAGACTGTTGAAGAAAGGAGTTCCTTTTCTTTGGGACAACTACGCTCAACGCTCATTCGATGCTTTGAAAAAAGCATTGACCTCTGCTCCTTTACTGAGTCCACCTGATTATAGCAGAGATTTTCTTTTGTATCTGGCAGTGACATAATCTACCATTGGTATGGTTCTGGTTCAGGAAGATGATGCTCTTGTAGAGCATGTTATTTACTACCTTAGTCGAGGACTGGAAAGACCTGAACTTCGATACACTCCGATAGAAAAATTAGCCTTAGCAGCAGTTCATGCTGTGCAGCGACTTCGGCATTACATTATTCTTCGCAAAACTTATGTCTTGGCAGCTGCCAATCCATTTTAGTTTGTCCTCAGCAGGCGAGTGATTGGGGGCAAATATAATAGATGGATTGTGATTTTATAGGAATTTGATCTGAGTTCATGTCCGCTAAATCCAAGAAGTCATTAGTTTTTATGAATTGATCTCCGAGCGTTCTGTGGAGAGGAGATGATCTATGATGAGTCCTTCCCGACGAACACTTGTTCCTTATCTCTCCATAGGATCCTTGCACGGATATCATTATGTATCTCCAGACCGAAAATTTTCCTCTACTTTTTCGGGAAGATGAGCGTCAGAACTTCCATGGCCACTTGGCCAAGAATTATTTGATTATCGTGATGCTCTGTACCGTCGCAGGGTTGATTCAATCCTAAGACGCTCGCCTTAACCCTCGAAGAAGCCGAGGCTGCTCAATGATTCTCATAGTGGAGCTTGTGGGGTTCATTTATCTGGGCTTGCTACAGCCCAAAATATTTTGCGTCCTGGATACTTTTGGCCCTCGATTTTCAAAGATTGTATTGAATCAGTCAAAAGGTGTCATCCGTGTCGTGCTTGCGACCAAAAATGCGCAACATCCAAACCTTCGCTTTTTCCGCCGTTACCGTCGGACCTCACAAAGTGGGTATGATTATACTACTTGTAACCCGCCTTCGACAAAAGGTCACAAGTACATTATCGTAGAAGTAGACTACTTTACGAAGTGGGTCGAGGCTATGCCTACTTTTTAAATAATGTAGGAGACCGGCAAACTTTTTCCTATCTGGTCCATGTTATCGTCGTTTTGGTATTCCTAGAGAGATTGTCACCGACCATGGCAGTCATTTCAGAATAGTGATGATGGTAAAGTTGGCTCTCAAATTGGGTTTTTACAGAGCATTCATCTCCATATTATCCCTCGTGCCAATGGGCAAGTGGAAGCCGTGAATAAATCCTTGAAGACAATTCTTCGCAGGACAATTGATAAAGCTAGATCCAACCTGGCGACATGATGCTATATCCTCGCACTTTGGGCATACAAAAGACTATATCTCTCTCATCGTAACTGGCTTTACTCCGTTTCAGCTAGTGCACGGGCTGGAATCCGTATTTCCTATTGAATGCGAGATTCCTTCTCTTAAATTAGCTGTTGAACTTCTTCCTGACACTTCTAGTCTGGCAGAACGGCTTCTTCATCTGGAACATATCGATGAACAACGTCGAGATGCCGCCACGATGAATGAAGCGCATAAAAACCGAGTAAAATTTCAGTACGATAAGGTAGTCAAGCCTAGGGTCTTTTCGGAAGGTGACCTTGTTTTGGTCTATGCCCAAGAAAAAGATGCCCTGGGGGCAGGAAAGTTTAAATCTATGTGGTATGGCCCCTATATCGTTAAAAAAGTCCTTAAGAAAGGAGCATATACCTTGGTTGACTTCGAAGGAAACGAGTTACCGGAGCCCCGAAATGGGCTCTATTTGAAAAAGTATTATGCCCAGGCTTTGGCCTGGCATTTTGCTTTGTATATAGTAGTTTTTTGCTTTGTACATATCTGTTTGATTTTCGATTTTTGATGAGGTAGTGATGTTTTTTGATCTACTTTGGCAGGTTGTGTCGAATGTCATGAGTCATTTTGGTTTCGCCGATGGTGCTAGTAGACACACCCGTAACTTAGCTTCCGCGGCTTGGGTGCTTCATTATCCTTCCGGTCAGCTGTTAGTATCAAGAGGGGTATGCATTGGTCCTGCTTCCAATAATATAGCAGAATACACTGCAGTTGTTTATCTACTCTCGGAGGCAATATCTTTGGGTGTTGATTCGTTGGTAGTTTTCGTGGACTCTCAGCTGGTGGTGTCGCAGTTGAAAAATACTTATCGGGTACGAGATCCATTTTTACTTCGGTTGTTCTTGAGGGTACGTTTTTTACAAAGGTCATTTCAATTTTTAACTTTCATTCATATTCCTCGATCTGACAATTGGTTTGCTGACTCATTAGCTAATTAAGCATTAGATTGGCATATTAATCATTCCATACAATAAATTTTTAATCATCAAAAACATCATACATTTTGATACATTTATCATATCACATCAAATATCGTTGTATATATATCATCAGAGTGTTCAAAAACTTTACAAAATTTGGATCCATAATGTCGTACAAAACTTCGGCTTATGCCCCATCATGTTCAGTCTCAAAAAGAATATACAGTCATCTAATATATAATATCTGTCTACTCGTGAGGTCCCTGCCCAGAAGTCGTGTTCCTATAGAACGTGACTGCGGTGGCAACTCGGCGGAATAATCTAACCCAGTCTCGGGGCACTCCTACCACCCGTTCTGGATGGCTTCCGGCAGGTCTTCCACAGCAGCCATAGGGATTTGGCGGGTTAACCCCTCCAAGTTCATCTGCACAGCCTGGAGCATCCTGTCTGAATCCACTGTATCTGCTTCGCCCCTATGACGCTTGTGGCGCGGGAGACCCTCAGGTCGAACTGGTCCAACATCTGAATCATGATCATTTTAAATTGTCAGTCATTATGAATCCAATCAAAAACATGTTTGTTTTTCATTTTTTCATATATATTTGAAAAAATCCAAAAAAAAATTATATAAGTCAAAAAAAATTTGCAAGCTTACCGACTGTGCCCCATGCTGTGCCTGGTGGAAGAACTAGATATGGATCTCCACGGAAGTCCATCCCAGCATAGGGATAGTCGTCCACCGCGATGATTTGTTCTCCCCACCAAAGGAAGAACTCATCATCCCATGTGGTTCGGGGTACTTAACTACCCCCCAATCTCTTCATCATGTCCGCCCAACGGGCAATTCTTGGGTCCCACGGGCTACTGATGGTAGAGATAACTCTGGGTCTCAATGTTGGTATCTTCTCAAAGAAGAATGTTGTCAAAATTGTACCGTAGCCAAAGTGTTTGGTATTTGCTTGCCGGATCGAGGTCAACTTTTGTTTCATGTTCAGTAATAGGGCTGTGCACCAATCATACACATGAGTCAAGCATTCTACTGCTATGCTCATTTGCGTCCTAGACGCCTGATGTAGGGAGGCAGATCCTGCCACTCTTCCGATGGTGAAAAGGAGGATTTTCATGTGCAAATCCCTCAGATCTTTAATCGCAATCTGAGTTCCAACCTTTTTGGAACCCTCTACCCAATACACGTGGATATAATCTTCCACGGTTAGCCCTCCCAGGGGCTTCTCGTGCAAGTCTACTGGTTCCCCCCTCCGAGAGAGTCCAGTGATAAAATATATGTCTTCCACTTCAATGCGTACTAGCATCTGATCTATAATGAAGCAATCTTGGTTTGGTTCCAAATAATTCACGAGCATTTCTAGCAACCGAACATTGCTTTTCATATTTGGCATTTTGAAAAATTTGAACAATCCGCAATTCCTAAGGATATTTTGCGCTGCTCGATCTTGCATGACCTCTTGATCAATTGCGCTATGCTCACACTCTCTCCATGAGATTTTCATCCTGTCAAAATTCATTAAATCATGTATTAGCCACGCTTAAGTTTCGAACTCCGCGCATACGTCGATTTTTTCGTACGTCGAGTGTATACGTCAGGCTCGTAAACCCAACTTCCGCGTATGCGCAAGTCCGCATTTTTTAGCAAGGGTTTTAAAGCTAAAATTCACTTAATTTTAATTTCAAACGACAAAATTATTTGCAAGGATGATTTAGGAACCCACTCCGAAATTTTCGCGCGATTCGACTACTTTCGTTGTTCCCGATTCGACGAAAGAATTTTTTGCTCCAGCACTTTTTTCCAAATCAAATAGTAATGCAATAATGAACCAAATATGAGGTAATTTGTCTATTTATGCCCAAAAAGTTGAAAAAAATTTTCGCAAAATTTGTTATGCTCATTTTTTCGATCTATTCTAAGCTGCATAACCCGAATGCTTTCAAAGTGCCCGCTATATGTTTTCGTGCACATTTTGACGATTTTGAGATTTTTCCCGTTTTTTGATCCATGATTTCCGACTCGCCGCCCGTTGTGTATATGATCTTCACTAGCATATAGGTTAGGAAATCCACTTTCCGTTGCATTTTTCATACTATCCTCCATTCTGATCACTTGCCGTAGGGTCGATCCCATCAGGTCATGAGTATTTCACCCATTTCACTCGCCAATTATTTAATCATGACTTGGTGGTAGAGCCTTCCTTTACATGGGCTTCCTAGTTAGTTCCTCGCTAGCACTTGTTGCCCATGTTGCATTTCATGTAGGCTCGGGAGTCCTCTTTAGTCCCGCCATGACTTATGTGTTGACGCTTCATTCTTCTTCTTCATCACTATAATTTTTTCTGGCTTTTACCCTAGAGGCTCCCTGGTGTCGTTAAGTTGTATTACTGCATCGCATATTGGCTACTTGTTTATCCTGGCCTTTAGCCGGCTTCATTTGGACTCGATGTTTAAGCCAACTTTTGACCTTGTCTATCTGTACAAGTTAACCATTGCATGCACTTAGCTGTCACGACTTGACACCCTTTACCCATGGATGGAACGTTCCTTTGAGTATCGCTTACCAGTTTCCACCACCTTGCATTGAGCATAGGATTGTTCCAATCCCAGGAACTAGTGCATCTGATTTTTGATACTCATTCTATCCATTGTACCATAGCATTCTTTTATTTTCTTTTTCAGGCTTATTATATGAAAAAGTCTAAAAAATCAAATATAACAAAAAGAGCGGGAACGAGATGTATCTTCCTTATTTTGATGGCAGTACAGAGTCAGTTTTGTCGCCCTTGAACAAAGCACATTTACTTATATATATCTCCTTCATTTGGGATGGTTTTAGTTTTGACCTAGGTTTAGCCTTTGACTATCTTTCACTCTGTTAGTTCTCCACGTTGGTTATCTCTTCCAATCATATGGAAAGTTTGTTCGCCTCCGTATGTACGTACTCTATACGTTGTCACCATCGCCATGGTCATCACAAGTCATGCTTTTGCTCAAGGGAAGTCTAAACCTAAGTCGGCCATTCTGCGGTGTCTCTTGACTCATTATTCAGTCGGCCTTCCTGGTCTTGTCAGTATCATGTTCTATCACATCAGATGTTTTGGTCTTCTGCTCGTGCTGGTTTGAGAAGGTCCCCATTGACTTTCGTCGAAGTGTTTGTCTTTATCGACTACGACACATCGTCTTCCGAGAGAAACCTAGAGCCGCACCTCGGGCCTATTTCCATCAGCTGATAGGTGACCTTGTGCTCAGACGGATCATCATCATGGCCTTGATTGAGTGGTTTCCGTGTTCGACGTCGCACACATTATCACACTTGGGATTCGTGTGCGACCTTGATTTCCATTTGACCCTATCGGTGGATTTCTCACCTCTGTGTCAGCTTTTATTATTGGTTGGTTCAGAGGGTTTCTTTCGTGTGCTAGCTTCATCTTGTGCATGCTGGAAACATACTTCGGTTTGGTTCTGTCACTCTACTTCGTCCGATTCCTTCCAAATCTTGGTCTGCGGGTTACACTCGCACTGGACTGATGTGGGATGCCTTAATGCCTTCAATCCGAAATAGATATTTTCCCGTCGACCGACTCATCGCTTCCGGGTAAGGGTTCGGAGTCTTTTTTGGTCGCACTAGGTTTGCGCTCATCGCTGCGTACTCTTCACCATCGACGCGTATCTATCATTGCCTCCCGATTGGTAGATTCTTTCGGCGGTTCGACTCGAACTCATTCATTCGCACTGCGATTAGGACTGGGACACCTTGACGCTCATTTTCATTATTGGTGGGTTGTATCGCGTTGGTTAACGGTATACATCATTGACTGGTAATCCAATGATTTCTCACATGGTCGACTTCAGCTCATTTATTCCCATTGTGTAGAATTGTGCCATAGTGATCGGTGAAGATCTCAGGTTGCATCAGCATTTTTCGGTTCACTTTTGACAGTCCTTCAGTTTCTTCCAGTGATGCCATTCACCCTTATATGTTGTAGTGTTAGTACAGCAACATCTTATGTGTTGGCTCTTGAGTTGCGTGATTGTACCATTTGTTCCACCTCTTATGATTTGGTACTTGGAGATTTAGTTACTTATATGATCAGACATCCAGTTTCAGCATCATTGATCATCTTTCTATATATGTGATACTTGGACATTGATTCAGACTTATACTTCCAGGCCATGCTTAGATGATTCATTGTGTACTTTCAGTTCAGCTATACTTGTATACATGTTGGATCTATTCAGTACTTTCCATATGATGTATTTTTGGACCGAGTATGGGTATGCCCGCCGCATGAGTTGACTCTCTCGTTTCTTTCATCGAGCCATGTGCCTACTGGTGAAGTCCTCTTGTCCTCGCGAAGTATTTCTGCGTACATTAAGCATTTCGGCCATCATGTACCCCTTTCCGACCTCATATATTAGGGGTGACCGTTATAGCATCATTTCTCACCTTGACATGATTCATGATTGCTTCATGGTTTTCGGGCACCCATTCCTACAGACTTGGACAAATTCACTTAAAAACAGTGTAAAATCCCCCATACATGACTATGCCCGTACTTTTCCACGTGTATACGCGAGTCCAGCTAGACTTTTCCGCGTATGACATTAAAATGATTAAAAAATATATAAAAAATCCCTAATTTCGCGCTGGGTCGATGGTTACTCAGGTAGTTCAACCACCCCAGCCCGTGGCCAACTGTTTCCAATCGTTGAAACTACTTGGAGGGAGAGCAAAAACCCCTCATGTGTATGGCCTAAGGGAGAGAGAGAATTATTGATATTATACCGTTGGTATTCCCTATCCAAGTCCCGATTCCCGTGCCTCCCGCACTTTCCCGCCCACACAGAAACCCCTTTGCTCTTGAGATGCTCATCTCCCTATATGTCATCTCTCGTACGGCACCCGTTGGAAGGAGTCTAGCGAGGCAAGGGCTCGGGGACGGATCCGGATGATGGTCCGCGAAGGCCGTGGGATCGTGGAAGGATTCAGGTGATCTCTCCACTCGTTACTTTTGTACATGCTATTTATAATACAGAAGTACCATCTTGTTCCCGAAATATACGTGTTAGTGTCTGCTTACATATATGAGAAAATTGTTATTTAAGCATTCGTTATGATTTATCTAATGTTTTATATGAATTTCACTAACATTTAGAGTAGATATATGCTGTACAACCAGTTCTTCGTGCTTGTTTCTTCTTGTCTTTCAGGTTAAGAAGGAAGGACGGTTGCTGGGGGTTTGGACCCTGAGGGATCTGCTTCAACCGTAGGACCTACGGGTAACTTCCTCATTCTACTCTATTTAGTTTTTCTGAACATGCATGGTTGTGTGAGTCCTTCTTAAGTAGCATGCCCCTGCTCTATGGAGGTTGTAACCCAACGAACCTCTAGGGTGATTTTCCCCAAAACAGCAGGGCAGAATGCCTTTGAGTGTAGGGCTTCTTCATGGATTTATTTATTAGTTGATTGTCTTTATAATCATATCCTAGCCTTATTCAACATAGGATCACCATAATATTGTATTTTCCTTCTTCAACATAGGGTCACTAGGTGAGCTATCCTTAAGATAGTGTAGAGATATTTCATCAATCAAATGCAACATCATTATGTAGTCTTCATCATAAGGACATCAAGATTTGCATCATTGGAGATTTATAATGTCATCATCAAATTATATTTCATCAATCAAATGCAGCATCATTATGTAGTCTTCATCATAAGGACGTCAAGGTTCACATCATTGGAGATTTTTCATGTCATCATCAAATTATATTACATCAATCAAATGCAGCATCATTATGTAGCCTTCATCACAAAGACATCAAGCTTCACATCATTGTAGATTTTTCATGTCAACATAAAATTATCGGAGGTAAGACATGTAATCATGTAGTGTTATCATGAAGATCATTGGAGGTAGGAAATGTCATCAAGTGTATGTCTTCTAGTCCTTCATCAAGTGCAGTGATATCGTAGACTTCCATTATGATCATAGAAATACATGATTGATACTTCATTTGTGTCTTGACATCTTAAACAATAGTTGTATTCATTTTTAATCATCCTCTAACATCTTAAAGAATATTTTCCATCTCGGCCACTAACATCAAAGATTGACATCAACTATTGACATCAATGACAACCTAGATTAAAAATCTCCCCCTTTGTCATTGATGGAAATATTATTGCCCTTTCAACATTCTCTCCCCCTTTTACATCAATGGCAAACAGGGTGCACGAGTACTCCCCCTGACAAGCTGCTTCTTTTCTTCATCAATAGTAAGTAGTTCTTCATAGGTACATTACTCCCCCTGTCATGGTGCTCTTTATTTCTGGAAATGTGGTCCATTATATGTTTGCATTTATTCATGTGATGAACCAACTCCCCTTGTCTGCATAACCTCCTCCAACTTCAAGAAATATTTCTGCCTTGTGATTGGGTGGAAGAAGTCATTATTGGAATCATGTTCTTCAATGGAGCTGCTACTGATAGATGATCTATCAAAGGATTAATGTCCATGGGTGACTCATCAAATATTTCATAGGGCCCATTCACGGATAACTTCTGGAATATCAATGATGACTTGATCAAGTCAACAACATGTGTTATTGGCTGGAGTGTTCAAGGGTCTTCCGGATTCAACTTTCTTCCTTCTCCATACTTGTGTAACTTTCTTCTATGGGTTGGTTGTCATGGTTTTAGCTTTTTTAGGAGCCCAAGTCAAGTTACAATCATGTGCCATATGTCCAATGTTATGGAAATTGAAGCACTCTATCTTATTCTTGAATGAGATATCATGACTTCTTCTTGCAAAGTTTCTTCTAGAAAAATGACGAGGACCATTATATTTGTCCTTGTGGTATGCCCTACAATTCTCTTCCATGTGCCCAAAATTTGTACAAGTATAAAAATAAACCAGAAATATACTTTTTTACTTGGAGCATGGAGATTTCCTTGATGTACTTCTAAAATAATTATGTCTTGGGATCCTTTGCTCAAATTTATTTCCTCTAGCATTCTTGACACCATCAACATATCTTCTTGGAGTAGGGTTTCTTCCAATGTCATCTTGACTTTTCTTCTTGCCTTTGCTGGAATTGGGGGTATCAATATTTCTTCCAATATTTTCCACATCCTTGTTGTTTTAAGCATTAGGGATTGCATCATATGTGTTTGAAGATTCACCTGCATAACCAAGACCCAATTTATCAAGAGGATATCTTTGATGACTCAATATGCCATCTACGATTTGGGAGCTCTTTAGGCTCTTGTTCAGATGATAAACTTCCTTTTTAATGATATAAATTTATTCTTTCATTTTCTTGCATTCTTCATCCTTCTTTGATAGATTGATCTCCATTTCTTCCTTCATCTTGGTTGCTTCACATGATTGGGTCGTGAGAATATTGATGTCTAATTTTAGTTTGAAGATTTCTTCATTTTTTTCTTCTAATTGGCATATCATGGTGTTTCTCTCCTTTTTTGCTTCATCAACTTGTCCTTATATGAATTCCAAAGTTTCCATCCCCTTCTTGGCTCCTTGTGCTTGCTTCCTTGCTTCTTCTAGTTGATATCTAAGAGAAGAGAATTCTTCCTTGTCTTAACCAATATCTGCTTCAAAATTATTCAAGCTCTCAAGTCTTTGTTCAAGGTGGCTTGAAAAATTTTATTCCCTTTTATTTTCCTTATCCAATTGATTTGTCATAGATATGACTTCTTCATGATGCTTTCATTTGTTTTGATGAAATTCCTCTTTAAGTTTGGCAAGCTCCTCATCTCTTTCTTGTACTTGAAGCTTGACAAAGTCAACTTCCTTCCTTTGTCTTGTCTTGGTTACCATCTTGTGCTTTCTTCTTAAGTTCGTCATTTTATGTTTTCAAACTGTTAATATCTTCCATGGAAGTGATAAGTTTATTCAGGAGATATTCTTCAAAGTCTTCTTTGTTCTCTTCATCTTCTAGGTCTTCTTCAGCCTTATTTTCATCTCTCTTATCTTCAGCTTCCTTGATGGATTATGGACTTCTTTCTTTATTTCCATCATAGTCTTGACTAGAGATTATTTTCAACGCTCCTTTTGAGTGAAGATCATGAATTTTTTCCTTTATGACTTTTGCTGACGAACATTTTTCAAAATTGGCCTTCATATAATTTGGTAACTCGTTCAAAATTGCCTTCATTTCTCATGTATTGTACTCCTTAGATTCTTCGTCCCTCGTGTAATTGGTAATCAATGATTTCCAAACTTCAATTCTTTGAGTCTTCAAGAAATTCCTCATTCTTGCCTCCCATATATCAAAATTTCCATTGAACAATGGAGCCATCGCAAATTGATTGACTTCAATTTCAATGGTTGAGGAAGACACATCTCTAGGAGGATTGGAGACTTTCTTCCTTGGCTTTTCCACTTGTGTCCTAAGGGTCAACCTTCAAGATTTTAGGCTTTGATTGAAGGTATTGGCTATGATACCAATTGTTGGAAATATTGAGAGGGGGGTGAATCAATATTTCTTTTCAATTGTTAATTTTACCAGTTCGATCACTTATATTTAGAACACAAAATGAAAAATGATGGAATAGATACTTTTATTAATTTCTTATTTACAATAAGTAAAGTAAAATAATGATATAGGGCTCCAACCCTAGATTAATACTCCAATCTTCCAGGCTCCAACCTGTATTGTGCCAAGCACCAACTTTTTCTTTCCAATTCTCCAACCTTGTCAATTTGAGGCACCAACCTCTAGGGCTCCAATCCTATCTCTGGTATAGGATCTGACCTAGTTTCTTGAGGGCTCCATTCCTGTAGGGATCCAACCTTATCTTCCAAGGCACCAACCTTGTCTCTATGAGGCTCCAAACTCTTGGGCTCCAACCCTTAGCTTCACTTTGTCAAAATATGTTTGGTTATTCTTCATGACTCCCAATGTCTTCTTTAACAAGCCCTGCCAATCTTCAGCAATGTCCTCACCAAATTAATTTATCAATGAAAACCTTGTCTTCTTAGACTTTTTCACTACTTCTCTTCATATTACCCAAGCTAGATCTCTAGGTTCACGTCATGAGGACTTCCATCAATGCATTATGAAGTCTCCACTAATTTCTCCAAGACAGCTACTAGCTCCAACTAGATGTCCTAGAGATAATCTTTAGGTCTTCTTTAACAACAAAGGCTTCCAAACCCACTTCAACTCATTACCAAAATACCCCAGGGAATACTTCAAAGGTTGGTTCACAACAGCTTAAGATATTGTCCAAAGTAGCCTTTCAAGTTTGCTCCAAATTCACTCAAAATATGATTCAACGTAAGTGAATAATTATTCAAGAATGTGATCGAGGGAGGGTCACTAGAAGGAATGTTGCAAAAATTATCAAGGAGTAACCAAAATGTCTGTTCCAAAATGCTTATAGAATGCTCAGAATCCTAGCTCCATAGCTCTCTAAGTATGCTCAACTGGTAGTCCAAATAAATCTTCCAGATTTCTTCACTAGATGCCTACTTCAAATGCACTCTTAAGACTACTCCAAAATACTTCAATATTGTCTTCAAAAAGATGCTCAAAACACAACTTTAAATTCCCAACCGAGATCAGCTATTATACACAATATTTAAAACTGCTTAGAGACTACTCAATATATCTACAAAAATGATGCAGTGATGTCTTCAAAAATAATTTTGGTTTCTAAAATTTTGTTTAACATGAGTGCTCCAAGGGCTGAATTTTCTACTTAGAAATATCTATTCTAAAATTTGCAAAACAACCACAAAGTTGCTAGGTCCAAGGTCTGGAAACTGCCCATAGTCCAAGCTACTTTAATTATGAGGTGAGGACTGTCTCCACAGGTTTTTGCCTCACAATTTTAGTGGTATCTCTCCACAGAATGTAGTCATTGTTCTAATATCTGCACTTTATCAACTCTTAAAGGATAACCCAATCACAAAAATTAGCCGAAACATTAAACTTCTATGTCCTCTTGGCCTCCTATAATTTCTCTGCATTTTCTCTGAAATGATCACCAATGCTAAAATGAATAATTTCAACATCAATTTATAATAGGTTTTGACCCTTAATGAAGATACATGTCTCATGGAGACAGGCTGACATGAATCACTGTGTATAGTTCGACTAGCTGCTAGGATTAATTTCCTTAACTTAAAAATAAATATCTTTCAAACCGCTTGGAGTTTCAAGTTGAGTAACAACTCATTGGAAAGGAAAAATTATGCTCTTCAATATGGTGTAGGTGTCATTAAGGAATTTTGCATCTATGGTAGTAATTTTTTTTTTAAGTGTGACTCATTATTTATGAGTGCAGGAATGGAGGCAGGGCATAATGCCTTTGAGTGTATGGCTTCTTCATGGTTTGATTTCTTCCTTGATTGTCTTCATAATCATGTCCTATCCTTCTTGAACATAGGATCACCATCATCTTGTCCATGCCTTCTTCAACATGGGGTCATTAGGTCAGCTGTCCTTAAAATACTGTAGAGATATTTCATCAATCAAATGCATCATCATTATGTATTCTTTATCATAAGGACGTCAAGATTCACATTATTGGATATTTGTCATGTCATCATGAAATTATATTTCATCAATAAAATGCAATATCATTATGTAGTCTTCATCATAAGGACATCAAACTTCACATCATTGGAGATTTTTCATGTCAACATCAAATTATCGGAGGTAGGACATGTAATCATGTAGTGCTATCATCAAGATCATTAGAGGTAGAACATGTCATCATGTGTATGTCTTCTAGTCCTTCATCAAGTGTAGTGATACGGTAGTCTTCCATTATGACCATTGAGATACATGATTGGCACTTCATTTGTTTCTTGACATCTTAAACAAGAGTTGTATTCATTTTTAATCATCCTCTAGCATCTTCAAGAATATTTTCCATCTCGGCCACTAACATCAATTATTGACATCAACTATTGAAATCAATGACAACCTAGATTAACAGTCATTGCCATCATACTCAGCATTTTGTTTGTTGTATTTTAAATTGTCTGATACCTCATAGAGACCAATGAATTTTCCTGATTCTTCCTCTTTTGAAAATTAAGTCTGTTCAATGTCTCTTTAAGTGTTTGTTACACAGTAATTTGTCACCGTCCCTGCAATCCCCCGTCCTGCACATTGGAGGGTCTTTCCTGTGACCTGTGAGCAGTGACATAACCTGAAACCACTTTCATGGCATCCCCCTTGACAATGAAAATCATTCCTCTGAAGAAAGGAAGAACCCTAAAAATTGATCTTTTGGCCTTGGTGCAACTAGCCAGTTCAGCCCTCATGCCAATGGGGAAAATCCACCATAGAGGGCGCACCAAATGGTGCTCTATTCCAGTGTCTCACTCGTGCCAAGCTTAATAAGGATATTTTAAAAAAAATAAAAGCCGGAAGTTTGATTACAACAAACTCCTGAATGAGTCTCTAAAATGAGTTGGGAGGTTTGGCTCCGGATATCCATGTATGGGAGGTGGTTTTCCACCTATCATGGAAGCTTCCTTAAGGATAGGGCCAATCCCATAATTGTAGGGATCCCAACTCCCCTTCCACCATCTACATAACCTTACCTTTTTCCCTTAGCAAGCTAGTAGTACTAGAGAAGGGAGGAGAAGAGCTGAACTTGTAGCAAGGAGACTATCACCAGACAACCTTTGAGAGCCAAGCCGAAGAGAGAGAGCTTTGTCCCGTTTCCAACAAGCTTCAATGAGACGTGCTCCATTGTTAGCCCCATCGAAGGAAGATCCAGTGTTAGGGCTTTGGGTTGTATCCTTCCTTTTTTATTTTAATGATAGTTGACTTTCATTATGGTTTCATTCATGTGTCTTTTTCTTTGATGCAATTAATTACATCCTCTCTGACTGATGTTTGGTAACAAGATTTAGATTCTATGTTGTGTATCGTTTTGTTTCTTCGCATGTGTACAGGTGTTCAGACGTGTTAAGCGGAAGGATCGTGATCTTCCAAAGAAAAGGATGGGAAGCGTCATCCTTTCTCCAACGACCATTGTGTAGGACCTGAGGTAGGCAACTCGTTATGTTTTTGTCGTTTTGTAACTAGAGACTTGCGTCACTGTGTGACTGGTTGTTGCTAGACCCGATCTAGGATAGTAGGGATCGCCTCTGTCCGTAGAGGGGATTTACCTCCCCAACAAACTGGCGACTCCACTGGGGACTTGATTGGAGTTAGTATTGTCTCTTTCGGTTGCTTTTGGCTTTTGTTTGATTGATTTACTCTTTTGGTCTACCTCCTTTTAGTGTAAAACCTCTGTTCAGCCCCCACCATACCTGATCTACTCTCTGTTTTCTCTTTTTCATTCCTGTCCTTAGCAAACTCAATTGGTGTGGTTTATAGCCTGACAGTCGTGCCAACTGGCACTTCTTGCTAGTTAGGTCCCTGCGCCAACCCTGTTTTGGCGCAAGATACAGCCAAACAGTCGCGCCAACCCTGTTTGGTGTTAGGGTTTACTTGTTTTTTAGCCCTTTGAGTCTGATTTTTGGTTTTGGTGTCATTTTTCTGACTGTCTGAGTGCTTTGAAGTCCTTTTTGACTGTCTTTGACCTTTATCCTCCAGTTTTTTTCCCTCTACCATCAGTTTTGCATTCTAGCCTTAGGGCTTCTAGGTGCTATAGTGCGTTGAGCCTCCTGTGGGAGTTTTTGGTTTTCGCTTGTTCAGTCAACTTCATTTTTCCTTCCTTGCATTCATTTCATTGGATTCCATTGTATCATTGTGTTATTTGAGTGATTGCTCTCTTCTTCATTCAAGTTTCACTTTGTCTCATTTCAAGCCTAGATTACACGGTTTGTATGAGTCTTTTTGAGATTCTTCTTTGGTTTGAGGGATTTCTCCATCAGTTTGAGTTCTGATTGTGTGTTTGCATCAAATGAACTTGCTTTTGTCTAATATTTTTCTATCATTTCTCAAATTGGTCTCTTTATTAGTTTTTCATTTCGTTTGGTGCACTTTGCTCTAAAACATTGAAAAATATAAAAACAAATCTCTTTGCTTTTTGATTAGTTAGTGAAAAATTGAAAGCTTTTCTGCATTATTAGTGTTATATAACTCTAAGGGAAAAGTTTTTAGTTTCGTTAGCGTGCATTAGAGATAGTAGTGAATGCTTTCTGATCATTTTGTTATTGTTTGAAAAGCTCTCAACCTTCCTGTAGTTAGCTCTTCATCGAACAAAGTGATATATTGTGGCATGTAGTGTGCATTTAGAGGATTTTTGAGACATAACATTCGGTAGGGCCTGAAATTCAAACATAAATTGAAGATCAAGTATAAAATTTATTCAATTTACCTTAAGGCAACATTGAAACATTAATGAAATATCTATAGGTCTAGGCTAGTGACGTGTTCCAGCGTCATTAAACCTAGTAGTTTTCGTTCACATTTTGGCTGTAGAATGTGCTAGTACGGACTTGTGCTCCCCGTACCGTCGTGTATATAAAGGAATACCCCATTAGGTTGCTATCCTTTATCCATAGGAAGTCGAGTCTGCCTCCTTTTACTCGTGATACACCGAACACAGCATTCGAGGAGATTACCTGCATGTACGTCAAGTGCTTGGTTGATTTCTTTTTCATTTTTTAACCAAGGTGTATATGGAAGTTCACGGATATCTGGTACACCCATCTTCCTAGATTACCAGAGCAGTCAATTTGATCTTTACTAACTCCCTAAATTTGAAAAGATCGTCAAGCACTTGTCCTTTCACACTTGTTTCCAAAATGAAAGAGATAGAGTCATCTTCTACTCGTTTCTTGACTCTTAAAATATGAAATGGTAGAGCTTTGTTTCAACGTTTTAAAAATTAACTGCCCATGAAATATTCCTGGTTAAAGTGAGTTTCCCTAAGGGGTTGCTTTGAGTTGTTTCTAATGGCAACTTTCCCAGAGTTCACTAACCAAGGAATCCCCTCCGATGGGAATCCTGGTCATTTTCCTCCTTTTTGGAATGTTGGTGCTCCTTATATAACAATGTTGTCCCTTCCTGGGTTAACTATTGGGTTGTCTGTTTGGTTGTTTTCAAGCTCTATGGTCCCGAATGTCTCGGCTATTGTTCAATCAGTTCCTCTACCTGAACAACATCATGTTGATTCCAAGGTGGACCTCTCCCCTTCTTCGCCTGTTTCCACATCCTCCTCATCTACTTTGCCTAGTGAAAGTCTGGATTCAAGTAACCAGGTGGCTAAGAAAAAGAAGAAGAAGACAAAGAAGAAGAAGTTTGATAAGAGAGAGGCTAAAGCTGCAGCTACTGCTTCTAAAACATCTCCTCTTGATAAACCTCCCAACCCTCCACGGAAATTCAAGTTCCCTTGCATGTTGTGCACAGGAGACCATCTTCTTCAAGACTGCCCTAGCAATCCCAAGGTGCTCGAAGTATGGTCCAATGGTCACCCGCTGTTGCCTTTGGATTCTAGGAGTAAATTTGGGGGCACGTCTTCAACTGGTGCTGGTAAAGCTCCTAAGAAGCAGAGTAAGATCACCAATCCCTGTAAGTTGTGTGAAGGGCACCATGCCATTCACTTTGTCCGTATATGGATGAAGCCAAGAGAGCTTTGGACAACTCAACTGTTTCTATACCATGCCTCCCAGCTGGTTATAAGCGGATTTCGTTGAGTCCTCCTCCAGCTGATCCTACGATTGGTCAAGAGTCATCCTTGGTCAATCTCACTCCCCCAGAAATTCAAATTCAGGAATCCATCCCCAACCAACCATTGGTAGTGGGATCAGTTGAACCAGCCCCGTCTGCAGTGCAGCAGGTATTTTCCATTGAGATTGGAACCCACACCCCTCATGTTCTTCTGATTTCTTCAGATTCCTCAGACTTGGTGGAAGATTCTCCTGTCCCTATATTTCAAGAAGTTGTTCCTCCGCCTCCTGTAATAGAGGTATCGAAAGATACCCTTCCTGACTCCATGTTGGAGGTCGTGGAGGATGCTCCTTCTTCTCCCGCAACACCACGGGAAGACCATCTCGATTCGATGGTAGCCCCTCCAAGTAGTTTGGTTGCTTCCTTTGATTGGAGTCGATTGGCAGGATATCGCCTTCCGTCTTATGTGCCTTTTGAGATCACGGTACAGACCTTCGATCTGGTCGTACCCGACACCATTATAGATGAAGGTGTGTCTGTTAGTATTCTATCCTCAACTACTTGGAAAGCTTTCCGTTCGCCGCCGCTTATACCTGTTACACAGAATCTGTTGACATTTAACAGAAGAACTAGTCAACCGTTAGGGATCCTTCCAAGGTTACCTGTTACTTTGGGAGGTAAAACCATCCAAATGGACGTGATGGTTGTTCCAGGCCCCTTGGATTTCAATCTACTCTTGGGGCGCGATTACACCTATGCCATGGGAGCGCTCGTCTCCTCCCTTTTTCTTGTGGTCTGTTTTCCACATGAAGGACATATCGTGACCATTGATCAACTTTCGTTCTTTGGTCCTGATTTGGCCGCTGGCTCGCCATCATCCCTTCCTGGTTTTCATCCACCTGTTTTATCTGCCCCACTGTAGGTCAACTATGTGGCTACCTACCCCGTGCCTGTACCCAGTGATGATGTCATCGTGCATAGTGTGCTGGGAGCATTGGGTCCTGATTTCCAAGATGTTGTTCTCCCATTCAGTGTGGAACTCTTAGAAGCCATGACTTCTTATTCATCATGATGAGTTGTCTTCGAAGCAGAGTTCTTTCTCTTATGTCAAGCTCCTTAAAAAATGAAACAACCTCTCCGGAGCAGAGTTATTTTCCTTGTGTCAAGCTCCCTAAAAAATGAAACAAGAGGTCTTGAGGATAGTTCTTTTAATGTGTCAACATCGTTAGAACAATGAAACACTTTCCTGTTCAATTCAAATCTTTGCTAAGATCCCATAAAATCCCAGTCGAGTCTTTCTCTTGATCTCGTTTTTGAACCTTCACTCCATTTCCTATGGACTGAAGCTTTGGGGTATCTACCTCAAATTGAATCACCATGCTGGGGGCATGCTTACCTTTTCAAGCATAGTTTGTTTCCATTTCAAGCTTGTGTAAAAATGAGACCAGTTTCAAGCATAGTTTATCTTTGTTTCAATCTTGTGTAAAAATGAAACCAAATTCAAGCAGAGTTTCCTGATTTCAAGCTTGTGTAAAAATGAAACCATTCCCATTTTACCTCTCGTGAATGCCATTTTATTAGCTTGTTTTTCCAGATGTACCTTGGTTTCCTCACTCCATTGTCATTATCTGCTTGGTCGTTCATATGCCTTCACTTTGTTGTTTTACCCATTCCTGAGGAACCGCTGCGATGAGTGGTATTGTTAGCCAGCCTCTTAACCTTTACTTGTTCTGAGTAGTTCCACCATTACTAGAACCAGTTGCTACCCTTAATACCACTCGTTCCTCCAGGAGAAGTCATCTTTCAGCTCTTTTCTGACTCTCTAAAAATGAAAAGATTGCCGAGTCGCTTGTCATTTTGATCTCATTAAATTGGCTGTGAAATGACATCTACCCAGTATAAATTTACCCCTTTTTCAGGCTGGGATAGACTATTTACGAAAAATGAATACCCTAGCCTATCGCGACTAGGAGGTTTTCTCAGACACAGTTTTCTACCTTTTTGGATTTGAGGAACTATTTACTTAAAGGGACTGTTGGATTTTACATTTCTGTTGTCTTTTCAAACTCTCTAAACATGAAAAGACACCAAGTTCTTCCTTTGTTAGACTCATTAAAACCTGATGACATTGGATTCCATCGTAATGGCGATACTTGAGTTCCTCCTTCCTAGGGATTGTTAAATGTACTAGGTTGGATTTGTCTAAGGGACAAACTTATATCGCAAGCATATGCTATCCCCTTCAAGCTTTTTTTCAAAAATAATTGGGGTACTCACCAGAAATGGTGGGGAAAAAATGGAACTAGTATCATCATTGTGTCGGCAGTATGTCACTCTTGAACATGGCACTTGTGTGCAATCGTGTCAGGTTGGGGACATCTCATCTCGTTATTTGATTGCCTCCATGGGTTTGGGTAATCCTTTTTGACCACTCATTTTTTCTTTGCCTCGTCATCATGACCTCAGATATTTTGATGTCAAATACTACCAAATCCAGTGTCGTACTGCCGATATGTTCAAGAGAAGTTGACCTCTATGGTTTTCAACCTTCCTCTGATTCTCTACTGATCCTGATTCACAAACATTATGTTCCTCTGTCTCGCGTCGATGATGTGGTAAACACTATAGCCCACCTTTGATCAAGGTCACTTCCTGTCGACTTCAAATCATTATCCAGGAAGCTGATCTAGAGACTCCCTTCTGGTACCTTGGAGCCTGCATGCCTCAATGGAAAGTTCTTCGCATTCAACGCAAGGTTTTCATCATTGACCTTCGATCGAATGATTCTGCGGGTGTTCGACGCTATCTCACTGTTCACATTCCATGGATTTTACCTCTAGTACCTTGTGGGCCATCGTCATTATTGGTGGTTCCTCTCGCATCTGTTAACGGCTTTCATCATTGGCTGGTAATCAGACGATGTTCTTGCATGTTCGACTTCAGCTCACTTATTCGCATGCTAGGACTTGTACTCTGTTCGGGTCGAGATGGAGCACGAGACCCTAGATTTTTTTTGATGGAATCCAGGCTGCGGATTTTGTGGATTATCATGATTGGTTACATGACTCATTGATTGGATGGTTGCGACCATACCTGAGTCTATTTACTGATCCTTACTGGATGGCTGCGCCCATGCCACATATCATGTATTTGATATATCAGTTTTATTTATCTATGTAGGTTTTCCGATGGCAGTGTTTTCAGTTGGGCACGTTCTCATAAATCATTTCACCCCTCTCTCTCTCGGGCTTCATGCTTTAGGGGGCATCTATTACACAGTAATTTGTCACCTTCCCTACAATCCCCCGTCCCGCACATTCGAGGGCCTTTCCCGTGACCTGTGAGTAGCGACATAACCTGAAACCACTTTCATGGCATCCCCCTTGACAAGGAAAATCATTCCTCTGAAGAAATTTTTTCTTGAAGAACCATAAAAACTGATCTTTTGGCCTTGGCGCGACTAGCCAATTCATCCCTCACGCCAATGGGGAAAATCCACCATACAGGGCACGCCAACTGGCACTCTGTCCCAGTGTCTCACTCACGCCAAGCTTAATAAGGATTATTTTTTTTTAAATAAATGGCGAAATTTTAATTCCAACAAACTCCTGAACGAGTCTCTAAAATGAGTTGGGAGGTTTGGCTCCGGATCTCCATGTATGGGAGGTGTTTTTCCACCTATCATGGAATCTTCCTTAAGGATAGGTCCAATCCCATAATTTTAGGGATCCCAACTCCCCTTCCACCATCTATATAAGCTTTCTTTTTTCCCTTAGCAAGCTAGTAGTACTAGAGGAGGGAGGAGAAGAGCCGAACTTGTAGCAAGGAGACTATCGCCAGACATCCTTTGAAACCCAAGCCGAAGAGAGAGAGCTTTGTCCCATTTTCGACAAGCTTCGTTGAGATGTGCTCCAATGTCAACCCCGCCGAAGGAAGATCCAACGTCAGAGCTTTGGGTTGTATCTTTCCTTTGTTATTTTAATGATAAGCGACTTTGATTATGGTTTCATTCATGTGTCTTTTTCTTTGATGCAATGAATTACATCCTTTCTGACTGATGTATGGTTACAAGATTTAGATTCTATGATGTGTATCGTTGTGTTTCTTCGCATGTGTACAGGTGTTCGGATGTGTTAAGCGGAATCGTGATCTGCCAAAGCAAAGGACGGGAAGCATCATCCTTTCTCCAACAACCATTGCGTAGGACCTGAGGTAGGCAAATCATTATGTTTTTGTCATTTTGTAACTAGATACCTACGTCACTGTGTGACTGATTTTTGCTAGACCCAATCTGGGCTAGTCGGGATCGCCTATGTCTGCAGAGGGGATTTAACTCTCCAACAGTGTTTTTCTTTATCATTGACAAATAAAATTCAAATTATTTTATTTATCCATTAGATCCATTTGTTTTCGTAAATGAAAATGTCGTTAAATTATTCGTTTCATGTAGGAAAAATTGTAGTCCCATTCTTTGTTTTTCCTAAAAGAGAAATTGTTGTTAAATTGAGAAATTGTTGTTAAATTCATCGTTTATCAAAGAAGAAAGCATTTTTTTTTGTTGATTTTATGCATATAATTTCCTTTTTGCATTCACGTTAAGGGGACTGAAAAGAAAAACCTTCATTTTCATATAGTGAATTATGTGTTTTGCATAGGAACAAATTATGAAAGATGCATATTAGTTTGTGCTCTTTGTTGTTTGCTCACATAACTGATTGCTCTTTCCCTTTAGTAGCTAGGATTTTCATTGAAAAATATAAAATTGAAAAGTTAGATTATCTTTTTAGTTTGAATTTTAGGAATTTCCATCCCATCATCGTGGTGAAATTTTAAAGGAAAATTGATAAAAAATATCAACTTAAAATTTACATAAATTTACCTAAAAAAGCATTGAAACCATAATGATAACATTTAGAAGGTCTAGGCTAGAGACGTGTTTCGGCATCATAAAACATAGCAGCTACCTTTAATTTCCAGTGATACATTTTGAGTGTGATACCTCACTCCACGTTCGTAAGTATATCATAGCTCTTCCACATACCTTTAGGCATATCAGGCAGTGTTATAGTACGAAAAGTATAAAGGGGTGCTCTCACTGTGCGGTTTTGCATTAGACAACGCTAATACGGACTTGGGCCTCCACGTAAATTCGGGTATATCTGGAAGGAAAACTTTAGGTTGTTATCCATCCATAGTGAATTGAGTTGGACCCCTTGTAAATTGTGATACATCGAACACAACATTCGGGGAGATTTCCTACCCGTACTTCTTGGTTAGCCAGGAGGTATTCTGTAGTTCACAGTTTCATGGTAAACCTTTTGCCTAGAATTACCCTTTTATTTTGTTTATTTTTTTTTCCATAAAATAAATCAGTCATAGTGGAAGAATAAAATCCCTTTCCCTGTCGTTCATGTAGAATTTCATTGAAACCACCTTTACCACCGAAAGTCACTTTTGGTCGGGAAAGGCGACTTCACTAACTAAAACCAGTACCATCAATACCTTTGGTGAAGCATCATATTCACATATACCAAAGTCAGCACAAGTTGTTTCTACAAATCTTGGTTCATCTATTGTTGTCAAGATAGAGTCCTCACAGCTACCCGTGGTCACGATCCATACAATCAGTGTGACCATACCTCCCGAACCTGATGTTGTTCAACTAGAAGTTTTGCATCTCGAAATCGAACGACCGGAAGTTGTTCCTGTATCAATCGCCCCACAATCTATTATAGCCATTGATTCTCCCATATCATGCATTCAACCTCCTGAAATATACTTTGGGCCTGAATACGAAATCCTTCCACCTAGCTTAATTTCGATTGAATAAATACCACAAGACGAAACACATTTAACTCCAGTTGCGACAACACCTGCTCTCGCTACCCCATCAATGTTCAGAGCTTCACCAGAGTCATATTTACATGGTGGCCCTATGCTCCCATCAAGTTATAAATATTTATCTATAATTTTCTTTGGTGCATATTCAAATCCATGGGCTTCACCAATGTCATTTTCTGGTATTCTAACTGGAAAAGCTATAGTGAGTACTGAACGACTTGATCCTTTATATCCATCATCAGGGAAATATCAAGCTGTTCCATCTAGGTATATTCCATCCAGTACAATTTCAACTAGACTCCCTGCATTTGGAGAACAATATTTTCCATCTTATTATACTCCTCATGTTGGGGGGAAACCTATGGTCACCCACTTTGACAATACTCCATCTTTATTTGGTCAACCTAATGTCGAAATGAATGTTTTTCAATGGCAGCCCACTCTGCCTATCCAACCACAAACAGTTTTACACTCATATCAACTGGTTCAACCTGTTTAAACCACATCAATTCCACTTGTTAATAAATCTTTACCCCTGTTATAGACTCAAATTTTGGTATAACAACCATCTAAGGTGGATCCTTCAACTCAATACTCTCAAGTATTGGGCCCTCAGACTCCAACTCCTTCGACTCATTTACAACAACCACCTATATCCAGAATCATTTATTCACAAGTTGGATTAAAATATTATGGGATATCGCAACCACAATCAGGTTATACCTATCCTCAACCAAATTAAAGTTATCGAAATTTGGGTTATAACACTGGTGGAAATACCCCTTTGCAGCCGCAAGCGCAAATGCCACAACCTTCATTTCAACAAGTATCATACCCAGGTTTTGGTCAACAGAATCTTCAAGCGTTTACCTATCAAAAAAACCCCTATCTGGGTTACCATAAGCAAATTCCTTATGCTAGTGCTCAAAGGCCTGTTGCCCAAGAAATTACATCATACCCTGGTTGTGCTTAACCTGACCTTAATCGATAGTTTCCCTTTGCTTCAAGTTTAGAGTTACCAGATTTAAATTGGCTTACCAATGATACAATGAACTATGATCCTTAGTGGCCAGTGATACCTCATAAATTACCCTCGGATATTCCTAAGTTCAATGGAAAACTTGGGGAAGACACGTCGACTCATGTTATGACTTATCATTTTTTGTGTTCATCTAACTCCTTGAACGATGATTCAGTTCGACTACATCTTTTCCATCATATGCGCATTGGTCTGGCCGCAAAATGGTACATTGAGTTACCTAGAGCTTCTTTTGATACATTCACTGCCCTATCTACTGTCTTTTTCACCCATTTCCTATTACCCATATGATATGAAATTGGAATGAAACTCTTGACTAATTTTAAATATAATAATGCTACTCACATTTCTGATCATATTCATGAGTGGCGTCGTCGTCATAGAATGGTTAAGACATTTATTCCTGATCAGCTCCTTTTTGAGTGGTTCATTAAGTCCCTATTACCATCTATAACTGAGGATGTGGCTAAGGGTGGTGTCGTCACTGAAGAGTAGGTCATTTCTCATGCCCAATATTTAAACTTGATTTATACTCAGTATGGCATGCTCTACGAGAAAATTCGTAATGCGCCAAGATCTAATTTTACTATTCTTCCTCCATCGAAGGAATCTCATGCTAGAGACGGTATGAATGGTAATAAAAGCGCACATCATACTACTGCATATGATCCTATGCATTCTTCTGAAATCCATGTCATTTCATCTGACTAAGGCAAAAGCGACAAGCAACCTGGAAGTAAGAAAAAAGGGAAATAAAAGAAAAAGAAAACTTATACCCTGCAGGAAAAATCATCTGGAAATCGAAAACCTAGTTATCCATGCTTAATCTATAATGAGGAATACTTTGTTTAGGATTGTCCTCATCACGCTGAAGTCTAAAAAATTGTTAAGACCTCACATGCGTCATCTGTGTTGACAGATCCGTTTCCGAATCTGGACACAAATTTGGTTGCTACGGATCCAGCTTCTATTTCCCAATTGCTTATGCTATCTGTCACGAAGTCATCGAAAAATGTTTTGGTGTCAATGCGTAATAAATATTACAGTAGTCAGGCCACTGATCAACCTACTACCTCGACCATGAATCCATCGACAGAATCGATACTGCCACCTACTATTCCTGAATTGGAAATCAAGTCACCGAAGGGAGTTGTTCATAAATCGCCATTTAATCCTCGAGCTAGAGCTGCTCAAAATTATAATATAGTTGAATATTTGGCTCAATCCCCTTAAGCTATGTCAGCGCTTGAGGTGCTACGAAATTTTCCCTCCCAAAAATAGGCTTTGTTGTCAGAAATTGGTGGAATTGATCTGACTGATTCTAATCTCGTCGTCTTTAATCACACTGGCGATGTGCTACAATTACTAGTAGAATTGGAATTCTCCATCCAAGTAAATGTTCTTAATCACCTTTTTCATCATACTATTATTGATGAGGGAGAATCTACATGCATTATGTCTCTAAACTATTGGAAGTCACTTGTCTCAACGCACCTATCTCAATCGCCAACAACGTTGAAAGCTTTTGACGGATGGACATATAAGCCTTGTGGTATTATCAATAACCTGCATGTTCAACTAGGGGGAAAAACATTAAATGTTGAAGTTGAGGTTGTTGATAGACCCTTTGACTACAATATTTTACTTAGGATACCATTGGTATATGCTATGGCTACAATAGTTTCTACATATTTTAGAATGATTGCCTTTCCACATAAATGTGTTATCACAGTCATAAATCAACTATCCTTCTTCGCCTCTAGTTCCTAGGTAACTATAATTGTTTCGTTATTTCACACACCCCAACTCGCATTTCAAAACATTGGTGTAGGAGTCTTAAAGGATTCCACTCTCATGGGAACCTTTGCATTGCCACCGCTTGCGACGTCAGCATAAATTGAAAGTATAGAGACCTACTACATGATCTCTTCCACTCTATTTGGCTTAAGGAAGAGTACAGATGATTCTAAAATTTTTAGGTTGGATGAGTTTCTGCCCCCCAAACCTATTGAGATGACATAGAAATCAACCTATCTGGCTTGGGTGGCGAATCCAAAATCATCGTCGCCGGTTGTTTGGGTTGATCATTCATTATATTTTGGTACTCCACCTGATCCCTTTTCCTCAAATTTCTTGAAATATGAGAATATTTTAGAAACCATGATGTTGGAAGGAGAATCATGGGAAGATTATCATCATCATTCCCATCTTCTAGATTATGAAGAAGATAATCTTAGTGAATTATGTTACCCATCGATCAAAAATTTCCTTTCAAATTATTTTCCTATTATGCAATCAATTCCGAGTGAAATTTATCAAATATTGATGAAACCATTTCTATCGATATTTATACCAAACCCGGCGTTGTAGAAAACATTCATGTCAGTGTGTCTTGTTCTCCATTAGAACTCGAAACGTATCGCTCTCTCCTTCATGAATTCCGTGATGTATTTTCTTGGTCTTACGAGGAAATTCCAGGCATAGATACCAGTATCATTGAAGACATGATTAATATGTACCTTGATGTCAAGTCAATACGTCAACGCCTTTGTCTAGTTCATCCAAAGAAGGCCACTAACATTAAAGTCAAAGTTGAAAAACTTTTTCATGCTGGTTTCATTTCCTTTGTTCCGCTAATTGAATGGGTTTACAACATCATTCCTGTTATGAAAAAACAAGGAACCATCAAAGTATGCATCGATTATCGGGATTTAAATCTTGCTTGTCCAAAAGACAACTACCCTACTCCCTTTATCAAACAGATTATTGGCAATTGTGCTGGATGCGAAATATTGTCATTCATGGATGGATTTTATGGCTACAATTAAATCAATATTCATTGAAAGGACCAATATAAGACAAAATTCATCTGTCCCCATGGCACATTTGCTTATAGGAAACTGTCGTTTGGTTTAAAGAATGTTGGGGCAACTTTTCAGAGAGAAATTAATTATGATTTCAATGACATCAAGCACATTGTTCAACCCTATCTAGACGATTTACCCACGTATTCACGAAGCCAGATTGATCATGTGATGCATTTGAGAGCTATCTTTCTGCGCTGCTGACACTACAAAATACACCTCAATCCACATAAATGTGTGTTTTGTGTTGGTTCTGGTCGTTTGCTAGGATTCATCTTCTCAAAATTAGGAATTCGAATAGACCCATTAAAGGTCCATGCCATTCTTGATTTTCCTGTGACATCAAATTTTCTTCATTTACAAAAACTTCAAGGAAAGGCTAACTTCCTAATGAGGTTCATACCCAACTATGCCAAAATTGCTAAAGGATTTACTTGGCTCTTGAAAAAGGGGATTCCCTTCCATTGGGACCAAGTTTCACAAGTTTCATTTGATGTTGTCAAGGAGACTCTTGTCCGGGCATCATTAATGTATCCCCCCAATTATCAGAGTGATCATTTCTTATATATCATCATGGTTGATACAACCATTGCTATGATATTGATCCAAGTATAAAATGGGATAGAACATCTAATATATTATTTGAGTCGTAATCTGAATGATACGGAAGTAAAGTATTCGTACGTAGAAAATATTACCTTGGCGGCTATTCAAGCTGTCCAAAGATTTTTCCAGTATATCTTGTTTCGGAAGACCATTTTCATTTCAGATTGCAACCCCATAACTTATATCTTATCACGTCAATTACTGGGGGAAAATTATTCAAAATGGATTGTCATTTTGCAAGAATTTGTTTGGAATTCATCAAATCCAATTCAAAGAAATATTTAGTTTTGGCTAAGCTTCTATGTGCCCTTCCCTCTGATAGTAATGCTACTATGTCAAAACTACCTATTCCTGATGAGTCTCTATTTCTGATTAGATCATGTAATCATTGGTATGGGGATTTTATCATTTATCTCTAGACCCAGACTTTTTGGCATGATACCTCTCGATCCGACCAGTGACGCATTCTATACCAAGCCAAAGTTTATCTGATCGTCGGCAATACACTTTATCATCATGGTGTTGATACCATTTTAATAAGGTTCCTCACTCATGAGGAGTCTGAAAAGTTTTTAAATGATTTTCATGCTAGGGCTTGTGGTGGACACTTGTCTGCATACGCTACCGCATAGAAGATAGTCTGCGCCAGTTACTTTTGGCCTACCATATTTTGCGCTTGCATCCCCGTAGTCAGAAGTTGTCATGTATGCCAGATATTTGATCGTAAAATTTGAAAATCTCTAGTGCCAATGCATCCTGTTGTCTCTGTAGGACCATTTTTGAAAACTAGCATTGACTTCATGACCTATAACCCTCGTTCATCTGGGGGACATGGTTATATTATTGTCACAGTAGACTACTTTACCAAGTGGGCCGAAGCAATTCCTACATTCGACAACATAGGACAAAATACTCCATTTTTTTTCTTTAATCATGTCATTGCATGGTTTGGGGTCCCACAGGCTATCTTCACAGATCATGGTAAGAATTTTTGTAATCACATGATGACTAAGTTGAATGTCAGGTTAGTACTATCACATGATAGTTATACTCCTTATTATCCACAATCAAATGGACCAGTTGAGGCTATTACCAAGATTCTTAAACGAATGCATCAATGGATGATAGGAGTTCATAAATGAAACTGGAACTTGATCCTATACTCAGCCTTGTGGGTGTACCAAACCTCAGTGAGAAACGCAACCGGATTTACCCCCTTTCAATTGGTGTATAGTTTGGAAGCTATCTTGCCAATGTAATGTGAAATACCGTCATTAAAAATCATAATTGACTTGTTACCTGACACCTCATATGAAGAAGCCTATATCTTTAACCTCATCCATCTTACTGAAACGCGTCATGAAGACCAATTGTCCAATGAAGTGCATAATGGATGTATAAAGGCGCAATACGAAAAGCATGTCCAGCCTCACATTTTCTCAGAGGGTGACTTGGTCCTTCTTTATGATCAGGAAACTGATGTAATAGGTACAGGGAAATTTGAGCCATTATGGCACGACCCCTATATTCTCAAAAGAGTTCTTGCTAAGGGTGCCTACGAGTTGGTGGATTATGATGGAATTCTATTGGTGTAGCCCCGAAATGGGTTGTATTTGAAATGTTGTACTATGATTAATCATGAGCATAGTAATTTTTTTTATTATATTGTATATAAATGTTGTTCATTTGCATTCACTATCTAAGATTATTTTTTAGATTTTTCTTGATGTTAGTAATCCTCTTTACATTTCATCACATATGTATGAATATTTGGAACCATTTTTTGGGTATGTTGATGGTGCTATTTATAGTACACAAAATATATCCTCTGTGGCGTGGGCCATTTTCGCTCCAAACGGCGAGTTACTGAGTTTTCAAGGGATTTGTATCGGTACATCGACAAAAAATATCGTTGAGTATATTACATTGATGGAACTTGTCTCTGATGCCATTTCATTTGGTATAACTGAATCATCATAAGGTTAGACTCACAACTTGTGGTATTACAAGTTATTAGTGTTTGTACTATTAGAAATCCAACACTGCATTGTATGTTCCTAAGAGTTCAACTTTTGGAAAGATACTTTGATTTTATTCAATATCGACACATTTCCAGAAACTTGAACACCTTGACTGATTCTTTAGCGAATTATGTTATAAACAAACATTTACAGCACATGTGAAGATACATAAACATAATTGAATAGGATTGTGCACTAAAGATAGGAAAAAACTGAAATCAAATAGATAGACAAGTATAGGTTTTTACAAAAATTTGTACCCAAGACACATTGGTCATCTGACCTCAAAATGTACACAACATGTCAAAATTAAAGTAGTGATGCTCATGGTAGCATGCTATCAATCTAGTTATCCTATGTAGTAACTGCATCCAGCGATTAGGAACGCCAATAGTATGGCGCTATAGTCGCATGGGTAACTCTTCGATCTAGAAATTTTGAATCCTGAAGGTCAACCCCTCTATGTGTTTCCGAAGCTGAGTAAGAGTCTCAGCCATGTCTAAATCCTAAAGGATTTCTCTCTCGACAACCCTCTCTGCTGGCTCATCCACTCCATGCTCTTGTTCCTCCACTATTTGAACTCGACCCACATATGCATTACGTTAAAACTTTAGTTTAGTCTTAGGAAAACATCAAAATACAAAAACATGTATAAACCTTAGAAAAAGAAAAAAACATGGTAAAAACATTCTTACCGATTTGATCCAGGTGGATTAAACAGGTACAAATGGCTTAAGTACAAGGCTTAGAAATCAAAGTGTTCGAAAATCCTTCGAACCAAGTTCAAGTTGTAGATCTCAAAATTCTGAATCCAACGGCGCAGACGGCACTCAATTCCGAGTTCGTATGAAGGAGTTAGGAGCAGTCAAAGTTTAGAGGTTGACTTAGTGATGTGGCAGACTAAGGAGGCAACAATTTTGCTGAAACCCGGCCACCGGATTCCGACCAACCTGGCCAGATTCCGAGCGAATTTGTGGGACCGTTAAAAGCACTCCTTCGGTCAAAATTTGAAGGTTCAAAAAAACAACCATATTGTTTTAAATAACAATAAAACAAAAAAAATACATATTAAGGGTGGCGGGCCACCAACCCCGCCACCCCATGCCATATCCATACAATATTAAAAAACGAATTTTGTTGGGGGGCGGGTGGTCAACCCCGCCACCCCCATGATCCTCGGTGTACCAACGACCATACGTGGCGTAGTTTATATGTGGGGCGGGCGCGATATGGGTCGGCCCCCCCACATCACATCAACATCAAACGAGTTTTATATATATATCAAACGATTCAAACGGATTTTTAAAAAAATGTAGCGCGGTTTATAAAACGATTCGACACGGTTCAAAATAGAGCGCGGGTAAAGCCGGTCGACCTTGTATGGCGGGGTCGGGATTTGACCACGGAGCCTCATCCAAACCTTGCGGATCTTCAACCAACTCGTCCAACGGTTGGTTTTGGAGAGTCCGCACCTTTATTATATAAACCTTCATTCAGGCTCCCGCCCAAGGAAGGGACGGAGTGGGCATGAACGAGGCGGCAGTGGAACCTTGAGCAGTGTGCAGGAGGGGGGCGGAACCATGATCTAAGCCATTTTTCCAGAGGGGCCAGATTTTCACTTTGTTCGATTGGGGCAAGTTTTATATGGATTCAGCACTACTCGATGCCACAAATCCAACGGTGCTGCCCATTTTGTCATCAGAGGTCTGCAATTTTCGGCCATTTCCAAATTGGGCAGGTATAAGGGTGTAATTCCTCATTTTGTACTTGTACTTTCATTTTGCCATTTAATGAAAGCAGGGCCTCCCCACTATTAGAGCAGGGCCCAGAGACGTAGTCCCTCCTGGACGAACTCCGATATCAACTCTTGTGTCTTCATGCATGATGTTAATTTCTTCTCTTTTTTTCCGCTTATGCCTTTAAATTTTCTTGTTTTAAAAGCTACAATTTTCACATGTTAATTCTTTTATACATCTCAAACAAAAGATTTTGGATCAAGTGGTATCGAAGCGGGTGTTTGTAGATGTGAATTACATGTTTGTATGCTAACAAGAAGCAGGCTAAGAAGAGGCGAAGGGACGCTACAGGCTTTTGATCCCGAAGCAGGACGTGCACATCAGAGAAGGAACATGGGAGACGAAGATCGGAATGAAGAGGAGCTCAATTTCCGCAAAACTTTCTATACCATGGCAGATCGAGTAGAGAGACTATTCTCTAGACTTGAAAGGTTAGAGAAAACAGGAGATCATTCTTTAGAAGGGAAAGGTTCAGCACATGGAGATGGTGGAGGAAATCCACCCCCTTCAGGAAATGAAAGTCCTTCCTCCTCTTCTAACCATCATAATAAAAATTCTGGAAATGCATCTAACAAGCCTTTCTTTAAGTTAGATGTTAAGTTTGATCTACCAGTATATAATGGTGAAAGAAATGCTGAGAAGCTTAACAATTGGATTAGGCAGCTTGAACTCTATTGCAGGATCCAGCAGATTATGGAGGACGAGGCGAAAATCCAATTGGCTTCTCTTCGATTGAGTGGCACAGCTCTCATCTGGTGGGAGAGAAAACTTCGAAGCAGCAGTAACTTGGGTAACATTCTTTCTTCCTGGTCAGATTTTATTACTGCAATTAAAAATCAATTCTATCCCTTAGGTTACAAGTAGAAAGCCTTAATGGAGTGGCAGTACCTAAGGCAAGGTAAAGGACAAAATGTGCAAACCTTTACTGAAGAATTTCGAAAACAGGCATTAAGTTTGGGCATCTCTTTAGATTCTCCTGAAGTTGTAACTAAGTACATTGGTTCATTGCATAGTTACATTAGACATTCATTGTTAATGTTTGAACCTACTACCATTGACTCGGCCAGTGTGAAGGCCATTCATCTTGAAAACAGGGGCATAAATGATAAGGACGATCATTCGAAGAAACCACCTTCCAAACCTTCAAATGGAAAATTCAAAGGGAAAGGAAAGGGAAAGGAAAAGAAGACGGCATCAACAAAGAAGGATGAAGGAGAAAAGCCTTATTGCACTCACTGCAAAAAGGAAGGCCATGACGATGATCATTGTTGGAAACTTTATCCAGAAAAGACGCCGAAGAGATATGGAGGAAAGGGTAAGCAGAAGACGGTAGCAACCGCACAGCAGGACCTTGGATCCGACTCAGGCGATGAGGCATTGATCATAGCAGCAGGGGCAAAAGGTACTCATTCTCTTCATGATTCTGAATCACATGAAAGCACTAGTACATCAAATGAGCCTCTTTCTAATGAACGTAAGAGAATTGAGTTGTTTCATATTAGAGTTGTTATAAACCATGCAAAAGTAGAAACTCTATTTGATTTAGGCTCTCAAGCAAACCTTATTTCAGAATCCTTGGTTAAAAAGTTAGGCTTAGAAGTTAAGCCTCATCCAAAACCTTATCCGCTTGGATGGATACATGATAAAGTGAAACTAAATGTAACCAAGCAGTGTAAGGTAAAAAAATTTATTGCTTCTAAGCTAGTAGATGAAGTAGAATTGGATGTAATACCATTGGATATCTGTGGCATTGTGTTGGGGAGTCCCTATCTTTATGATAGGAAAGCAATTTTATTTTGCCATGAAAATAAATACCAAATCACTAAAGATGGGGTAGAATACATTGTAAGAGCTCATCAAACCAAAGTCAGTGCCAGCCTTGTAAGTGCAGGACAGATGAAGAGACTGGTGAATTCTAGCAAGGGGTGTTTGCTCATGGTTGTGAGAGAAAAGGATGAAGAAATAACCGATGCTTTCCGGGGATGTGATCCGGCTCATAAACAGGAATTATGTGATGTTATTTCTAACTATGGTGAGTTGTTTCAGGAACCCAAAGGTTTGCCTCAAAAACGAGGGATCCAACATGAGATCCATTTGCAACATGATGCTCCATTACCAAACATTGGTATGTACAGGATGTCATCCATCGAAATGGAGGAAATCAAAAAGCAGGTACAGGAACTATTGAACCAAGGGGTCATTCGGCCAAGTACTTCTCCTTGTGGCTCGCCGATCGTGTTAGTGCCCAAGAAAGATGGCACATGGAGGATGTGCATGGATTATCGGGCACTAAACAAAATCACGGTGAAAAATCGATACCCTCTCCCTCGCATTGATGATTTATTATATCAATTAAAAAATGTTGTTTATTTCACCAAATTGGATTTGCGTAGTGGTTATCACCAGGTCAGAATTGCAGAGCAGGATGTGTGGAAAACCGCCTTCAAGACCAAACAGGGGTTGTTCGAATGGATGGTGATGCCATTCAGACTTTGCAATGCTCCAGCCACATTCATGAGGGTCATGAATGATCTTTTTAGGCCTTTCATTGATGATTTTGTCCTTGTGTATTTAGATGATATTCTTGTATTTAGTAGGACTTGGAAGGAACATGTATGCCATGTAATCAAAGTGCTTGATGTTTTAAAGAAAGAACAATTGTATGTAAAGTTGTCAAAGTGTGAGTTTGGGAAAACCTCTTTGGTTTACCTTGGTGATATTGTCAGTAATGGTCAATTAAAAATAGACCCCTCAAAAGTCGAGGTGATTGTAAATTGGCCTAAGCCTACCAATGTAACAGAGGTCTGTAGTTTTTTAGGTGCAGTACAGTACTGGAGGAGGTTCATTGCCAGCTTCTCCGTTATTGCATCACCCTTACACACTCTGACAAGTATCAAACAAGCCTTTCAGTGGGGAGGAAAACAGCAGAAGGCTTTCAAAGCACTGAAAGAGAAAATCAGCACCGCACCAGTCCTGGCTTTACCCGATCTCCAGCAGCCTTTTGAGATCGAAACCGATGCCAGTGGGTACGCCATGGGAGCTATACTTTTGCAGCAGAAGAAGACGATTTGTTACCATTCAGAGAAGTTCTCCCAGGCTGTAATAAATTACCCCACTTACGACAAGGAATTGTATGCCTTGGTCCAAAGTGTGAAAAAGTGGAAACACTACCTGATCGGCAAGGAGACCATCATCCATACAGATCATCAGCCCTTGCAGTACCTTCAGTCACAGACCAAGCTACAACAATCATGTCATTTCAGGTGGATGGGGTTCCTACAACAATTTCATCTGGTAATAAAGTATAAGAAGGGCAGTAGTAACAAAGTAGGAGAAATGCTCTCTCCCTCCTATCGCTGCTTCTATTATTTTGCGTAATGCATCATTGTGTTTTGAAAGTTATGTTGAACAGTACACTAACGATGATGACTTTAAAGAAGTTTATGCAAAACTAACTCATGGTTCACAGGTGGACAACTATTATTTGCAGGGGAAGCTATTGTATCACCTTGGTAAATTGTGCATACCCACAGCAGACAGAGTACATGTAATTCGAGAGGCGCATACCTCTCTTGTGTCTGGTCACTTTGGTGTCGAAAAAACCTTATGTCATTTGCAAAGGTTTTGTTTTTGGCCCCATATGAAAAACATTGTAACCCATTTTGTAAAGGGATGTGTGATGTGTTCTGTTTCAAAGCCCTCTAATAGAAAACTCGGGCTCTACACACCACTCCCTATTCCGGGTCGTCCATGGGAAAGTGTGTCGATGGATTTTGTGGGAGGTTTGCCTATGTCAAGAAAGGGTCACAACTATTTGTATGTTGTCGTCGACCGCTTTAGCAAAATGTGCATATTGATGCCTTGTAAAAAGCAGGTCACTGCTGAGCAGACTGCTTGTCTTTTCTTTCAGTATGTTTGGGTCCACTTTGGGTTGCCCACGTCGATTGTGTCAGATCGAGACTCTCGTTTCCTTGGAGAGTTTTGGACCAGCTTGTGGCGCATGATGGATACCAAGTTGAAGAGAAGCACAGCATTCCATCCACAAACCGACGGACAGACAGAGGTCGTTAATCGTACCGTGGTACACTTGTTGCGGGGCTATTGTAGCAAACATCCCAAGTTGTGGGATGAACACCTTCCATATGTGCAGCACGCTTACAACCGAGCAGTGCATTCCTCTACGCAGCGTTCACCTTTTGAGACATGCTTTGGCTACTTACCAAAGGACCCTTTCGACATGATCTATGGAAGGGATGAAGATGCCAGTGGGCGTGATGATAGGGATAAAGCACAACGGTTCATTCAGCGGATTCAGCCGATTCACCAAGTAGTGCAAGAGTAGTTGGAGAAGAGTCAGGCCCGATATAAGGCCCGACATGATAAGCACCAAGTCGACCATCAATTTCAAGTTGGCGACAAAGTGTGGTTCCACATCAGCAAGGATCGAATGAAGGGAGAAGGTAAGAAATTGCGACCAATCCGGTATGGTCCCTTTACCATATTGGAGAAGATTGGGAATAATGCTTTCCGACTCGACTTGCCGGTATACATGCAGATGTACTCAGTTGTGAATGTTGAAAATCTAAAACTTTATGAACCCCCATTTATTATGGACACTGAGGAGGTAGGATCAGTTCCTACAGTGGATGACTTTGCACCAGAATATCTCGATGAACTGCCAGAGGACATCATTCTCGATCGAAGGACCAGGACTTCACGACGAGGAGATGTGGAGTATCTCCGTGTTGGTTTCAAAGGGACGCACCCAAGTAAAGCCAAATGGCTTGAAAAGGAGAAGGTGAGGGAGCAATTCCCTCACTTACCTGTTGATTGATGAGGCTTTTGGGGTCCAAAATCTTTGTAGTGGGGAGGAATGATCCAGGTGGATTAAACAGGTACAAATGGCTTAAGTACAAGGCTCAGAAATCAAAGTGTTCGAAAATCCTTCGAACCAAGTTCAAGTTGTAGATCTCGAAATTCTGAATCCAACGGCGCAGACGGCACTCAATTCCGAGTTCGTATGGAGTTAGGAGTAGTCAAAGTTCAGAGGTTGACTTGGTGATGTGGCAGACTAAGGAGGCAACAATTTTGCTGAAACCCGGCCACCGGATTCCGACCAACCTGGCCAGATTCCGGGCGAATTTGTGGGACCATTAAAAGCACTCCTTCGGTCAAAATTCGAAGGTTCAAAAAACAACCATATTGTTTTAAATAACAATAAAATAAAATAAAATACATATTAAGGGTGGCGGGCCACCAACCCCGCCACCCCATGCCATATCCATACAATATTAAAAAACGATTTTTTTTGGGGGGCGGATGGTCAACCCCGCCACCCCCGTGGTCACCATTGTACCAACGACCATACGTGGCGTAGTTTATATGTGGGGCGGGCCGCCCAATATGGGTCCGGCCCCCCACATCACATCAACATCAAACAGTTTTATATATATATCAAACGATTCAAACGGATTTTAAAAAAATGTAACACGGTTTATAAAACAGTTCAGCACTGGTTCAAAAATGGAGCGCGGGTAAAACAGTCGACCTTATTATGGCGGGGTCAGGATTTGACCACCCGACCTCCGCCCAAACCTTGCGGATCTTCAACCAACTCGTCCAACGGTGGTTTTGGAGAGTCCGCCCACCTTTTATTATATAAATCTTCATTCATTTGTGCGCCCAAGGACGGACAGGAGCGGGCACGGAAAACGAGGCAGTGGAACCTTGAGCAGTGTGCAGAGGGGGGCGGAACCATGATCTGAGCCATTTTTCCAGAGGGGCCAGATTTTCACTTTGTCTGATTGGGGCAAGTTTTATATGGATTCAGCACTACTCGATGCCACAAATCCAACGGTGCTGCCCATTTTTTCATCAGAGGTCTGCAATTTTTGGCCATTTCCAGATTGGGCAGGTATAAGGGTGTAATTCCTCATTTTGTACTTGTACTTTCATTTTTCCATTTAATGAAAGCAGGGCCTCCCCACTATTAGAGCAGGGCCCGGAGACGTAGTCCCTCCTGGACGAACTCCGATATCAACTCTTGTGTCTTCGTGCATGATTTTAATTGCTTCTCTCTTTTTCCGCTTATGCCTTTAAAGTTTCTTGTTTTAAAAGCTACAATTTTCACATGTTAATTCAATTATACATCTCAAACAAAATATTTTGGATCACGATTACACTCCACTAAGCGCCTTTTGGTAAACCTAAGTCTGGATCTCCTCGGAAATCGACGCCTGCATATGCTTACTCATCGATGGCGATAACCTGTCGCCTAAACTAGGTGAAGAATGCAGTCGAGAACACGATGGATGATTGGCCTGCCTGTCTAGCCATCAGTTCTACCCGTCTCTGCATCCTTGGATCTCTAGGGTTAGATACACCCAGTGTCACATGTTGAGGCTCCATTAATGGAATCCACTCTAAGGAAAAATAAATGAGGATCGAGCCATAACTGAATTTTTTCTTCCTTCCTCCCTTTGCCTTTCTTAGTTGTTATTTTATTTGAGAAATTACAGCTTCAGACCAATTGAAAAATGTTGGTTCCATGCACTCTAGCACATACTGCATATAAGATATGTTCGCTACATGTAGTGTAACGGTACCGACAAGATTTGTGATCGTGAATAGAATGTTTGTTAATGGAAAATCACGAATGTCACAGATGTTTATTTTCCCCTCCTTGCTTTCCTCTGCCATGGATAACAATACTGCTAAATATAGTCTCTCACGGTCTCTCCTCTGAGACCAAATCCTGAGAGTGAAATGGGTAAGCCCCTCCTCGACAAGCCTGTTAGAAAATATATGTCATCCACTGTAATAGGAACCACTTTGTTCCTAATGTGCAATGCCTCAATTTCCAGATCCCATGCATCAACAAGGAACTCCAAAAGTTCTATTTGTTTCCTCATACCACATAAGTGTAAGTACTTTAATAACCCACAATATCTTAGAGCTGTTACTGTACCCGAATCATTAAGGGAAATCATATTTTTTTCTTCATTTTCTCTTTCTCTCCAATTAATAGTCATTCTTGTACGATGAATCCTTGAAACATAACCATAAGACTCATTAGACTCATTTTCATGCAAAAATTTAGGAAAAATTTGGGTACAATGCAAGAATAAAAAATGTGAATTTCACCCAACGCAGTCTTGTCAATAGACAATGCGTTTCATATGCACCTAGGATTCATTTTGAGTGCTTTACAATGCAGTTTTCGATGTCCAAGGGTGTGTTTCCCTCTTTAGAAAAATAACCTAACCTAAGGGGCCAAAATCCATAAAATTTTTCAATAACTACTGAAAGAAAGAGGAGGTTTATGGCACTAACATGTACCAAACGGTGATGAAAATCATCCACAGAATCGATTGCAATAAACAGCTCATGTTCGAGAGAAAAAATAGGTTCAGAGCTCCAAAATGAAAATGGAAAATTTCAAATGGTAAAAATGAAAAATTAATCTCTTTTAATTATTCATTTGATTATTCGCAAATCATATTTATTATTGTGAATATGGTTTTGTTCATTTTTTATCATGAAACATGTATTTTTAATCCATTCGATGTTGTTTTGAATAGGTTTGTAGCTAATGAGCAGATTAGTCATGCACATTTATTTCAAGAATGGTTTGACCACAAAGCATACTTTTATCCTTATTTTTCGAGCTTTGATAGAAATGAAAAAGGACTTGAAGCGCACTTTTATCTCTTTTTCAAGCTTCGATAATAGCAAAAAAGGGAACCCCTGGAGTCTTCTTTTAGCTCTTTTTAGTCTTCGATAATGTGAAAATATTGCCTAGCACTTATCTTTTCGAGCTCATAAAATTAAATGAATCGATATCTACTCAGTATAAGTTTAACCCTTTTCCAGACTGAGATATATTATTTACGAAAAATGAATGCCTTAGTCGAACATGGCTAGGAGGTTCTCTAAGATATCATTTTACACTTTTTTGGATCTGAGCGACAACTTTACGAAAATGTACCTATGGAGTTTTCTTTCATCCTCTTTTTCAAATTTTCTAAATATGAAAAAGGACCAGGTTGTCACTGTCGTTTGGCTCGTTAAAACATAAATTAGCGACGGTCTTGTCGATCATGGCAAGAATCGAGTTTCATTCATCGGTAGTCTCGTTAAATTATTAAATAGCGATACATTATTCACCCAAAGGGTCAAATTATAGATCAAGCATATGTTATCCTCCTCAAGCTTGTTACAAAATAAAGAGGTAATCATCGACAAACGACCGAGGAAAATTTAAGAAAATGAACATAACTTTTACAGTAGTAGGTCGCTCTTGAACATGACACTTCACTCCATCATCATGATTGTTTGGGTTGGGTAATCTTCTTGATGGTTCATTCATACCTTCACTTTGGTTTTGGGTCAATGCTTCCAACTCATCTCAGTGTCGCCGATATATTCATGAGAAGAAATCTAGTGAATACTCATCCTTCTGCAATACTCATAAACCTTCATTCTCATGACAATCATCCCTGAACATTGCTATATCAAGTCACAGTTGTCTCCAAAATCAGTAACTCTCGTTTTGCGATAAAGTGGCTTATTGTCGACGTTAAATCATCATTGAGGAAGTTCACTTAGAAACATCATATTCCAGTACCATGAGGCTTGTTACATCATCTAAAAGATCCTTATTTCCATACATTTTATCAAAAGATTTTGTTTACTGTTTGACATCAAATCATCTATTCACGCCTTACGAAATGTACTGCAGTACCTTGAAATCCATTAACATCAATGGTGGTTTTCTCACATGTGTTAACAGCTCACATCATTGGCTGGTAATCAAATGATGTCTTAGCATATTCAAATACAAATCATATATTCGCATGGCTAGACTTGTACCCGAACGATTCAGTGAACGAGATAAGAAGACCTTAGATCTAGTTTCAGCCATCCTAGCTGTGATTTCAAGATTGTTGTACATATCATCTATATAACGACCTTACATACAGATCGTCATCCGAACATGGGCCTATATCTGTAGGCATGTTTGTATTGGGAAAGATTCCAATGTAGACAAATTTTTGCACTATGTACATGTTATTAGATAGTTTATGTGCTGAGCATGGGAATGCCTTCCCTCAGAAATTCGTGATCAAGAGGATATATGATGATGTAATGTATTGTAAGATTGATGCAAGACACCACTCCACTTCAGTTGCAGCCCATCACATCATAAAGGATCTCATTCAAAAAATAATGTTATTGTTCTGACTTCATACTTTAGGGGGCAACTATTATAGGTCAATTTGGGCATCATTTCCAATGACTTGGTCAAACTAGACATCATCCCCAGGACCAATGAAATAGGGTCTATAATCCCCTATCATTTCAGTTGCTACATGCCGTAATACAAGAAAAAACCATTCATGACTTCTATTACAAGGTTTCCAAGGTTTTAATTATACGTTATATCACTTATGAGCTCACCAACGCGGCCTCTCAAGGGACCAAATGCTTTTCATATGCAGTTACCTCCATTCAATGATGCCCTGCAAAGCACTTCCCAACATTCAAGAGTGCGTTGGTCAAATGGGAGCGAAATTCTCATTGTTCCAGAATCTCCACATGGCCAGTGCCTTCTAGAAGAGTCCATATGTGTCAAAATTTGAATCTATCTATCCATCTAACACCTCTGAGCTTGGGAACATGTCTTTCCTATTATTAGAAATTCATTGATTGAGAAACTACCTTCTGTTTCCCTATAAATTGAGCATAGATCCTAGTTCTATGGAAGGAATAAAATTGGTAAAGAAATTTTGTTGGATTCTCAATTGAGTGTGTGATAAGAGTGATATGCTGCTGGTGAGATGTTTATTGTGATGAGGCTGGGATGATGCTAGAGCTGGTGACATCAAATCGATCGTTGGTTGTAACCTCCCCCTTTTGTCCATTAATAAATATTGTTGCTCATTTTCCCATATATGTATATGTTTATGTTTTTAATTTTCATATGATGGATTCTTAACTGATATATATGTTTCATGTTTAATTGATTTAACTGATTAAGATAAATAGGCATCTGTATATTGAAATCTCTTTTTTGTTTAGTTTTTATACTTGCAGGAACTAGTCTAGCGATCTAAGTTGCATTGGAAGCTACAACAAGAGCAACAAAAGGAGAATATGAAGCGCTTGGATCATAAGTAATTTCCTCTATCTTTTTGTGTGTCTATTTACTCTTAGAGAAAGTGTTTGCAAAGTCCTTGATCTATTGTTCTAAATGTATAGCATCACATTTAGGGAATGTTTTTTATCCATAATTCATAATTCTTCAGAATAGTTGGTAACTTGAACTAGTAAGTTTAGGTGAACTACACTCCTAGTAATAAACCAATGGTAACATGTTTGAAGAATCAATACACACAACAAAAGTGAGTGTTAATTATAAAACATAACTTTCACATACAACGTATAAAAACCATATGTATAACAACTTGGAGTAGTATTTTAAAAAATAAATGTTCCAAAAACACTACATAATAAAAGGTAAAAAGTATAAGGAAATAACATATAAATATTTGGATTTGCATGCTTTCAAAAGTTTGAAAATTGCTGAAAATTCAAGAAAAGTATATTCTTTAAAATGAGACTAGCAATATTATTAATTTGTAAGTATAGTTCTGGTTAGACGTAAATTATTGTTTTCAAGAGTAGTCTCTTTCTTCCTCATAAGTGTGGAGTGGATCCTATCATTAAAATAATGAACTAAATTGTTGCTTCCAATATAAAAGTGTGTTCCTCACCACCATGGAATGGTTGCTATCATTCAAGAAATGAAGTAATTTTTTTTGCAACACTTATATGTGTTATTGTAACCATGGCATTATCAAAATCAAGAAATGAATCCCCCTTCGCAAAATCTATATAAATCAACCTCTTTATAGAGGATATCATTTTTTTAGCTTTTAATTTATTGCAAAAATTAAAACATGTGTGATTTATGTATATCGTTTTTACATGAAAAGAAAAAAAAACACTTTAAATTCTAAGAGTTATTATTTCATCCTAATAAAATTGGTGTTATTTTTAAAAGTGATGTTATTTTCAACTAAAAGGAAAAGTAGTTGAAAATTGTGACAAGATTATTAATATACTATATTTCATTGGTTCTAAGACTCTCAATTATTTAGCATTTTGTGATAAGTGTTTATGTATTTCTTGACTTGAGCAGGAAAAAGAAGAAAGCTTCACCTCTTATGGTTAGTGAAAAAGGTTTTATATTTCTTTTTCTGATTCTACTTTAATTGAAATAAAATCTAACAAGTTAAACAAAATCTAATATGATTATAAACCAAAATAAACTCAATTAAAATAGAAACACTTTTTAATATATATTTATCTTCCAAATTATATCATATACACTAAATAATATTCACTATTATTTTCTTAAAAATATATTATTAAAAATAAAATAAAAAATAAGTATATTCCATATAATACATAATCGTAAACATGTAGATAACGGATATGTTTTATCCTATACAGGATCCTGAAAATTAACATTAAGGTGGAAAGTGAAATTGTCTCATTGAAAATTTGAGTTCTTCCAGTAGCCCAAAGAACTAATATTTTCCAAGCGCTTTGACATCACAAGCCCGCGTGCTGTTTATGGTTTTCTTTGTCAACTAGACTGGTTTGTTTGGTCAGGTTGTTTATGTATAAAAGAATCATTACACAATTAAAAAATTCAAGGAGATATTATGTAAATTTATTTCTAAAATTGAGCCAAATGAGATTAGCTTTTTTCTAAATTCTGGTTAGTAGAATGAGAATCGATCTCTTCTCAATTTCAAATAGATTAGCTTTCTTTTAAATTCTGGTTAGCAGAATGAGACTAGGTCTCTTCTCAATTTCAAAGCCTAGTTTTTATAGATGTAAATTGTTTTTGAGAAGGTTTTTATTTGTAACTTGCAACCATAGACTCCATACCATTATTATTGTTGTGTCTTGTAATTTTCTTTGCTTTCTTCCTAGTTTTTCTCACAATACCATCATTATATAAGTATGTTTTTATAATAATAAAATGAATAATGAGAAAAGTATATATCTATAAAAATCATAAGTACAAGGTGAATAGTTAAAGTATCTATACCCATAAAACCTTCTTATAGTGGATGCATATATACATGCAGTACCCTATATATATATAACACCAAACTAAGCATATAGATGAATGTATGTAAACCTAGTTTAGGATGATTATATTGGAAAAGTTTTGTAACAACACATTCTAATTCAAGGTTATGATACTTTTTTCCCTGAAATTATCTATCTTTCTTTCCTAGGTGAAGCTCTTCAATTATAACTATTTAAATGTAATTTCAAACAAAAAGAAAAGGCTCAACAGTAAAGCTCTTCAACGGTAACTATTTAAATGTAATTTCAAGCAAAAAGAGAAGGCTCAGCAGAAAATCTCTTCAATGGTAACTATTTAAAAGTAACTTCAAACAAAAAGAGAAGGCTCAACATACTACAAAATTAATGGAAAAAATTGATTACCCATAAGTGAACCCAATAAGAATTGTTGATCAGTGGTTGTCTTTTATGTCAACCCAAGCAGGGCTACCAGATATTGCATGGGAATTTTTACCTACCAAATTACTATATTCTGGGTCAAGAATATTTCTAATGGTTTCTACTTGTCGAGATATTTCCATTGATATATGGCACGCCACGTAATTCTTCACAGTTTGAGAGATATTCATGTTTGAAGTGTGTAACCCCAGCTAGTGGGCTAAAACCTCATACGGGTGTCGCATGGGTCATTGAAAATTCAATAATTAATAATTTTTAAGCTCCTAAAATCCCTCCCACTTTCACTTGTTGAAGCCCCTCTCAAGCTAATAATTTATATAAATTGTGATCCTCATATCCTCCTCATGTAGGGATTTCGCAACATGAAACAGGTCATCGTGGAATTTTCACTCTAACTGCTTTTATACGAAGATTTAGAAGCTGAAAATTTTATGAGATGAAGCCGAAACCCTGAGGAAGCTCCTGTAAAAATTTCAAAGCAAGGTGCACAATATGTTCAGATATATGATCTATGGAAGTTAGTTTATTTGCAAGCTCCTGAACTTCATCTCAAAGAAGTGACTTTGGGAAAATTGTCATAACTCTCTCTCTATGTATCAGATTGGAATTTTGTAAAAGGTGGCAAAAATATCACGGACTTTAGTTTTCTTTATCTCAATTTCAAAGCCGAATGAAGCAATAATGACATGTGGCACACCGTGCAAGTTCGCTCTACTGATCTGGTCCATAATTAGGTCATTGTGAGAGATTGGGAATAACTCTCACTTGAAGAATCCAAATTGGGTTAGACCTATGGCATTGGAAAGAATACTCATAGGACTACTATAGAAACAGATTCAATATCGAGATCATATAAGGAAAGAAAAAGCTAGATCATGTGTTTTCAAGCGCTGCAAAGGTCTAGACTTTCTAGGGCAGCAAAGCAAAGAAATGTGCAGCAGCGGGTAGCATGACAAGAGCAGAAATAAAGGTGCAAAACAACAGCAATAAGTTCACCACATGAAGTATTCAAGTGGGCAGCACTGCATACAGTCATTATAAAATTATCATTGTACTAAGTCATTTTAAATGTATCATTGTAAAAATTGTACAAGTGTCTATTTGCCAAGATTGAAGAGGTAGTGTCAAGAAGTCTAGGATAATAATTATGTGTTTTTTTAATAGTTGGGGTTATGGTCTAGTGTGTATTCTTCTTCTACGTCATTCTATATCATTGTAAAGTTTCCCATTTTCCTTGGTACAAGAGTCCATTCTTCTTTTATTCTTTTATAGGGTGGTAGGGTGCTGCTAGGCTGGTGCATGATGTCACCAAAAAGTTCAAGACTATGAAAACTTCAGGTTGGTAGGGTGGTGGTAGGGTGAGTTGTATCTCATTGGGTGTTGGGGAATCCATTCAGTTGACTATTGAAGAAACTCGGGCGTTGGAGCATCCATCTAGTGGGAGCTGGAGAAGAACGATTTTCTAGATTCTAGGAAGTTGGAGCTTTATTTTCAATTGGAGTTGAATATTAAAGAATTATTAGAAAATAATTTAGGTGGTTTTTGTCCCGAAGAGGGTTTCCACCTTAAAAACTGTGTGCAGTTTTGTTCCTTTTGTTTACTTCTATCATTGTACAAACACTGATAATAACTAAAGATTAAATAATGCTCTAAAAGATTAATAATAATACTAATTGAAAGGAATATTGATTCACCCCCCCCAAGTATTTCCAACAATTGGCATCAGAGCTTGGCTCCTTCAATAGTAGTTTAACAACTGGAAGGAGGTCATGGAGCATACCAAGAATGGTGTACCTTTGTTCAATAAAAATAATTATGCACTCTGGAAATGAAGAATTGAGGTCTATCTCTTGGCGCAAGGTTATGAAGTATGGGACACTGTTCAAAATGGATTTACATAAACCGCCGATGAATAAGGTAAGAAGAATTTGGTAAATGATGCAAAAGAAAAGAATATTATTATGAGTGGAATTATTGAATCTACCTATAATAAGGTGTTGGGTTTTAAAACCATCAAAAATTTATGGGACAAGCTTGAGAATATATATGCAGGTGACTCAAATGTCAAATAAGAAAAGCTTCAAATATACAGAGAAAAATTTGAGCAACTCAGAATGAAAGAAGATAAAAATATTGTTGCATACTTCCAACACGTTGATGAAATAACCAACACCTTGGAAGGACTGGGAGAGTCTATTGACAAGAAGACTATTATACGAAATATTCTCAGAATGTTACCAGGGAGATTCAACCCAAAGGTATCGGTCTTAGCATATAGTGAAAATCTTGAAAAAATCAAGAAAGATGGAATTCTCATAGCATATGAAATGAGACTTGATGAAGAAGAGGGTACTTCGCATATATAAACTGCGTTCATTGCATCTAAGAAAACCAATAAGGAGAAAAAACCTTCAAAGGCACATACCTACATCTGCAAGTGTGAAGAAAAGGAAGATGATGAAGAAGGGCTTTCAAATGGAGAATATGCTTACTTTACGAGAAAACTAAAAATTGGTAAGGGGAAATTCAAGGGTTAACTTCCATTGGTATGTTTCGACTATGGTGAGGTTGGGAATTTCGCAGCAAAATGTTCGAACAGAAGTGATGGAAAATCAAAATAAAAGAAAGGCTTTAAGAAATTCAACAAGCAAAGAAAAAATAAAGGATTCAAAAGGAAATTTCTCTCTAAAAAAGATAGCTCATCATCTGATGAAGACAATGACAGTGAAGAAGAAGCCAATGAGAGAGTATTTTTTATGGCCAAGCACAATAAACAAGAGGTATCAAACAACGAAGAAGAAGGGTTGACCATAGAAGAATTTTCTAAGGAGGCAATCAAGCTTATAAAATATCTCAAGGCTGAGAACATCCATTCCAATACTCTTGAAGAACAAGTTCAAAGTCTCAAAATTGAAGTTGAAGAACAAAAATGCATTGAAGAGTCACTTCAAAAGGAGTTGGAAGAAAGCAACCAAGAAAGGGAAGAATTAGAAGCCGAAGTAGTCTCGTTGCGTAAGGAAGTGAAGAAGGGAAAAAATATCCAAAACTATGCCAACAACTCAAGGGAATTGAAAGAACTCATCAACAATAAAAAATCTTACAACGACAGAACTAGCCTTGATTACAAAGAATAAGAAGAAGAAGGACCTTCTACAAAAAAATAAAATGAACCTATGACATCTGACATGCATGTAGACTTCATTGGACAATATTCACAAGAACAACCTTGGAAGACAATTCCTCAATGAAGATTTCCATCTAGGTACCAACATATTTTTTATGGCTATTGATATTCATGTAGAAAATTTGGTCATAAAGTTGTAGAATGTCACACGTATCCTAGGAACCAATACAATTCCAGGGGATCTGTCAAATATGAACATCCTAGGGTTCAATGAAACGTAAATAGGTTTGAACATTTAAGAAATAATATTGAATTTTAAAAATGTCACAACTTTGGGCACATAGCTAGAGACTGCAGACTTGAAAATCCTCCTGAAGAATCTTCGAAGTCACAGAACGAACGAACATGGAAGAAGAAGAAGACTGATAATTTTTCTCTCACTCTCAAGGCTCAAAACAAAAAATATGTGTGGTATGTTGATAGAATTTGCTCAATGCATATGACTAGAGATAGAACGAAATTTGTATCTCTAAAAGAGAAGAAGGATGGAACCATGTCCTTTGGAAATGATGGATCTTCAAATGTTATAGGATTAGGTACCATCACTCTCGGAGGAAAATATTCTCTAGCCAAGAATGTTCTATTGGTTGAAAACATGAATCGCAATCTGTTGAGTGTTGGAAAAATGTGTGATCAAGGACACATAATACTTTTCAACTCCACAAAATGTGAAATCAGGAAAGGCAGGTATGGTGAAATTGTGGCTATAGCAAGTCGAGCTACAAATGAAATATATGTTATGGATGAAGCAACTAAAGCACGTCTAATAGCTAAAGAGGATGATATAATATTTGGTAGCAATGATGATCGACTAAGTAAGAACTTTTCTACAAAGATGCAAAGTGAGTTCAAGATGTATTTACTTGGTGAGATAACATACTTCTTAGGGCTTCAAATATCTCAACAAGAGAAATTAATATTTATATGTCATGCCAAATACATCAAGGAAATGCTCAAGAAATTCGAAATGGAAGATTGCAAACCCATCCTTATTCCGATGGTAACAAGTTGCAAATTGAGCATAGATGACTCATCTAAAGATGTGGATCGGAGGTTGTACATATCTATGATTGGTAGTCTTCTATATGTAATAACCTCACAGCTAGATGTTATGCAAGCAGTTGGACAAGTAGCAAGATTCCAAGCAGCACCAAAAGAATCACATATTATTGCAGTCAAAAGAATTCTTTGATATCTAAAGGGAACAATAGAATATGGATTGTGGTATCCCAAGGGTAAAAATCCCATTATTCAAGCCTTTACATATGTATATTGGGTAGGAAGCATTGATGATCGTAATAGTACTCGTGAATAATTTGAATATCTTCACCAGAAGCTTGGGATTCTTCCAAGCTCTCATTACATTTTCCTTATTCAGAATATAAAGGGGGAGTGGAAGTGTGTATAGGTCCGCAGGATGGTTTTCTGTCAGGGGGAGTGGAAGTGTGTACAAATCCACAAGATAGTTGTTTGTCAGGGAGAGTCGAAGTGTGTACAGGTCTGCAGGATGGTTGTGTGTCAGGGGGAGTTAATCTTTTCCATTGATGTCCAAGGGGGAGAGAACGTTGTAGGAAGAGGCGTCATGATCATAGGGGGAGTACTTGTGTTGCCATCAATGCCAAAGGGGGAAATTTTTTATCAGTGGTTGTCATTTATGTCAACCCAAGCAACACCAGGGGCTACCCAGATCTTGCATGGGAATTTTGACCTACCAAATTACTATATTCTGGGTCAAGAATATTTCTGATGGTTTCTACTTATCGAGATGTTTCCGTTGATATATGGCACGCCACGTAATTATTCACGGTTTGAGAGATATTCATGTTTGAAGTTTGTAACCCGAGTTAGTGGGCTAAAACCCCATGGGGTTGTGGCATGGGTCATTGAAAAGTCAATAATAAATAATTTTTAAGCTCCCAAAATCCTTCCCACGTTCACTTGATGAATCCCCTCTTAAACTAAGCATTTATATAAATTTTGATCCTCATATCCTCCTCATGTAGGGATTTCACAACCTGAAACATGTCATCGTGGCATTTTCGATCTAAGTTTTTTTTTCTATGAAGGTTCAGAAGCTGAAATTTTTTATGAGGTGAAGCCAAAATCCTGAGGAGGCTCCTGTAAAAATTTCAAATCAAGATGTGCAATATTTTCGGATATATAATCTATGGGAGTCAGTGTTTTTTCATGCTCATGAACTTCATTTCAAAGAAGTGACCTTGGGAAAATCATCATAACTCTCTATCTGAGTATCGGATTGGAATTCTGTAAGAAGTGGCAGATAGGGCATGAAATTTAGTTTTCTCTATCTTAATTTCAGAGCCGAATGAAGAAACAGTGACACGTGGCACACCATGCAAGTTCTCTCTACTGATCCAATCCATAATTAGGTCATTGTGAGATATTGGGCATAACTCTCACTTGAAGAATCCAAATTGGGTTGGACCTGTGGCATTGGAAATAAGACTCAGAGGACTACTACAGAACCGAAAATATCATATTGGGGATCTGAAATAACAAAGATACACCAGATTCAATATCAAGATCCTAGAAGGCATGAAGAAACTAGATCATGTGTTGTCAAGGGATGCAAAGGGCCAGAATTTCTAGGGAAACAAAGCAAAGAAAGGTACAACAGAGGGTAGCATGACAAGGAAAAAAAACAAGGTGTAGAACAACAACAAGAAATTCACCACATGAATTCTTCAAGTGGGCAGCACTGCATACAGTCATTATAAAGGTATCATTGTACTAAGTCATTGTAAATGTATCATTGTAAAAATTGGACAAGTGTCTATCTGCCAAGAGTTGAAGAGGCAGTGTCGGGAAGTCTAGGATCATCATTAGGTGGTTATGTCATAGTTGGGGTTATTGCCTAGTGTGTATTCTTCTTCTACATCATTCCATATCATTGTAAAGTGGACCATTTTCCCTGGTACATGAGTCCATTCTTCTATAGGGTGGTAGGGTGGTGTTAGGTTGGTCCATGAAGTCACCAACAGGTTCAAGGATGTGAAAACTTCAGGGTGGTAGGGTGGTGGTAGGGTGAGTTGTAGCTCATTGGGTGTTGGGGCATTCGTTCAGTTGACTACTGAAGAATCTCGGGCGTTGGAGCATCCATCCAGTGGGAGCTGGAGAAGAATGCTTTTCTAGATTCTAGGAAGTTGGAGCTTTATTTTCAATTGGAGTTGAATATTAAATAATTATTAGAAAATAATTCAGGTGGTTTTTGTCCCGGAGAGGGTTTCCGCCTTAAAAATTGTGTGCAGTTGTGTTCCTTTTGTTTGCTGCTATCATTGTACACACTGATAATAATTAAATATTAACTAATGCTCTGAAAGATTAATAATAATACTAATTGAAAGGAATATTGATTCACGCCCCCCGCCCCCCCGCCCTTAGTATTTCTAACAAGAATGACAAAATCTATCTAGTTATAGATCTACTACTGGAAAAAAAAAAAATGTTAACTAGCCTCAAATCCCCAAAGTGGTTGAGGTTATGTGAAATATAGTCACCAAATTCACTAGAATCACTGCAAAAAATACAAATATTCACCAATACAAATAGAATACTAAATAGTTTGACAAAAAATGGCTTGGTTCATAGTATAGGTGGTTAACATAATGGATTAGATGAAAAATATAACCGTAGGATTCAAAGGTTCTTAGTATAGGTGATTAACATAATGGATCAGATGAAAAACAAAACCATATGATTTAAAGGTTCTTAGTATAGGTGGTTAACATAATGAATTGGATGAAAAATAAAACCATAGAATTCATAGTTTAGGTCATTTATTGTTCAATCACTGGCATAGTTAACATAATGGATATGAAAAATAAAACCATAGAATCCCTAGTTTAGGTGCATGTATTGTTCAATTATTGACATAGTTTGGCATGGTTAACATAATGGATATGAAAAATAAAACCATATAATTCATAGTTTAGGTGCATGTCACTGACATAGTAAAGGGCATCATTTTCCTATGCACAAATAGATAGTTGCTGGATGGGTGCATGCTAAAGAAAAACAAAAAAAAAACAACCTTTAGGAGACTTGTGGGTTATTTAGATTTCTAAGTTAGACTCTCACCTAGGTGGGTGGATATATGAGTTATACTATTTTTGATGGTACTAGGGATTAATGAATGGTATGAGGGGTTCAAATCTTAAAATAAATTTACAAGGTAGAGTTATTAGCAATAATGCTAACTCATGACTCAAATGGGTGAAGCCCAATAGAACAGAAGGAAATGGAAGTACTTGTAAAATTATAAAATCTCCTTTTTTCAAAACAAGAAAAAAGAGAATTTGTGAAAATAGTCTAATGTGTATAAAAATGCCCGCTTTTTCTATAAAATTAATTTTGAATGCAAATTTTATAAATGTGCATCTCACAATAATAAATTTTTGAATAAAAAAAGATCTTAAATTTATGTTTTTAAAAGAACATAGATATTAGAGGGAAGACTCTATGAGTGTATATTTTTTTAGGTGAGTCCTATTCTTAATACTTTTTCACTATTCACAATTAGAAATGTTTAAAATTCAAAATAAACTAGAAAGAAACCAAACCAAATACATAATTGTCACAAAGATGTTATAGGAAGAAAAATGTTTAAAATATATATCATCTAAAAAATATTTAACATGTATATTATTGAATTTTGTAAAATTGAAATTTTTTCATTCTAATTTTAATATATCTTATTAATTTAAATCTCATGGTAAGTATAATGTGAAGCATAGGCCATAATGAAGAAAAAACGAAAAGAAAGAATGCTTGGCATAGTATAAAATTAATTAAAAACCAACAATAATGATGAAATGTGTCTAATTATATCTACTGCAAGATATAAGATTGTTGTCTGGTTATAAGATTGTTGACTAGACTTGGTTAACTAATTGTTAACCAATTGGAAATTTTATAAAAAAAATATACTCATGAAAAATTATAATTAAAAAAAAAAAACCCTATTCAAACCCTGGAAAATTAAATATATTTGTACTTTGGATCTAAAAATAGGCCACAGAGGCCGTGTAAATCTATGCATGTTATATCTAAAAATAGCCCACGGAAGCAGCGTACAATTAAAAGTGAGAATAACACCAACACTGGAAAAAACAATTAAAAGAGAGAGTAACACTAAAACTGGAAACAAGGCCCATATATGTTTGGAAATAACATTATAAAACTACAAGAGTGAGTAACACTAACACTAGATCCAAGCACGTTAGTTCTAAAAAGTAGTCGGCCGACAGAAGCATTGTGTATTTACAGGTAAAAACAACACAGAAGTATCGTATATTTACAATTAAAAATAACAAAACACTGGAAATGAAACTTAAAAGTAAAAACAACAGTGGCAAATGAATCTTACGAGCCAAAACAACACCATGTTGCTTTGAAGATAAGGATTAATTAGAATTGTGAAAAAATATATATTATTTGTAAATTTACAAATAAAAACAACCCTGGAAAGGAAATTTAAAATTTAAAAGTAAAAACAACACAGATGGAAATGAATCTTTATGAGTGAAAAGAACACAGCGTCCACAGCACTTTGAAGATTAATTAGAAAAAAAATCATTAATATAAACAATAATGGAAATGAAATTAAAAAAAAAAAATGAAATTTAAAATAAATAAATAAAAAACATTATGACACTTTCAAGATTAATTAGAAAAAAAAACATTAAAAAATAATTAAATTTAAAGTAAATAAATAAATAAAAAACATTATAGACCATCTATGGTAGACCATTATGCATGTATGAAGTGCAAAACTACTTTTTGATATGATAATTTTTTTTAAATCTATTATAAATATTAATTTTTTTATAATTTTGATGTTAACTTTATTTATCATATTGTTAATAAATGAATATTAACTTCATTTATTATATGATTAGTGAATGAATATTAATTTATGTTACGTTAAATAATTATAAAATTGTGTTATATTATGTTAAATAATTATAAAACTATGTTATATTATATTTTAATTATAAAACTATAATATATAAGTATGTGTTGTTATAGCTCAATAATAGTTAAATATAGTTACGGTTATGTTATAGTTATATATGTTATGTTATAATTATATATAGTTAAATATTATATATATATATTATTTTTTAATCTAATTTTATTCAATTGGTGTATGAGACTTACTTGTTCGTGGGTATTATCTAATTTTAAGCTCACTACCAAACTATATACCAAATTTGTGTATGAGACCTCCTTGTTTGTGGGACCCACCTTAGCCTAAATATTTGGAGATTCCATATTCATCATGTCAATCTCTAATTCCTAATTAACTTATTTATTGGTTATAGTTTAGTTGTTTTTTTTTGTGGAGGGGGGGTTGGATATATTTTCTGTCAAATTTGTTAGAAATTTAAAATTCATTTGAAATAACAAAAAAAAAATGAAAATTTATTTCACAAAATTGTAAAGAAAAACATCAAACCTAAAGTAATTAGAAAATAAATTTTTTACCTGAAAATATGCATTTAATAAAAAAAACATTATTATTAAGGATGGTTCCATCTCACACTAGGTTTTTTGCAAGAAGACTCACACGGAACAGTATCTTCATGCTAGTTCCCATCATTTCCCTACTCAGAAAGTTGGTGTGTTGTGTACTGTTGCGCCTCGGGCTCTTAGAATCTCTGACGATAATTCCTTAGAATCAGAGAAATCTCATCTTCTTGAGGTCTTTCAAATGAATGGTTACATTAGACCTCAAGGTCTTAAAGCCTTTCAAAAGGCATATAAAAGTTTGAGTGGAAAATCTACTAGGGTGGATCCTATTTCCAAAGTCCACCTCCCATTTATCCAAGGGACAACTGACAAGATGGCCCATGTTCTTAGGAGATATAATATCTCTACTTCTTTCAAACCTCTCTGCACTATTAAAAATTCTCTTGGGTCTGTTAAAGACCCTATCGACCCTAAGGACATGAAGGGGGTTTACATGATTCCTTGTTCGTGTGGAACTCCCTATATAAGGGAGACAAGTCGATCCATTAGGCAAAGAAATTTGGGAGCATGCTGCTGACCTCAGACATAATCGGTCCTGTACCTCAACTCTTGTTGAACATGTGGAAAAATCCCGCCACCATGTTTGTATTGAAGACTCTAAAGTCGTTGCAAGGGTAGATCACTTCCACCATAGGAAATTAAGGGAAACGATCAAAATTGAGCGACATGCTACGAATCTCAACCGTGATGATGGTTGGAAGTTGAGTAAGAGTTGGATCCCGACCCTCACCAGGTACTTTCCGTTTATTATTTTTCTTTTTTTTATGTCATATTTATTTATTTATTATTATTATTATTATTATTATTATTATTAATTAATTAATTTATTATTACTTTTATTTATTTATTTTTATTTTAATTAGGATTTTTTTCTTTTTTTGGGCCTTTCCTTAATTCACTCTTTTTATTTATTTATTATTTGTAGATGTTATATACTTTAATTTAGTCATTAATATATTTGTATCTCAATTATTAATTATTTAATTAATTGAATTTTAATTAATTTATTAATTTAAGATCTTCTCCCATTCCTATGATATATTTTTAATTATAAACCCCCTTTTTAACATAATATATTTTATATTTATATCTTTAATTCTTTCTTCTTCTTTTAGACTTTATATACTTTAATTTAGTTATTAATATATTTGTATCTCAATTATTAATTATTTAATTAATTGATTCTATCTAAATTTATTTATTAATTTAAGATCTTCTCCCATTCCTATCATATATTTTTAAACCCCTTTATTATAAAAATTTTATTTAATTAATTAAGATCTTCTCCCATTCCTATCATATATTTTTAATTATAAACCCCCCTTTTTAACATAATATATTTTATAAACCTCTTTATTATAAAATTTTATTTAAATAATTAATTTTAATTAATCTATTTTCAACTAACTAACTAACTAACTAATTCTCCAACGGCTAATTCTTAACAGCAATCTTAACGGCTAGTTCTTAACGACTAGTTTGTCACTGGCTATCTCTAGGTAATGATGCATCCCCTCTATTTATTCTTTGAGATCGATTGTCTCTCCACCTTGTCCTAAGGATGAACCACATTAGCTGGTTCAAAACGTCGACCTAATCCTAACAATGTGATTAATCCGAAAGCATTTTTCTACATTATGGATCACAAAAGTCTTAGATCTAACAAAAAAAACATTAAGTAAGAAAAAAAATTAAAACCTAAATTATATATTTTTTGTGGTTTCCAAGAGTTTTCTAGGATTTTTTTTTGTGATTTTCTAAGTTGTTTTGAAGGGTTTTTTTAATGGTTTTTTGTGGTTTCTAAGTTGTTTTGAAGGGTTTTTTTATGGTTATTTTTTGTGTTTTTCTAGGTTGGATTTGTAGTTTTCTAAGTTGTTATGAAGGGTTTTTTTTGTGGGTTTCATGGTTTTTGTATGGTAAGTTTTTTTCAAATTAATTTGTTTAATTTTGAAAAAAAAAAATTGACAAAAAAGATAGAATACCTACCTTAGCCTCCAGGACTTTGGGAAAATTGGTTTGAATGCTCCATGCTCCAATTGCTCGATCAAACTCCAATACTCTCGATCTAGTTATCTAAACACTCTCGGTCGAGTTCTAAAATGTTATTGGTGGTCTGTGAAAATGGCTCAGGCAAACTGCAAACGGGAAATTTAATAGAAAATATGGCTCTATCGAGCCCTACAATGCGATCAAGGGTTTGTTCTATTTTTTAGCACTTTAGGGGCTCAACAGTGTGCTTAAATTGCTCAATCGAGCCATCTATTTTTCCTTCTAAACACACACTTTCTTGCCAAAAAGTGTAACCCAACACTATGTTATCACCCATATATTAATTATTTTTATAATAATAACAATAAATTTATAATTCCGTTACCCAAAAAGCATAGAATAGACGGTGTTGGGGTGTATTTTAAGGCAGTCAATGATGGGAATGTGTTGCCAGTTTGAAACTTTGTGGGAAAAAATCCAGCCATGTCAAGGTTTGTTGTAACACCCCAGTTGTTGTGAATATTTTTTTATTTACTACTATTTACTTTTACTTTAAAGACTTAATGACTCGTGGCTTAGTGAAACAGGCCCACTGAAACTTTCTGTTAAAATACAATTTTAATTTGGAAATAAGTTATGATGATATGTTTTGAAAATCAAGGGAAACGACAAAAAAAATAAAAAAATTCAAACCTCTAGACAGGTAGAGATAGTTATGTTCTTTCTCTCCCACTAGAGATGGAAAAAAACCATCTCACTGGGAAAAAGATCTAAGGATGTGAAATATAGGTTGGAGGATGAAGAGAGAATAAGAATAGGAATTTGGTACCTTGCACATGATGCTATGAAGGTTGGCACGACGTTGTTAGGGTAAGGTGTTCTTGAGATGGAGACAGAGCCAGTGGAACCCTTAGGAAGAATCCTTGAGTATAGAGTTCTAAACTAGACTGGTCCAGTCCTAAAGTTCAAGAACATGTTGTCTCAACAGTTGTTTTCTAAAAATTTTGGAAGGGAGAAACGGTTGTTTTCTAAAATTTATGGAAGGGAGAAATCTCGAGGGGGGGGAAGGGGGCGGGGAAGGGGGTTGGACGTAATTTCGAGTCTCGTGGTTGTGTGGTGTGGTCTTTTCTGCTTGACTTTATGATAGTATAGAGAGAGAAAAATAAGTATCTCTAAGAAATTTTATTTCTTTTTGTTTAATGCAAAAAAAAAATTGTGCTATAATGGTAATGGAAAAAAATTATATGGTGTTTAGTATTTTACTGAACACAGGAATTTTTCCCCAAAATGTAGTACAAATATAGTTGGGAATTTCGTCAAGAATTGAAATTTTGTTAGAAAATCAAAAAAACCCCTGAGTTTGACATAAAGTGACAATTATTATTTATTTATTATGGAAGGGTTGATAGCCTTAAATAAAATAAATCCAATAAATACATATGTAAAAGAATACAACAATTACTAGAGGATATGTATTCTGAACACGCATATATAAGAGATAAACAAATATAATATGAGAAAGTTAAGGTCATAGTTTCTAGAAGGTCAACACAGGGTAGGAGTCCTGAAAGAAAACTTATGCAAAACTAGCAAAATATGGGTTTTGGTTAAGCTTTGAAGCAACAAACCTAGGGTTTTTCAAAAGCAATCCAAGACTAGAAGAGAAATTTTAAAATTAAACACCCTAAGGGTGTCGAGCAGGTGCCAAGTAACCCAGGTCCCACTCATGTCCAAGTGTTGATAAATAAAATAAATTAATCTTGACTTGAACTATCAATATAAATCTAAAAATAAATAAATGCAGTCATGTGTGTCCCAAGTCTTGGTGCGTAGCTCCAAACCCTGCAGTGAAAATCACCATAATGAGGGTAGAAAATATCTAAATGTAATTTCACACTGAATGGGAGCTAATTAACTCTTAGTACCTGGAGAGACATCTTGAATTCCCTTCTGTTCCTCGGTAGTCGTAGCACACCTATGGATACTATCAATACCTATGAAGACCGCGAGAATGAAAAGGAAAACCACCACGGGAGGAAGCAAAAGGAGTGTGGTCAGAAAGGAAAATTGTGTAATTGTGTTAACTGCATGGTTACCTGCAAGTCAAAAGTGACTTGAGGGGTGAGAATCATCGGTGCCATGGAGGTAGGTTACAGTTCCAAAATCATACTAAATAACGATAAAATGACTGACTTCCCTCGGAGTCTGGGGTGAGTTAGTTACCTCAATCGAACCCTCGTCTCCCCACCATAGGATCAGGCAATGAAAAAATGGATGGTAGGTGTAAACCGAGGTTTCTTGGGGAAGGTGGCACATTTAATAAGTAGTACATAATAAAAAATATAAAAAAAAATGTACTCGATAATTACATTTTCATGATCAAACAAATAGATATAATTCCATAATTAAAAGGAGTCATGTGAGGTGTGTTGGGTGTGTGACCAATGGTCAATTGCGACACTAGTTTAATAACCAACCAATACATGAGTCGATCAACACTATTAGATATCGCTGTGTGTGGAAATTATAGTTCAAGTTTGTATAATGGCATTAATTCCAATTGTATTATGCCCATACTAATTCCATTATAAGTGTGGTAACTTTGTAAATAAAATAAAATTAAAATAAAAATTGTGTAGTCATTGTACATGTTATAGGTGGTAATAGAGCTATGGTTTCAACACTGTGGCTAATTTGGGAAACTAAGGAGTAACCAATATGTTAATGTGCACATAGTAAGAGGCAAGATGCAAAGAAGAATTGGATCATCAACGAGACCAGATTTGCCCTATGTCAAAGATAATCCTAAGATGTGGGTGAAATTGGGAGAGGGGTTTCGTCAAGCTAATGCAACACTACTAGAAATAGTTCAATAGTTGTGAGATGAAATGACAAACTTAAGAACTGGAAATAAAAGACTGAGGCAAGAATAAGAGAAAAATTTTAATATTTTATCAGATAAACAGAATCAATGGGAGCCAAACCCGAGTCTCGGCAATGGAAATAGGACTGAAGTATTTCGTCAAAGGGAAGGCAATGTAGAATCTGAAGGAGGATAGAATGACAATGAACGAAGGTCTAATAACATTTCTAGTGATAAAGGATCCAAGGGGTAGAAGCTTAACTTCAAGGAGAGTTCAAGAAGATAAAACCACCCACATTTGATGGTGAGGCTGAAGAGGCAACTAAGGCTAGCTAATTAACATAAATAAGTATTTTCAAGTCTATGAATATGATAATAATTTAAAGGTTAGATTGGAAAATTACCAATTACAAGGTAAAACCACTTTGTGGTGGGAATAAATCAAGATTTTTTGGGGAATCGAGAAACGAGAAATAACTTGGAGTGACTTCCAAAAACATTTCAAGGATAAATACTTGACTGGACAATTTTATGATGAAAAAACAAAATAATTTCATGGTTTAAGACTAGGCCAATGGCTACAGATGAATTTGTAACTAATTTTACGTCCTTACTAAGATATGTTTCGTATTTTCAAGAGGATAAAGCTAAAGTGCAGCGTTTCATCGGTAGTTTACCCATATTCATGAAGGGGAAGCTGGAATTTGATAACCAAAAAATAATGGATGAGGCCATTCACAAGGCCAAAATTTTCTATCAGCAAATGAAGCGGAAGGGAGAAGGTGGTAGAAGTGGGTTAAAAAAAAATGGACAAAAGATTTTTTTGAATAATAAAAATACAAAAACTACTAGTGGGAAAAATATGTACCGAAAACAGCTGAACAACTCTCTATGGAAGAATCATCAGAAATTTGGATTACAAAATAAAACCAGACAAACTAAAGTAGCAAGCAAACCATAATCCAGTAAACATAAAAAGTTATTTTTCAATGTTAGGGATGTGGGAAGCCCCATTATTAGAGAAATTGTCCTCATGTTGTTTGGAAAAAACAAGCTACCAACATACAAGAACCTTATATAGTTGGAGAGGTGGAAAAGAATATACCAACAATTAATGCAACTTTGGATGATAATCAAGTTGAATATTACCCCACAATGATAGAGGTAAAATTTAAATTAGCTAATCATTCTTTTTACATTTTAATTTATCAAAGTGAAATCCTAAGTTATGTTAGTCTAAAGATAGTATAATTGTGTCATTTGCAGATGATTAAATTCAAAAACCCTTGGTTAGTGAAATTGGCTACTAGAGCCAAAAGAAGGGTGACTTCGAAGGTAGAAAATTTTCCTCTTGAAATAGAAGGACAACAAATTGGATTGGATTTAAAAATGTTACCCTTAGGATCCTACGATGTGTTGATTAGAATGGATTGGTTAGAGAAGTGTTGGTCCCTGGTGAATTGCAAGGATTAAATTGTTAGTTTCCTCACTGAAGGAGGTGTTAGATAGGATATTCAGGGTGTTGAAAGAATTATTAAATTGCGACCTATTACTGCTAACCATTTAGGAAAAGGAATTCAGAAAGCCTTTCAAATTTATGTTGTGAAGGTGAGCTATACTAACTCTAAGGATAAGAAAATTTCCTTAGAAAAATTACGATTTATTCGAGAATTTATTGATATATTTCTAAAAGAGATACCCGGGCTACCACCTAAATGAGAAATTGACTTTACCATAGATTTAGTCCTGGGAGGAACCCATGTATCGAGGACTCCTTATCATATGAGTATACATGAGTTAACATAACTCAAAATGCAATTGCAGAAGCTCCTTGATAGAGGCTACATCTGCCCAAGTGTGTCACCCTTGGGAGCCCCTGTAATATTTGTAAGGAGAAAATATGGTACACTGCGATTATGTATTAACTATAGACAATTGAACCAGCTAACCATAAAAATTAATATCCTCTACCAAGAATTTATTCCCTATTTTATCAGGTTAGAGGTGCTAGTGTATTCTCGAAAGGATACCATGGTATATGGAAAAAGGAAGAAGAAATTTGTAAGACAACATTTTGGACTCTCTATGGTCACTATAAATTTTTGGTGCTACCCTTTGGGATTACTAATGACCCAAAAACATTTATGAGTCTGATGAATGGATTATTCCTTCCCTACTTAGAAAAATTTGTTTCGATTTTTATTTATGATATTCTAATTTACTCAAATAACTTAGAGGATCATGAAACACATTTAAGGATAGTATTGCAAACATTGCAAGAAAACCAACTCTATTTTAAATACAACAAATGTGATTTCTACGAATACCAAATCCAATAATTGGGACATATTATTTCATGTGAAGGCATAGATGTGGATCTTGAGAAGATAAAAACTAGCATGGAATGGCATGTCCCTAAAAATGTTGCAGACATTCGATATTTTATGGGGCTAGAGGATATTATCATCGTTTTATTGAGGGGTTTTCTATTCATTACCCTATAATATCCATGCAGAAAAAGGGAAGAGATTTCAAGTGGAAAACATAATGTTAGCAGATTTTTGAACAATTGAAACACGTGTTGACCACAACCCCCTGTATTGATAGTGACAGATCCAGAGAAAGAGTTTACCGTTTGCATAGATTCTTATCAAGAAGATGTTGGAGAAGTTTTGATGCAAGAAGGTAGAGTAATATCTTATGAAACATGCAAATTGAAAGATCATGAAAAATGATATTCCACTTATGAATTGGAATTAACTACAGTGGTTCATGCCCTAAAGGTATGGTGACATTATTTATTGGAAAAAAATTATTCTTAATGACTGATCATAATTTTTTAACGAGCTTCTTTAAACAACCTTACTTAAATGCATTCCAAGCTAGGTGGATTGTTTTCCTAAGCGAATTTTACTTTGACATAAGTCATCTTAAGGGGAAAGAGAATCATGTGGTTGACGCACTAAGCAGGAAACTACATTGTAGGTATAATATTTCTTATAGTCAAATAGAATCAATTTTTTTTATAAAAGTAAGGAAGTTTCCAATAAGGAGCCTGAGTACAAATTCTTATGGCAACAGACTATTCAGGCATGAAAATCGGGGAGACAATATGATTATGGCATAAATAGTGATAATTTGTTAACTTTTAGAGGTAGGATATATGTTCCTAACCAAAACTCTATTGAGCAATTTATTTTGGATGAATTTCATATAAACTCATATATTTCCCTCCTTGGATATCAAAATTTATTTCCCATGATTAAAACGGATTAGTTTTGGCTAGGTATGAGGAAGGGCATTACTAAATATTTGGATAAATTCTTGGAGTGCCAACAAGTTAAGGTAGAATGCCAACACCTTATTGGTTTACTCCATCCACTACCTATTCCTGAGTGGAAATGGGATAAAATTACTTTATATTTTATTATAGTTCTTCCTAGATCTAAAAATAAGAATGATTCCATCATGGTGGTGGTGGATAAATTGAGAAAAATAACTCATTTTATACCAATCAAATCTACATATAAAATTGTTGAAATTGTTGATATATTTATGAAGGAAATATTTTGGTTACATGGTATGCCAAGAGTAGTGATTTTACATAGGGATAAAAATTTTACCTTTGCATTTTGGAAATCCATTTTCACAAGTTTGGGTACACAGATTCAGCTCAGCACCGCATACCACCCTCATATTGACAGATAGACTGAGAGAGTAAATCGGGTGTTTAAGGATATGCTAAGAATGTATCTAATGCAACAACCAACCAAGTGGGAGGAATACCTCCACTTAGTTGAATTTTCATATAATAATAACTACTAGGAATCATTGGGAATGGTTCTTTTGAAGTGTTGTATGTAAAAAATTGTATAATGCCCATCAATTGGAACAACCTTGAAGATAGATTAGTACTCAGACCTGATATGCTAGTTCAAATGGAGAAAGAAGTAAAGAAAGTTTGAGATAATCTAAAAGCTTCCCAAGATAGGAAAAGGGCTTATGTGGAAATAAAAAGGACCTACAGGGAGTTCCATGTAGGAGATAATGTTTACGTACGAGCTAATCCTAAAAGGAGTACCCTGTGGTGGGAAAGAAGTGCAAAATTAGCACCCCAATATTGTGGACCTTTCCAAATTTTGGAAACAATTCTGCCTGTACCATACAAACTTGCACTACCTAGTCATATCGAGGTCCATAATTTGTTTCATGTTTCATTACTGAAGAAATATGTAAATGATCCTAGGCATGTGCGTAACAAAAAGAAAGATGAGGGAGCAAGAGATCCTATCAAAATATTGCTTGAGGAGGCCCTCTAAAAACAAAGGAACGTGATGATGGATAAATTTTCCCAGATCCTTCAATGACTTCCCACCGACAGCACATCTGCATCCAACAGCCACTCTGGAGGCATGACTCCCTTTAAGGTACAAGTAAACTTTGACATTCCCATATTTGAGGGTCAAATAGATGCAGATGCCGTAGATAGATGGTTGAATCTATTAGAAGGATATTTCTCGGTTCATGACTTTTCTGGCCGAGAGAAGATTATTTTTGCACTCCTAAAATCTACCCCCCATGTCAAGGACTAGTGAGAAACCCACTATGAGAAAAAGGACGAGACAGAACCCTCTCTGTTCTCAGCCGTACCCACTTGAAATTCTTTCCGAGATGACATCAGGGAACAATACTATCTCGTGGGGAGATATGAGGACAATTACATACAATGGACCACGTTGCAGCAACAAATGGATCGATGTGCATGAGCTAACAAATTTGTTCCATACCCTGTGCACAAAGTTGGGTATCAAACATTCAGAGAAACATTTGGTGCTAAAGTATCACGGTTGTCCGCACAGATACATTCAGGAGGAAATGGAGTTCCTCGACATCTCCTCGCTTGGTACGGCATATCGGTATGCTGCCAAGATTGATCAGAAATTCAAACAAAAGAAGTGAGACTTTGGATCTACGAATCAAAAGCAAGGGAAAGGTGCCCCCAAACTGCATAAAAAAGGAAAAATCCAAGGCATGGCGGCCCAAGATAACCTGCCAAAGACACAAGCAAATAAAAATTCCACGAAGCCAAAGAAGGACACGGGAAAGTGGTGTGAGTTCCATAAGAGCTCCACTCACAACACAAGTAATTGTTGGGCCAAGCAGTCGCTAGTGGCCAAGATGAGGGCTTCTGAATCAGATGCATGCTCTGACTCTGAAGCAAAACCTGACAAGGTGAATGAAAAAGGGAAGTAGATTATTGATGCGGAGCCCAAAGCCATTGTTTCCACTATGAATATCCAGAAGGAGGAACCAGAAGATCCAAAGGAGGAAAAGGGTCTCTTCCACTCCCAGATTTGGGTAAAGGGTTCCCTGCTACGGTTCATTGTCGATAATGGGAGCCAAAAGAACCTCATTTCAGCATATTTCATGAAGTGGTTTGGATTGCTAACCACAGCGCACCCACAACCATACACCATCAGGTGGCTTCACCAAGGACGGGATCTCTGTGTCAGCCAGTAGTGCCGCCTTCCCTATAGCATCAAGCCCTTCATGGATGAGGTATTGTGTGACATTTCTCCTATTGATTTTTCTGATGTATTATTATGCCAACCATACTTGTGGAAGCGACATGTTGTGTATGAGTCCCGGGCTCGTGCTATTATTGTTACTTTGGGAAATAAATTGTACAGGATACCAGAGGTACCACCGCCTCCCACTATCTCTTTGGTTACTGCAAAACAATGCAGTAAGCTCATTTCCCAAACCAAGAAATTTTTTTTCCTGATGATCTACCCCCAGGGAAAGAATAAGACTATGGCCACGACCTCTAGACATGGCTCCTCTGCACGACAACAACAAATGTACAAGGTTGTGGAGGAGTACGGGGACATCTTCACCTCACCCGCAGGGGTGCCTCTACACTATCAGGTCAAGCACCCCATTGACCTGACCCCAGGTGCACTGCTACCTAATGGACTGATCTATAGGCGCTCTTTTTTGGAGAATGATGAAATCAAGAGGTAGATTCAGGAGCTGCTATAGAAAGGTCACATCAGGCCAAGTTCATTGCCCTGTGGGAGCCCGATCGTGTTGGTACAGAAGAAGGATGGGATTTGGAGACCCTGTATTGATTATCAGGCATTGAACAAGATCACTGTCCGGAATAGGTACCTGATCCCATGGATTGATGACCTTCTGGACCAACTCAAAGGGGAAAAATATTTCAGCAAGATCGACTTGAAGTCTGGGTATCACCAGGTACCAATCGAACCCTCTGATGTGTGGAAGACTGCCTTCAAAGCCAAGGAGGGCCTTTTCGAATGGCTCGTCATGCCTTTCGGATTGAAAAATGCTCCCGCAACCTTCATGAGGTTGATGGATGACATCTTGCATCCATTCACCAACTCATTTGTAGTGGTATACTTGGATGACATTCTGATCTTTAGCCAGACTTTGGAAGAGCACCTCTACCACATCCGAGAAGTCCTCCAAACACTGTGGCAACACAAGTTGTGTGCCAATTTGGAGAAGTGCACTTTTGGCATGACCCAGGTTCAATATCTGGGATACATTATTGATGAAAGGGGGTGCATGTGGATCCAACCAAGATCCAAGTCATTCGTGATTGGACAGCCCCAACCACTCTAACAGAGCTTCGCATATTTCTGGGTCTTGCTAATTTCTAACGTAGGTTCATGTTGGGATTCTCTCATATCACTTGACCCTTGAGTCAAGTCACCAAGGGAGGAGCGAAAGAAAAATTCTTTTGGTCAGAATCTCAACAGAAGGTGTTCATAGAATTGAAACATTGCCTCTGTCCTGCCCAAGTGATCACATTACCAGACTTGCAACAACCATTTGAGATCGAGACAGATGCCTTTGACTATGTTATTGGGGCAGCTCTTACTCAACAGGGGTATCCAGTGGCATATCACAGTGAGAAATTGTCTGACACAGTTTGAAAGTATCCCACTTATGACAAAGAAATTTATTCCATTGTGCAGGCTTGTCGACAATGGAAGCATTACATTTTGGGGAAGGAGACAATCATCCACATAGACCACTGACCCCTGCAGTTCATACAGACACAAGGGAAGTTGCAGAAAAATCACCATCAGAAGTGGTCCACATATCTGCAACAATTTCATTTGAACATCAAGTACAAGAAGGGTAGCACCAATAATGTTGCAGATTGCCTCAGCCGACCACCGATCGTGGCCATAACCACCGTTCTCAACTCTTGTGGGCATGAGACTTTTGATTGGCCGCTTCTCTACAAGAGCGATCCAGAATTCAGCTACACATACAAGGCACTCTTGGGGGGTATGCAAGTTCCAAATTTTCACCTCCAATATGCACTATTATGTCACGTGGGACACCTTTGTGTTCCTTTAAGCGAGCGTGCCAAGATGATATGGGAATCACACTACAGTCGATTCGCTGGGCATTTTTGGGTCGAGAAAATAGTGGCAGTACTGCAGAAGCATTTCTATTGGCCAAACCTTCGACAGGATGTCAGGAAGTACATCAGATCCTGCACTGCTTGCGCCATTGCCAAACCGACCATCAAGAAGCAAGGGCTCTATACTCTACTACCTACCCCTAGTCGACCTTGGGAATCAATCTCCATGGATTACATGTCAGACCTTCCTTCTACTAAGCATGGAAACGACTATTTTTTCGTGGTCATCGACAAATTCTCAAAGATGGCCATTATGGCGGCCTGCAAGAAGAATATCACAGTAGAAGCCACTGCTAAACTCTTCTTTGAACGAGTGTGGGTGCACTTTTGGATCCCATAGTATATTATATCAAATCACGACAGTAGGTTCCTCAGCACATTTTGGTCCAACCTCTGGTCAATGTTGGACACCAAACTCACCAATTCCACAGCTTTCCATCCCCAAACTGATGGCCAGACAGAGGTCGTCAACAAGATGATTGTACACATTCTACGCATGTACAATTCAAAGCATCCACACACATGGGATGAGAGCCTTCCCTATGTACAACATAGTTATAATCGGGCTATCCACAGCTCAATCGGCCACAGCCCCTTTTAGGTGGGCTTGGGATTCTAGCCACTATGTCCCATTGACGTAGCCATGCCATTTGCAGCTACTGAGGCTGATTTGGCTCATGTCCAGTCTGAAGCTAACAAAGCAAACAACCTCATCGAGTGCATTCAGCACATCCACCAAGAGGTTCATGACATATTGGATAGAGCCAATGCTAAGTACAACCAACGACATGATCAACATCAGGTGCCACACAAATTCTAGGTGGGCAAAAAAGTGTGGCTACATTTGCAAAAGGAGTGTCTCACTGTACCCCACTGCAAGATTCGCCTGCTCCGATATGGGCCATACACCATCACCAAGGCTATAGGGAACAATGCCTTTGAGTTTAGTATTCCACCATTCCTTGGTCTTCACCCACTATTCAATGTAGACAGCCTTCATCCTTACTTCCCACCTCTATTAGACACCTCTGAAATTGCAGAAGAACTCACACCAAAAGAGTTAAACCAAAACTGCATGGAACAGGCCACCACAGACTATATCATGGACATGAAAATTAAGAACACTCGCCGACCGAAGGTCCAACTGTATCGGGTTGTCAAAGCTGGCCAACTCCTCCACCAAGGCAAGTGGTTCACCAGGAACCAAGTTCAACAGAATTCTCCTCATCTCATGGAGGAACTCAATGCAATGGGGACCATTTCTTCCTAAGGGGGGAGGAATGATCCAGGTGGATATTGGTGGCCACCCACTTGTTCCACTTGGGGCCCCATCATTGTCTCTTTCAGATTTTTTCACAACTGACTATTTTTAGTATTTTTTCGGGTCTTGAACTTTCGGAGCCATTTTGAAGCCCCAAACGGAGATAGTATGCCGAAGTTACGTCCCAGGGAAGTTGAAACACCAATTTACCCAAACGGGGCCCATAGTTTTGGTGCTTCATCCCCTAGGGTTAGGTTTTTGGACGTTTATAGTTCTCCATTGTTTCTCCATAATAAATAGGCCCTCGAGCCTCATTGTAACACAGTTCAAAGGTCTGTAGCCACCACATATATTCTCAAAGATTCGCTACCAGCACCCTAGATATTTTATTTCCATCATGTTTGTAAGCATATTTCTATGATTTGATATTAATGAAATGAAGCCTTATTTCCGTTGTATTTCTATTTTTATGGTTATTTTTGTATTATGTTGTGTTCCTACATAAATCCGGATCAAGGAATCTTGAAGATCTCTAGCCCTTTCAATGCCATCTTGAAGGGTAGTGGACTTGGTAGACTTAACCAACCCATGAATAGGTTCATCTAACCCATGAATGAACATATAGACCCTTCTTGCTGCAGATAAATCAGGAACCATAATAGAAAGTTTTAAAAATTCAGAAATATAAGTTTCTGGATTACCTGATATTTTTAGCTTTGCAAGCCCCATGAATGGTGCTTCGGGATCCATTCTATAAAACCTATCCACCAACCTCCTTGTGAACTCTGAATATGCAGTCACATTGGCATGACCCAATGTAGAAAAGTCGTGGAACCACCAATCATGTGCTTCACCCTCAAGGTGCAGAGCTACTATCTTAATGGCTTCCATCTCTGGAACTTTTTTCAAATGGAAGTATATGTCAAGCTTCTCTACCCATGATTTGGCAGTGCATTTAGATGACCCATCAAAATTTGGTAAGAAAAAAATGCCCATAGTGTAGTGTAGATCATGATTCTGAATGAATCCTCCACCTCTATTATGATGCCTGGGTCTCCTATTGTCCTTGATTTGACAAAATACTTGAAAACTCAAGTTGTCCTTGAATCTCTGAGATTGAGACTCATACTCCATAAAATATTATTCAAGGGATTCTTTCTCTTGAAACCCTTCATTTCCCATTGCGAAGAGTGTAGGCATTATAGAGCGTTGGGAAACTTGTTGTTGATGCACTGGTTGATCACTCTAGTGATGAGAAATGTCAAAGCCTTCACCATGTTGAAATCCTTTATGGGATTCCTTGTATCTATCCATCCTCATCTCCTTTATTTCTCTAGCAATGTCTTGCATAGCTTTTAGAAGAATCTTAGGGAACTCTTTCTATTCATCTTCTTCTCTAGATAAAGGGGTTTTACCCTTCTCTTATTTTTCATTTGTATAATCAAACTTTTGGTGTCTTTTTCTTTGATACCTCTTATTTCTATCAGTAAGAGGATATCCTTCTTCAGATGACATATTATATTTTCAAGATGCACAGGCTATGCCAAGATTATGCTCTGATACCACTGTAATCTTCCCAAATGGGAAAAGCAGGAATATAGTGCAAAACCATGGAATAGCAGTGTAAAACATTACATGAAAATAGGAGACCAATAGGGAGACCTTATAATCATTAAAACAATAGAAAAATATGCATAAGAAATGGGCCATAAGATGTACAAGAAGATAGAACAAGCACCCAATGGACAAAACCCTCAAAAGAGGTGCTGCTACTATATATAAAAATGTCGTAAGACTACTACAGCATTGTTTAAAAGGCACTGCTACAAAAAATGAAGATAAAAAATAACATGTGCTTATATATGCCTCAAAAGATAGATCTAATATAGATCTAGACACTATACAACCTCCAATGAAGAACCCCTCAAGGCTTTTCAGCAAAACACCATGTACAAGATTTGAATCTAAGCCCTAGGGTTGAAGATTCACTGCAACATGTATATCTGGAAAGTGTGGCTGATCTTATATAAGAAATAGTACAGCTTCCTCCAATAGATCTCCTAGATGAAAGGTTGGTCCCTTCTCTAGCAAACCTCCTCTCCAAATGGTGTGCCAAAACCACCCAGCAACTCCTCCCTCAAAATAACATAGATCTGGAAAGAAATTGTGATGTAGGGAAAATAAATAAGTGGCCTGATGCCAAGATCTAAAAATAAGCACAAGGGCCTTTCTTACTATCCTCCCAATGGAAAGGATCCCTTCTCCACTAAAAATAAGTACTGAAGTGAACAAAAGATGGTCTCCACTACTGCAACCTACAAAACAACTCAAACCTCAACAGGATCTGCACTATAGATGTAAGATGAAGCTTTGGCCAAATGCTTGATAGCAGAAGTGAAGTACAAGACTACTCCAAGAGATTCTCAATGGAAGAGGTCAGATTCCTGATCAGGAACACCCATTGCTAAACATCACTTCCAAACTTAGCTAAACATCCAAAGAAAGCTATATGTCTAAATAGACCATATATTCAGAAATATCATATACCAATACATAATGAATATGGCTACCATCCTCTTCCTTTTATAAGATGTGAGCTTCCAAACCCTAAGCCCCATTCATTTATGACCCTACTTCCATGCAAGGTATCTCCATCTAAAACTGTGTTTTCCTTCATTGATTGCCACTCCTCCATGAGAGAGATGTTGATTTGGTCCAATTTGACCCAGTCAAGATGTTCCAGCCCCTTTCACACCTAAGGGTGCTCAATTAAGCTACCAAGATGTTTTCCTTTTACATTGGCATTGATTTATTCATTATTAAGGAGACTTATGGACCTCCATTGTCCTCTTATTCATAAAACAAAGTAGCAAAAAAAAAATTAATATTCCAACTAGCTCATGGATAATTGGGAATATTACAAACTACAAGTACTATAATGGTTGGTGATCGGTATGTATAATCATATCTTTACCCATTAATTAGTGTTTCCACTTCTTGACGCTTTATACCAACGCATAAATATCTTTTTCATATGTAGGATAATTAGTTACAGCACCATTGAATGTTTCAGAATGAAAAGTGATAGGCTTACCATGCTGCAAAAGTACTGCACCCATGCATAATCACTAGAATTGGTTTGAATCTTTAAATGGTTGTCTAAAATCTGGAAATGCAAGGACTAGATTTGAACTGATCGTGTCTTTTAAAGCTTCAAAAGCTTGATGTTGTTTTCTGTAATATCCCAAAATGGGAATGCTCAGCAATACATGCTAAAATAACGCATTTTTTAGAAATGTATGCAATGAAAGTTAAATTAATTTCATGGTTCCATTGGATCTAATATTATAGTAATTAGATCTGCAAGGAAATAATAAACAAATCACTATTGCATAGTTAAACAGGCCTCCCATGCCAAAAATAGCCCAAAATCATGTAAAAATAAGGACTGCAACCATGTATGAAAGATGGAATACCATGACAGTGTTATTTTATTACCTCTGCAATAGCATTAGGTTTTACATTAGGTCTAGATAAATTATGTGGAAAAAAAGTTATATTTATAGCAGATCCATGCACTGTACAAGCTCTTTTATCAATCCCCCTTGGGGTTTTCAGCAATACACCATGTACAAAATGTAGATCTGAGTTTTAAGACTACAGATCTATGGAAATATTTAGATCTTGAAAGTGGATCTGACCTAATATAAACAAGAAAATTATCTCCTCCAACATATCTCCAAAGTGAAGGGTAGATCCCCAACACTCAACAAATCAGCTCTCTAAATGGTGCACTGAATCACCCTGCAGCAGTTCCTTTAGAAATAACACAGATCTAGACTTCTTCTGTGCTGTAGGGGACAAAATATTGTTGGCCTGCAGCCAAGATATGAAAATATAGCTAAAAACCTTCAATATTTTCTTCCCAATTGATTAGAACCCTTCTCCCCTGAAAATAAGTATTAAGATGGACTAGATCTGAAGATCTAGCCTCCCCTTGTTGTAGCTTACTGAAACAGTCAAACCCTCAACAAGATCTCCACCATCAAAGGAATATGAAGCTTGGCCTCAAGCCATATAGTGGACAATATGGTGCAAGACTCCTCCAAGAGCTCGTCAAGGAAAGAGAAGGAATTCCTAAACAGGAAGACCTTGTGCTAAACATCACTCTATCTCAGCTAAATAGAGAGAGAAATAAATATGTCTAAACAGACCATACAATCATAAAATCATAATCATGAGCTAACCCCCTATGGCTGACATCCTCCTCCTTATAAACAATGTGAGCCTTCTCACCTTTGATCTCACTCATTAGGGTTTCCATCTTCATGCAATGAATCTCCCTCCAAAACTGCGATGTCCCATCATCAATACCACTCCTCCATAATAGCGTTGATGGATTTGGTCAATCTTGATTGGATCTCCATGCAATGTCTTCTTCCACACTCAATGTGGTTTTATTCCAACTATATAAACAGATTCATATTCCCACTAAGTGATCTTCATTTAATGTTCTACATCCTCCATGCTAGTTTTGTTGACCTGGTCAAACTTGACTTTGTCCACATGCATTAAGCCTTGTTCACACATGAAGGTGTTTTTATCCAGCTATGAATATGATCTTTTCCCCATTAAGAGGGTTTTTTATTTCTTCTAGAAATATTTATGGGTCTCCCTACCCATTTATTCATCTAACTATGTGTTTGGATCAAAATTAATATTCCTATTAGGTGCATGCTAATGTAGGAATATTACAGTCCTCCCCTCCCAAATGTTGCTTGTCCTCAAGCAACTGCAAGGATAGAACTGAAGAGCCTCCCCTATTCCTCCTATAACATCCTCAAGTGATAATTTCCTCCAAAGAACAAGATGCTTCCTCAACAATATGCCCTTAAGTTGTTCCTCCCATGTGTAAAAGCATGCCTTTGGTGAAAATTCCAAATGGCTTTCAACATTAAAAAGTGGGACATACATGGAAACAACAATATGTGGTCTATAGGCACTAGAAAATTTCGCACAATTTCCGACGGCCAAATCATCGCTATTCCGACACATAGTCATCGCAAGAGCGATAGTTCGAGGACAGGAAAAACTTGGTTTGTCGTCCGGTCGCAATTCTGACGCATTTACAAAGTGTCGCACTACCGACACTTTTCCATCGCTCTTCCGACGTTTCCCAAACCGAAGTTTGTAAAGTGTCGCCATTTTGACGAAATTTGGTCCGACGTTTTTAACGTCGCTCTTCAGACATTTGTAAAGTCTCGCCATTCCGACAAAATGTCGTCCGACGTTTTGAACGTCACTCTTCCGACGTCTTTATGCTGTCGCTCTTCCGACGTATCTAAACTGTCGCATTTCGGACGCTGTACAAAAGTGTCAGAAGACCAACATATTGCAAAAGTGTCACAAGACCGACGCTTTCCTGAAGCGTCACAATATCGACGCCAGGAAGAACTGTCGCAATTCCGACGAAATCTGGTCCGAAATTTTGAACGTCGCCCTTCTGACCTCTTTTTGTTGTCGCTCTTCCGACGTTTCTATAACTGTCGCAATATCGACAGACGTCACAAGACCGACAAAAATGGAAATCGTTCAAAACGTCAGAAGAGCGATGCTTACAAGGCGTCGGTATACCGACAGTAGTTTCAATTTAAAAAAAAAATGAAACTTTAAAACAGGACAGTAAATCTCCAATGTTTGTTATCACGATAAGAAATCAATGATCAGTGATCACGTCAAATTTTCCTCGTAGCGTGACGGGTCTAATAAATTTTATTGTAAAGGTTGCTGGCCAGTGACAACTGGCGCAACATTGAAGGAAATGCATTAAAGAAAATTAATTAGGCTGCGAAATCCAAGCCAACTGGCAACAACCCTGATAATTTTCCTTACCAACTTCCAAGTTGTGACTCGAGCTTCAGACTCCAAAGCTAAGAATTTTCTTTTCATCGTGCTGGAGAAGAGAACTGCAACCTGCAGCAAAGGAGCAATTCCTCAGTCTCACTGCTCAGGACTCGTAGTCATTCCTTGCTAACACGGTATGTGGAAATTTTGATAACTTTATTCACCCTCATTTTTACTAAATTTATTCTTTTGAAAAGGGCCTGGTTCCATTTCAGAAATTTTCAACTTTCGACTTCTAGAATTTGTACATATGATTTTTGGACTGAGGTTTTGTTATTAATGAGGAGATAGTGTCTTGGTTCTATCTGTATAAAATAATTGCCTCTTTTTTTCTTCATGTTCAGGGTTTTTGATTTTATCAAAACCTATCTCTCTTTTAAGCATGCCTGCAAATTAATATATTCCAGGAATGTACACAATTCCAGGCTTCATGTACAACGTATTGTATCAACTATATTTTAACAAGTGATTTGCATGCCCATATAGTGTTACAGATTACAGGGCTTCATTTGGAGAATAAATGATAAGCCTGGCAGCACTAAATCCAAGTAATTCCCCTCATCCCTTAAAATACACCTCTAAATATAACTAGAAATTTCAAATAGTTAGTAAAGGAAAAGTACAAAGATATAATAGATATGTGTTGAGCCAAAAACCTGTGCATTCACAACAAAATTGGGATGGATAAAACTTAAAAACAATTATGGACTTTGACAAAAAATCGTCTTATGCATACAAAATGAAAGAAGCATTGGCATACTACTATGTTTACAAATTTAAGGACAGGCAGAGTGAGTCTCCGGGCAACACAGTTTCATGTGGAGACCCTAGATCCTTGTGCCCACAATATCTAGTGACTTAAAAAATGATTGCCAAAACAATGCCTTTGCTATGCATGTAAGAACACCACCTGTATAATGAGGGAGATGTAATATTGTCCAAGAAGCATATTTATACAGAGTGGTCCAAGATTGTGTATTTATGGAAGATACAATTGATTTTGGCATGAAACATGTATCCAAGATTTCAATGTGGCCTTATTTTAGAGCCCATTGATGATTTACTATGAAACCTAAAATTTCAAAACAAACACATTGAAATCACATGATCTCCATCACGAATATCATAAATATTAACTGTCTTTTGGGCACTGGCATTATATACCATAAGAGGCCCACATGGCCTGTACCGCCAATGTTGATTCTCTGGCACAACATTTGCAAAGCAAAAATTTCTCCCCGAGACATCCCTCTCTGCCAAAATTGGAGAGATGGTACTGGACATTGAAGTGAAGGCCTCTGATTCAGTATGGAATGCCATAATTTCTTTATTATAAAAGTCCCATGAACAGAAACCTGAGTCCAATGTACAATATATAGATGCTGCCACAACATATTTAACAGAGCGACCATCTGAACCAGCTGCTCTGATCAACCAGCAATCACCCAACATGTTTTGGGTAAACCCATATGGAGCTTTATATTCAGCCTTCTTCTGGAGATTGGAAAAAAACAATACTGAGTATTACTCATACATCAACTGCCCTTTATGTTAAGGGAAAATTTAAAGAGTGCATAAATATTCTTGAAATCCCAATCATAGTTTCTAGAAAATTTCAACAGTTTTTTAAATGAACTACATCCTATTTAAACTACATCAAATATTTAGGCAAATCATTTTTTTAAATAGAAATTGGTGAATTTTATTTCAAATATAGAAATTTAAACCATGAGAATAATCTAACCCCTAGGCTTTTCCCTATTTCTAATAGAAAATCCTAAAATGTATAAATTATAACACCCATAAACCCCAAAATTAAGTACAATAATTAAAACCTCCACACCTCTGAATTTGCTATATCGTGAAAAGAGCAGCATCCATCATCATGGGAAAGAAAAATCGATTCTCCTTCTGATACAAACCAGCCTGCAGTAGATGTCTTATGGCTGAGTTGATTCAATCGATCACAGGAAACCTCTTCAGTTTCTTCAATATTGCCAAAATGCTCTGGCTTGTTTTCCTGATCATCTTCAAAGTCCATATTTTAATCACATTGAATTAGTTTGGGTTCATTACAATCAGGTCCAGTGCCTATTGCAGAGCTCCGGACATCCAATCCAATATTGGAACTACCATACTCGTTCCCATTAGAGATTGTAAATTCTACTTCTGGCTTTAATTCGGTAAGTTCAAGAGCACTAGAACTGGATTCAGTTGATTTAGACTTGGTATAGTTGTCCTCTAATTTGTATTCCGATACAGCACTATACTTGTGCTTCAACGCAGACAGAAATTCTGCAACAATGGGATCTTCATCTATGAGGCTTATGGATCTGCCCTCAAAAGCATCCTGAATATCTGATTCATTTTCATTCAACTGATCATGCAAATCCACCCTCGTCTTCAGCACAGCAAGCTGAACTGAAGGCCGGTTTTTCAGCAATTTATGGTGGGGGTAAAGCCTGTCTTCCAGATCTTGACTATTTAAGTGTTTAATTGGTTTTTTCATAGACCTGACCATAGAATCAAATGAATCTTGCGAATCCTGCGAAATAATAAACAATAGTAAGGCCATTATTTATTGGTTTGAAATAATAAACAACATGCAACAAACCCGCATAATTAGTAAATTATTTAAAGACAATGTTGGCAATATGTTTCATGTATCCTATTATATGATTTTCCTTGATGGAAAGCTCTGTATTTAATGGAGAATCGATATAAATAAGGACGAGTTAATTCATTTGTGAACATATGTATGCATCTTGATGAAGGATAATTGACATCCGTAAGAAACCTTGTGCTTTGTATGTTGATCGAGGAACCGATGTTAATATGGTTGACGGTGTATCTAAAATGGTAGACAGTGGAGTTATATATATTCATTAAATATATGATGGAAGGGTCTATGCTATTAGTAAGGAGCTGACTGGCTTTCATGGGGAAAGGAACGAGGAGCGAGATCAAACCAGTTATAACGCGAAAGAACTAAAACAGAGTATTTGGCATTGAACTTTCGGTGGAACACGGACTAACCCTTTGGAATCATGAACCGAACCTAGAAGGAAAGAGGTGGAACATAACAAATGGAAGCGCGGCGGAACCCTACATGGAAGAGTAGAACCATGATCGAGAAAAAAATAAAGGTGGTTTGTGGTTTCTATCGCACCACCTTCAACGGGCAAGCAGTTTTCAAGAGGTTGGGAGCGATTCCATAGAACGCGCGACACGCGTCCTTGTACGACTCCACAAAACCACTTGTCACTGTGCGCCATCGCGCGTTATTTCTCGACCCAGGATGCCCAGCGATATTGATAAGCACCGTTGATTTGGGAAGGGGTCATCGGACGGTGTTCATTTTCTATAGATGCGCAAAAGTTACCCAAGGTACGGCGCGCCATCGTGCATTATCGTCCGTGCATCATCAACGAATGATATCCATTGGATTTTCTAATGCCGAGCGATGTGTTCTCCGCCGTCGGATGGAAACGATCGTAAGCGATGGGCCCCAGTTTTTTAAATTATATTGATTGGGCCGTCGATTATGTATGTGGGGCCGGAACCAAAGGTCTATTTAAAAGCCTTTTGATAAAAGCGCTGGTTATTACTATAAAGTTCTATTATATATTTAATTGCCAAAGGTTGTGAATAATATTTATTTATCAAATTCCACGAATTTGATAAATAAAAGAAAGGAAACCATCAGCAGCACACTATTGGTACTTTACCTTGGCTATAGTATTATTTGGCGGAGATAGAGATTACCTTTGGGACAATTTGAGCATGGAACAACAAAGATCGGGATTTCAATTTGGATTGGTTCGACTTTTAATAATACCATTAGCAATTGAATGGTTTTGACCCATGGTTTCAATAAAGGCGAAAACTATATAAGGTGATGAGAATCATAGTACGAGGTGTGCATGCAGAGGCATTGTAAATAAAAATCTCTTTATGAGATCTGCATGATCGAACTCTGTTTTCTGATAACGCTGAATCCATGATGCACCTATGGAGTTGATCAAGGAAATGAAAAAGTTCTGGGAAGATCAGCAAAGAAATAATAAAGATCTGATGCAAGTCTGATGAAGAAATTGAAGAAATTCGATGGATCTGAGGGTTGAAGTCTTCTGCATAGAAGTGGAAGCTTTCTTCCAATTCAAGCTGGTGTTAAATCAGGGGGTCGAAGCTCCCTTCTAGGAGAGGCTGGAGAACGAGAGAAGGTTGAAGCCTTCTGCAGGTTGGTGCCTGCGTGCTGGTATGAGTCTGCACCAGCACAAAATTGTAAGATGTTTTCTTTATAATAAATATTGAAGACTGAGACGACAGCAGCGGTGGTTTTCTCCCAAATTGGGTTTCCACCTTAAATATTGGTGTTCATATGTGTTCCTTTTGTGTAATGGCTTATTCTATTATTTCTTTTCACATGTTTACTAAAAGAATGATGCAATAATCCAAGTAAAGAATTAACAGCATAATAAGATCTCTGGTGAAAAGTTTTCAGTCAGCCCTAAATACTGATTCACCCCCCCTCTCAGTATTTTTCCCAACAGACAATAATTCCTACATATTAAAATATAAATTTATAACATACCAGCTCATACTCGAACATAATATCTGTATCAATATTCTTCTGTATCTTCTTGATCTTCATCCAACTGATCGACATCTATATCAACATCTGATTTAGAAACGGTGTTTAAATGATCGACCATGTCATCATCATCATCAATTATGTCATTTTCAATAATATCCTCATCGACATCATCATCAATAATTGTTGCCTCATCTCCTATACCTGGTTCATCTTCTAAGATATCTTCTTAAATGCAATTCATACATCACCACTCCATACTTGCATCATCTTCTTCTTGATCCTTCATCTCTTCTTTATCTCCAATTATCTCTCTTCTGCGGATGTATCTGTAGAAAATGACATTCTAGCCTGCTGAACCTCGATAAAGACATTACGCATTGGCTTGGAAAACCTGTAGTCTTTCACTTCTTCGATGTGGCTTGTGGAAATACATTATCCCAATGAATAAGTGTTCTATCATCATCACGTACATTCGGTCGTAACTTTATACCATTTGACATCTAGGCAAACTATTTTGAAGGAATTAAAGTCACACTCAACTATATATCTAAGAACCCATAATATCTATTTTTCGGATTCTCGAGGATGTCTGTCCTCACAAACATTAGTGAACTGAATCTTGATTCTCCCACTATCGAAATTTTTCATTATCATCCAAATGTTTAACGCGAAATTTACGACCATTGCACCACATAGCCTTGTGGTGTTTCAACTGCAATATGCCAAACATGAAAAAGATGCATTCTCAATTAATAATTAATCATATAATTTACACAGCATGAAAATTAACTGAAAAATCAAACTTCTTGTCACATTATAAATATAGTATAAAATAAGTAATGAATAAAATAGGTGAATTAATTGCTTACCTTTCTATCTTTCAAACCATATGCTAAATCGATTTCCCTGTCCGTAACGTTCCCATCTCCACTACGATACGATTCTCTAATCAATTCAGACAGTAGTTGCCATGATAACCTACCGTCGTTATGTGCTTTACATGTTTCAATCCATTCACTCATCCACTCAAGATTGTTTGCAATGTATAAAAGTAGTGCCTCATAATCTTGAGCACCTGAATAAAAAAACAATAATTCACCAATATTAAATATAACTTAAAACCATGGTAAATTATATTAATTAATAAACAGAAAATAGACCTGACAGACTTAATGATCATATACACGATATAAAAAATAGGCTTATATATGTATACAATATAAATACACTACTTTCTTAGTTACATACATTAGGTATATATTTAATTTTTAGTGGGTTGCATCCCCATCAGAATCACACCGCCTTCATGAACGACATGACTAATTTAGGAAGATAATGACTAATATACACCATGGATTGATATAACACATATCCCTCCACCATAGAACCCTCAGGTCGTGCTCTTTGTTTAACCAAAGCCTTCAAGGATTTCAAGTGCCTCTCGACCATCCACATTGACCTTGTGTGTACTGGTCCACACATTTCAATCTCCTCAACTTGGTGTATCAAGTAGTGTTCTTATGCATTGAAAAATGTTGGAGGTAGATACTTTTGCATTTCACACATTAGCCGAGGAATTTCTCTCTTCCAATACTTTATTTCATCTCGATGGATTTCTTTCAATGAAAACCATCTGCAAATCATTACGCAAGGTTATTTCAATGAAACATAATATATATTTCATTACAAGTAAATTAATACATCATTTCATCAAGTACGAAAATAAATTGTAGCAATTAGATTTTGCGTATAAATCAAAACTACTTACCTCATGTATTTACTAAGACCATATATAACTTGTTTGACATTGTTGTCGAAGTCGTTTGGGAGAGATACGGGTAGAACATACTATAACAATAAAAAATGAATCGTTATTGGTTTCCAAATTAAACAGAAAAAAGGAAAATTTAAAGTATGTATTCAAGCAATAACAAACAAAAACGTATACCAAAAAAATTACCTTAATAAAGGTATGCCAATCATGTGTTTTCACCCCACTGAAGTCACCTTTCTTCGTTAAGATATTATTTATGTTTGAAGCAAAACCTGTTGGAAATTTAATTCTTCTAACGACCTCTTTTACATCATTGCTTTGTTGTTCTGTTAGTAACCATGGAATATTATTATAATTTCGACCTCCATTGTTATTTGATCCGTCGATCACACTTTTCATTGCATGATTTGATTTCTCAATGTCAGCACGAATTTTGTCAATTTTATCTCTATCATGTGCACCATCTATGGTTCGCCATAACATTTCTGTCACATTCTTCCCGACATGCATTGTATCAAACAATTGAGCTATTTTTAGGTCCTCATAGTAGGGAAACCTCGCGAATTGAGAAGGATAACATTTCATTCTAGGTGGAAGTACAATATTAGTACCTTCACGGCAACGATGACCTTGATATCAAATAATAAAATAAATCAGAACGATATTAATTATAAAATACAATAAAATAAATTCATTAGTTAAAACAAAAATTCCAAACATTACATAAACAAATAAATAAAGATATATACACACAAATTACGTACCAGCTACTCGACGATTATTAATTCTGTTATATTCCAACATCCACAACTGAGGTGTCATTCTTCGTGGTTTTAATCTAGTTTCTTCTTTATCATTGAAAAGATGTTTTTCAGTAGTACGATACTTATGGTTCCTAGGGAGGAAGTGCCTAAAATCATCAAACACCATCTTTTTTAAGTCTAGTGAATGACGATACTTCATCTTAGGGCCACAAACTGGACATGCAAATCTACCCTTTGTTTGAAGACCTGCAATAGATGGATCAATAAAAATTAATATACTATGAGATCATTTTTAAAACATGCGATATGGTATATATAATTTAGATAATTATGTATTATATTAAAGTGCAATGAAATATTACATACCACAAACATATGTTAGTCCTGGGGCATCATGAATTGTCCATACAAGCATTCCACGACATTGAAATCTCTTCTACTCGATTGGTTTAGTGATGTCATACATAGTGATGCCATGCCATAACTGTATTAGCTCATCGATAAGAAGCTCAATATATACATTCATATCTTTGACCTGGTACTTACCTAATTGTTCAAAATTACGGTACATAATAATTACTCCCATGATATATGTATATATAAGTAAGTAAATAAATAAAATATATATTTATTCAAACAACGAGAGAAATGAAAATGTTACATTCAAAGAAATAATGTATCAAATACCTAGAATAATCATAGTCAACATTATTTGCTCCCTCTTTATTGACATCCAAGGAGGAATGTTATTGTTGATAACGAAAATAGGCCACACTGAGTAAGTAGATCTAAGCTCTCCGAATGGATTAACACCATCAGCTGCCAATGAAAGCCTGACATTACGAGGTTCATTTTTAAAATCTACATGTTTTTCCTCGATTTATCTAAATGCAGAACCATCTGCAAGCATTCGAAGAACACCATCTCCACTTCTATTCTTTGCATGGTAATCCATAAATTGTGCTATGCTGTTACACAGGTATTATTTCTTTCTAGATGCAGAATAAACGAAAAAATACTTTTGACACCTTTGGTTTGATTGATATTCGATATCTACATTTTACATTTAGTAATGTCTGACACTGGTATGACTATACAAAAATACCATAATGATCTTTGGGGCCCTTGTTTGATCTTTGGGGCCTTTTATCCTGGTATGTAACTATTCCAATTGTTTCTGCTCCTTAGTAGAATCTAAATATATTAGGAGTGAAATATTTAGCGATACGTATAATATTACCATCGTCTGTGACCGAAAGTAGTGTCTTGTAAAGATTATTAATCATATGTGTGTGTGTGTGTGTGTATATATATATATATATATAGTTATAGTTATTAAAACCAGAACTGGTGACCGGATCAGTGGAGCTAATGAACCGGGTTTCGAACCGGAACCGGTCTAACCGGTAGCGATCAGATCTCAATGAACCGGTTTTAAAAAAAATACATTAAATAATTATTTTTTAATAAAATGAAAAAAAATAAATAAATAAAACTATTTTTAAGATTTTCAACCATGATTCCAAGCCAATAGAGACAAAATATGAAAAGTTTGCTCATTTATATACCATGCAAAGGTGAATATATCAAAATGGCAGCAAATGCAATACATATCATCGAAAAATACATAAGAAAACTTGTTGAAGTAATGTATTAGGTTTCTCTTATATTATTCACTGTGTTTTATTGCTGAATTAATATTATAATATACAATCTGTCCCTCCTCAGATATGTTGTCAATTCATTGTATCAGCCTTAAAGACAATTCTAGGTTTAGTATATATATATATATATATATATATATATATATATATATATATATATCAGACCAGCATTTTGAAGATCTTGTATTCTTCATTATCTATGTTTGCTTGCTAATAAATTTCTAGAAAAACATCTACAACACTTAGAGGTATTGAATTGGTTTATGAAACCCACTATTAGTGCTATTTGTAACAAGTTGAGAGAGCATTACAACTTCAGCAGTCTGCTCACAATGTGTTTGACAAAATTTATCACTGAAAAGATTCATTAAAACCCGGAAAACTCAGTAGCCAGTTTAGTGCATTTCCAAGCGGGAATTTTCTAGTGGTCAATTTATTATTGCCAGTCACATTTTCATTAGGTTGTATTTTGTTGTCCCTTGAGTGGCATCAGACCATTTGCATCAGTCTTGATGCCATGATCAAATTGCTTGTATGCTGTGTGAAAGGTTTTGTATTTATGCTGCTGCTATGTGTGAGCAGAGAGAGAGGGTCTGACAGTTCCTAGCTGAGTGTGAAATAAGGTTGCTGCTTATTTTTTTGAGAATAGAAATTGTCATCAAGTACACTTGATGAGTTGCATGCTGCCAGGTATTTTATTCTAGCTAGCCTTGTATTTATCATTCATCATGTGTATTGTTGCTGCTATAAGGTGTTGAGTATGAGTTATTAGACAAGTTTGTTGCTAGTATAATAGAGGAATTTGCAGCTCATGGAGGAGACACTGAGGAATTTGCAGCTCATGGAGGAGCACCTAACTGGACGGTTAAGTACGGAATCGGCTGGTTTATGCATAAACCGGTCGGTTCCGTACTTAACCAGCCGGTTAGGTCCAGTTAACTGGCCAAAACAGGTGAGAAGAGGCTATTGAACGGGTTGCAAGGTCGGTTCCAACCGGCAGCCCTCCTGACCGGCCGGTTTTGATAACTATGATATATATATAAGTTATTATTTTACACATTTATTACAACTAAAAAAAGGGAAAATAATTAACATTTACATATATGTGATCATATATACATATTGCATACCTTAGGAGTTGTGTCATACATCTATTCGACAAATTATTCATAACCTTTAAGTTCACCAGCTCTCTGCTATTGTTGCTGGTGAACTTAAAGGTTATGAATAATTTGTCGAACAGATGTATGACACGAGTCTTAAGGTATGCAATATGTATATATGATCACATATATGTAAATGTTGATTATTTTCCCTTTTTTTAGTTGTAATAAATGTGTAAAATAATAACTTATATATAAGTTATTATTTTACACATTTATTACAACTAAAAAAAGGGAAAATAATCAGCATTTACATATATGTGATCATATATACATATTTCATACCTTAGGAGTTGTGTCATACATCTGTTCGACAAATTATTCATAACCTTTAAGTTCACCAGCAACAATGTAGCAGAGAGAAGAGTTGCATTTGAGTGTTCAAAAGTCGTTCACTTGACCTTTCAATCAGAGGTACATCATAAATACCGTCACTGCTATCTCCACCATCATCATCTGACTCACCATACAAGTCTTGGAGCATTTGATTTGTCCCATCATTAATTTGAACTGTCTCATTACTGTCATCATGATCTACCTCCATGGGATCATTAAAATTACCTTCATCATTCGCTTCATGTTCTTCACCTTGTACAACATCATTTCCAATACTAATATTTGCTGCAATATTCTCTTGTATTGGTGCAACATCATCTAATATACTACTATTTTGCTGTGGAAGCTGGTTGATCATCTGCAAAAAGTTGGGGGGCAACTGTGCCTTTATGAAAATTACAAACATTAATAATTAAACATTAGTGCGCATATAAAAAATATTAAATAATATAAAATTTTACGATATAATCAAAATGAAGATAGATAATTAATTACCACGGGACGATAGTCATTCGATCCACCATCAATGTGCCCATATTTCCTACAATGCATTGTTGCTGTTGCTATTAAAACTCTAAAATTATTCTCATACAACATTTTTTACAAGGGCAATAAACTCTGCCATCACCCCTTTCACCCTTTTGAATTTTTTTTCCAGCTCCAATGTTTTCTTCCATTGATGCAAATTATCCTATAAAGAAAACAATAAATCTCTCTCAATGTTGTAGAAAACCCAAGACTTGTTGAACTCAATGGGAGCTCAATATATAAGCAAAAAGAAAATAAAAGTGGGCATTTTACAAATTGTGAGCTTTTTACAAAATGTGGACTTTTTACAAAATTGTGGGATTTTTACAAATTGTGGGCTTTTTTTATTCTTAATGCATTTTCTGTAGAATAATAAACAGATTTGTCCAAAATTTCAGATGCAAACTGTAGTCTCTACTACGTTTGGAAAATTGGAGGTTTATAAAAGATAAATTGCGAACAGAATTGTACCACTATGATAAGAAGCTGTCAGAAGCATTCCTTCTACTTCACAAACGTGGAACTACCTTAAGAATGCTTATGGTTGATATAAATATTAGAGCATGGCAGTTAAATTTAGTAGTTATGCTAAAATACTGAATAACAACTTGAGAGTGCTCTTCAGATACTGTACGAATGCACCAAATTAAGGTTGTACCATTACTAAAGATAAATGGCCAAAAATAGTCAATTTTGACATCGTGAAGTTATGTCTTTCTCAGTAGAAAACTGGGGATAGGATGGCAAATATGAGAGAACTAAGTTCCAAGGACTAAAAAACCAAGGGCAACATAGTTCTACCTTGAATCAGAGACAAAACAAAGCTACCCAAAAAAGTGTTTGAGAGCACCCATTGAAGCTCCTATATATAGCAGAGTCAACATTTTCCTATTGAACAAGTTTGTATAGTCAAAGCCACAGCAAGATCAGATAGCACGTTCCTAAATGAGAACCAGAGCCAAAGCTAAGACAGATCCACGTTTAGCAGAACAAGACAGCCATAGCAAAGGATTTGACCACAGAACCAAATCATGAGAGATAGCAAGATTCTTGCTTCCACTATGGAAATGTAGAAACTGTACAAGGGCTTTACTTCCAGCAGATTTCATTGTGATAGTAATTGTTGGCGATATGATGCAAAATGTTGTCCTTGATGGCAACCCACTTGATGAAGATGATGGCAACCTACTTAATGAAGGCGTTCTTGATGCTTGATGAGTTTATTAATGATGTAAATCTGATGTTCTACAAGTAGCTCAGAAGTACCAGAGAAGGAAATATCAGTAAGGGCCAAAGCAATTATGAAAAATGTGTGTTACAAGGCATACGCAGGTTTTTCAAGAAGAAAGCGCATATGCATGTGGAAAAATATGTGCCAAGTCACGTATGGTCTTTTACGCTCCAAAATTAGAATACCAAGGGGCATTACCATGGTATTGACCCATTGTATTGAGCGCTGGATTGTCTATTTGATCCCGTCCAGGAAAACCATCGGAAGTAATGTGGTTTTGACTCATGGTATTAAAAAGGGCTAAATATATATAAGGAGAAGAATTTCATGGAGCAAAGGGTGTGCATGTGTCTGGGCTTTAATGAATACTTCACTCTGAAGTATATCTGCATGGTTGAACTCTGCTCTTAATTGATAGATCTGAATCTATGATGCATCTATGAACATAATGAAGGTTCAAGATCTCTAGATCTTGAAATGGTGAATCTCTTGGATGATCTGAAAATAAGTGATGAAGACCTGGCGCAAATCTGTTGAAGAAGTTGAAGAAATCTGGGTAAGTTCATAGATCTGGTCTGATCTGCAAAATTTATCTTTTATAGATCTATACGCAGGTTCGTTTTGTGAAAAGCGCATGTATACACAGCTCTATTCAGACAAAAGCTCGTATAGGCTGTTAGGTTTTTTCTGATAAGTTTCACAAGTGTATATGCGGGTTCACTTCAGTAAAGGCGTGTGTATACGCGGGTCTGTTTAAGGAAAATCGTGTATGGTATTTGAATTGATGGTTGCTCTAAAGATAATTGAGGTTTTTCATATATGTTCTGAAGTCTGGGCTATCTCTGATATTCTGGTTACAGTGGTTTCACTGTTCTGACTGATGAAATGAAAAGGGATGTTTGTCGATAAGTGAAGAATTGTGTTGAAGTTGTTTGATCTAGTTTGAAAATTGATGAAACGTGGTCTGCAGTGGATCTGAGGGTTGAAGCCTTCAGTCTGATAGTAGAAGCTTTCTATTAGCAGAGGCTGGTGCTAATATTAGGGGGTAGTAGCTCCCTTCAGGTGAGGCTGGTAAACGAGAGCAGGGTGTTGTAGCTCCCTTCCAGGTGAGGCTGGTAAACAAGAGAAGGTTGTAGCCTTCTGCAAGTGGGTGCCTGCGTGCTGGTATAAGTCTGCACCAGCACATGATTGTAAGAATTTTTTCTTTATAATAAATATTGAAGACTGAGACGACGGCAGCGGTGGTTTTCTCTCGAATTGGGTTTCCACCTAAAAATCCTGGTGTTCATGTGTGTTGCCTATGTGTGATGATTATTCTGTTCTTTCTGCACCTGTTTATTGTTTCCTGAAATATCTGATGAATGAATAATGCAATGATCTAAGTTAATAATTGAATGCATAATTAGATCTCTGTACATACGCGAGTTCTGTAAAGGATATCTGCGTATATACGCTAGTTGGCTTCAGCAAAGTAGCGTATGGGTTTTTAGAAAGGAAAAGTAAAAAGTTTTATTGTCTGCATAAAATACTGATTCACCCCCCCACTAAATTGTTTCCAACAATTGAATATCGAGCTTGAGTCCTTAGAAAAACAACCATTAGAAAGGGAAGATAACAGATGATATTGAAGAAATGACATACATCAAGCTTTGGCTCTTCATGAGCAATTTAGCATCTACACATTCCTTTCCCGGACTACCGAGATCCTATCTTCAGTCTATGGGAGCTGATGTATGGGCCATTGTTGAACAAGGATATCAATATCCAGTCGCTACACCAACAAATCTAACTGAAAGGAAGAATTATGAATCAAATGCAAAAGTCGTCAATGCTATAACAGGAAGTCTAACTGAATCAGAATTTGTCAAAGTCATGCAGCTGATTACAGCAAAGGAAATATGGGACAAAATCATTCTAAGTTATGAAGGTGATGCAAAGGTAAAAAGTGCAAAACTCCAAACTCTCAGAATTGAATATGAAAATTTAAATATGCATAGTGATGAGAGTATTGCCAGTTTATTTTTACGTATTGATGATGTTGTAAATCGTATGAGAAATCTGGGTGAAACAATATTCGACACTACTTTGGTTGAGAAAATTTTACGATCGCTAATGGAAAAATTTGAATCAAAAGTTTCTGCCCTTGAAGAAAAACAGGATATTCAAAATCTTTCCATGGTACAACTTCATGGCATACTGACTGCTTATGAAATGAGAAGAGGAGGATCGTCTGAAGTTAAAGAAGTTGTTTTTAGAGCTTCTACAAAAGGGAAAGAAGTTCAAGAAGCAGAAGGATCAGGATATATTTCAGAATAAGATGAGGCAAATTTTGTAAAGAAACTTCAAATTGGTACAGGACGGTTTAGAGGTAAGCTTCCTTTCAAATGTTTTGATTGTGGAAGAGTTGGTCATTATGCTGCTAAATGTCCTTACAAAGAAACACCTGCAAAAGGAAAGGAAGTAGCAAGAAGGAATAAGAACCGGTCTAACACTAGAAGAAGTTACTATACTCATGATGATAGTGATGGGGGATCTGATAGTGAGGAAGAATGTGAACAAGATCTTAGACTTCTCATGGCATTTGAATCTAAGTAAGAAAAGGATACTTTTGTGGATGCTCTAGAGGACAATGATTTTCTTGATGAGAAAAATCAACTCAAAATATGCTTAGAAGAGAGCAAAATTCTCTTAGAAGAATGTAAAATTATCTTAGGATAAAGGAAAATAACCATCGAGACTCTAGAAAAGCAGGTTGAAGAAGGAAAGAAACACAATGAAAAATTAGAATGTGAAGTGGTAAGTGTAAGGAAAGAATTTGGGAAAGTAAAGAATCTAAATTTTAGATTTGCTAAAGGATCTGAAACCTTAGATGAGATTATCAAGGTACAATGTTCTCCTCTTATAAAGACAGGTCTTGGATACACTAGAGAGTCCTCTCAAGCTTCAGCACCAAATTATCTAAAAGCAGCTACAACTGGTTTACAAAATTCTGCCACTCAGCCAGGGAATAAAGAATCTTTACAGGTAAAGCATGATCATCCTAATGCAAGGAACACTAATAGGAATATCTTTCAAAAAGGCACCAATCAACAGGTAAATTCAAATAGAATATTTTGGACAATGTTTCTCATGTCACAATTTTGGTCATAAAGCTGCTCAATGTGTTGCATATAAAACCATCAAGACAAGAGAAGCAAGAAAGAAAAGGATTGATGTTGAAACAAAGAAGAATACCTATAAAAACTTTTCTCCTCTTATAAATGAAGTTGAATGTGCTTATTGCAATAAATTTGGCCATGAAGATTCTGAGTGCAGGAGCAAAGTACAGCCAAGAGAGCATCTTCCTTCAAAATCCAAAATATGGAAAAAGAAGGAACCACAGGTTGAAAATTGTGGCATAGCGTTATTTGCGGAAGGTGAAGAAAATCAATGGTACATTGATAGCGGATGCTCAAGACACATGACAGGTGATAAACACAAACTTCGTGCATATAGTGCTCTAGAAAAGGAAAAGAAAGTTACTTTTGGAAATGATACTCCTGCTGTAATTAAAGGAAAAGGGTTTGTGTTTCTAAAAGAAAAGGTGAAGGCTAATGATGTCATGTATGTGGATGGTTTAAGGCATAACCTGTTAAGTGTAAGTCAAATGTGTGATCAAGGAACTGAAGTTGTCTTTAGTTCAAAAGAATGTGTGGTTCGTGATCTTGATACAGGTAAAACAATTATAAAAGGAAAAAGAACTCCAAGCAATCTGTATGTATTGAAGAATTGCAAAGAACAATGTTACTTGAGTAAATCTTCAGAAAACTAGCTATGTCATATAAGGTTGGGGCATCTAAGCTTCTCTCAAATCAACAAATATAGCAGACTTAATGTTGTTCGTGGTCTTCCCAATATTACTCTGCCTGAAAGTATCATATGCAAATCCTGTCAATTCGGTAAGAAAACCAGAGTGCAATTTAATGCCAAGGAAGGATCATCAAGTAAGCCTCTTTAACTCATTCATACTGACATATGTGGACCTATGAGGAAAAAGTCACCACGGGGTGAAGAATACTATATCTTATTTATTGATGATTTCTCTAGAATGTGTTGGATTGGGTTGATCAAACACAAAGATGAAGCATTTGAAAAATTTCAGATCTTCAAAGCACTGGTGGAAAATGAATTAGATCTAAAAATCAAGTGTCTTAGAGCTGATCGAGGAGGAGAATATACATCAAATGAATTCTTTGAATTTTGTGAACAACATGGCATAAAAAGGCAGTTTTCTATAGCAGGCACTCCACAACAAAATGGCGTAGCAGAAAGAATGAATAGAACGATTCAACAAATGGCTAGAGCTATTCTTGATGATTCCGGAACACCTGACATTTTTTGGGGAGAAGCAGCTCACACAGCAGCAAATATTCTTAACAAGGCACATGTTCGGGTAAACAGTGATAAAACTCCGTATGAACTATGGTATGGTAATCCTCCTTCTGTGAAGCATTTTAGAGTTTTTGGAAGTAAATGCTTTATCAAAAATAATGATGAAAAGCTTGGCAAGTTTGAACCTAGATCAGATGAAGGAATATTTCTTGGTTACTCATCTACAAGCAGAGCATACAAATGTTACAATAAAAGGCTTTGGAAGATTGTTGAATGTATTGATGTTGTTATTGATGAGTTTCCTGCAGCTCCTAAAGAAGAAAAACACACAATAGATGAAGATGATGGTGACCTTTTTCCTTCTGCATCAAATAGAAAAGATATAGACAATGGATCCAATGAAGAACCAGAAGATGATTTATCTGAAAAGCTCCATCCAGATATGTTCAAAAGAATCATCCTGAATCTCAAATTTTGGGAAATAAGGAATCAGGAGTACAAACAAGGAGGACTCTTGTGGGATCTTCTAGCTATCTGGAATTTCTATCCACAATTGAACCACACAATGTAAATCAAGCTAGCAAAGATGAATGTTGGATTCAAGCCATGAATGAAGAGCTTGACCAAATTGAAAAGAATGACACTTGGGAATTGGTACCAAGACTACATGATAAAAATGTCATTGGAACTAAGTGGATATTTAAGAACAAATTAAATGAGAATGGGGATGTTATAAGAAACAAAGCTAGATTGGTTTGCAAGGGGTATACTCAACAAGAAGGAATAGACTTTGAAGAAACTTTTTCTCCTGTAGCTAGACTTGAAGCCATAAGAGTGTTTCTTGCTTTTTCAAGTTTTCAACAAATCAAAGTTTATCAAATGGATGTTAAATCTGCATTTCTCAATGGTGATCTAGAAGAAGAATTTTATATAGAACAAACAGAAGGATTCATTTTGGGAAATGATAAAAATCTTGTTTGTAGACTTAAAAAGGCTCTATATGGTCTCAAACAAGCTCCAAGGGCATGGTATTATCGTCTTGAAAAATATCTTCATCAACAAGGATTTTCAAAGGGGTCTGCTGATAGCAACTTATACACAAAAATTGAAAATAATAAATTATTGATTGTGGTTGTATATGTTGATGATATCATTTTTGGGAGTAATGAAGAATCTCTGAGTCAGAACTTTGCTTCTGTCATGCAGCAAGAATTTGAAATGTCCTTACTTGGAGAACTAACATTATTTCTTGGCTTGCAAGTGCATCAAACTGCAGATGGTATATTCTTATCATAAGAAAAATATCTTAAGCAAATTCTGAAGAAGTATGGCATGGAAGAATGCAAACCTGTAAGTACACCAATGATCACCGGATGTAACCTCAGTTCTCATGATGATTCTCCCAAGGTGAATCAACCAAAATACAGATCAATGATAGGTAGCCTACTTTATCTCACTGGGACTAGACCAAACATTATGCATGCAGTTGGGATTGTTGGATGATTCCAAGCTAATCCAAAAGAATCTCACCTTCAGGCTGTCAAAAGAATATTCAAATATCTACAAGGAACTCAAGACTTTGGACTTTGGTATCCAAAGAATGTTGATCTTACTCTTCATGCTTACACGGATGCAGATTGGGCTGGAAATGTTGATGATCAGAAAAGCACTAGTGGTGGTGCATTCTATATGGGGCCTCGGTTGGTGTCTTGGTTCAGCAAGAAGCAAAATTCTACTGCCTTATCTACAGCAGAAGCAGAATATGTGGTTGTCGCGTCTTGTTGCACTCAACTTCTTTGGATGATGAAAACCTTGCAAGATTTTCAAATCAAATATACACCTCCTATCTCCATTATGTGTGATAATCAGTATCTCAAAGAATCCAATTATGCATTCAAATACCAAGCACATTCCCATCAAGTATCACTTCTTACGTGAACAAGTGCTTGAACAAAAGGTGAAGTTGGAGTATGTTCCCTCCAAAGAAAAAGTTGCTGATATATTTACCAAACCTCTGCCCAGGGAAGCATTCGAATATCTCAGACAGAAGCTGGGAGTAGTCTCTGCTGTGAAGAAAATCAGAATTGCTTTAATTTAGAAGATTAAATTGGATACGCGGGTTTCCTGAAATACAGTTGCGTATATACGCTAGTTCATACAAAGAAAACCGCGTATGGTTGGTTGCTGAAAAATTCTGTTTGGGGTCAGCATTTTTCAGCACAACTGCAGTACTATCTGATATCTCTGATGGTGTATGGTATCTCTGGTGAACTCTTATCTCTTATATTTCTGCTTCATTCTCTGATATTGGGTAAAGATGCCTTGATGATCTTCTGTTGAAAAGTGTTCATAGATGCATCATAGATTCAGATCTATCAATTAAGAGCAGAGTTCAACCATGCAGATATACTTCAGAGTGAATTATTCATTAAATCCTAGACACATGTACACCCTTTTCTCCATGAAATTCTTCTCCTTATATAGATTTAGCCTTTTTTAATACCATGAGTCAAAACCACATTACTTCCGATGGTTTTCCTGGATGGGATCAAATAGACAATCCAGCGCTCAATACAATGGGTCAATACCATGGTAATGCCCCTTGGTATTCTAATTTTAGAGCGCAAAAGACCATACGCGACTTGGCACATATTTTTCTGCGTGCATACGCGCTTTCTTCTTGACAAACCTGCGTATGCCTTGTAACACACATTTTTCATCATTTCTTTGGCCCTTACTGATATTTCCTTCTCTGGTACTTCTGAGCTACTTGTAGAACATCAGATTTACATCATTAATAAACTCATCAAGCATCAAGAATGTCTTCATTAAGTAGGTTTCCATCATCTTCATCAAGTGGGTTGCCATCAAGGACAACATTTTGCATCATATTGCCAACAATCTCCCCCTTTGGACTTGATGGCAACCATGATGGTGTTTGATCACCATAACAGATAAATACATTAAGCAGAATGATAAGGAATCAAATATATTGGTGTTGTAAGCGCTCATTAGTAGAATCTTAAATCCATTCTGGAATTCTTTTAACCTGGAGAGGGTTTTCTGTGGTTATAAATCCTCATGTTCAAATTCCATTGTGGATTGGTTGTGTTTGATATTATGTTTTTACTGTCCGCAGTTGAATTTTCGCACAGAAAATTATCAGTCTAAAGCGGAGCAATTTTGCGATGTTTCTTTTGCTTCCTATTGTGAAGTATTTCGCTCAGAACTCTACTCGTTGTAACGGAGGTCTTGGGCATAGAACAGGGGACTTGGGTTTTTTGGAATCAAACTTCAGGTTAAGATGCTCATCTGAAGAATGGCACAGTGAGCCTTAGCATGGAGTTGGGAGTACCAATTTGAAGTGCAGGTAGGGCATTGTACAATAGACCAGTTAGATTTCTGGACCCTAATACAAAAGTTTCTTCTTCTTTCAAAACTTTTTTCTCCTTTTCTGTAACCAATGTGAGTCCTGTTCTTGTTTCAATTGGGGAAGGATGAGCATTTGTTATTGCTCCAGATGATCACACTCTGGGTAGCCCTGGAGGCTATTTGGGGGTGATGAGTCCAATAGGTCTCAATGAACTGTTGCCCTCGCTGGGGAATACTATTGCAGTGGAATTTGATACTATTTTGGATGTTGAATTCCACGATACTAATGGAAACCAGCACCTTCAGCTCCAGTACCTGTTCACAAAAGAGGGTGTCATAGTCATTCATGCGTGCAAAAAGGGTGAATTGCAGGCATTGCAACATGAGGTGTTGTTGTTGTTGCATTGGCCACTAGATTGTTTGTCTGGTTCTGTTACAAGCGCAGAGTATTGAAAAGGAAAGACAAATTTAGTTCAGATATTGTGAAATTGCCTCGGAAATTCACCTACAAAGAGCTCAGCAATGCTACGAAAGACTTTTTTTGAATGTGATTGATAATCGATAATTGCAAGCAAGGGTAATCCCCTTGTGAAACCCAAATTTATGAGCATTTTCTAAAACCTGATGACGAAGTCATTGTAATGAACAAGTGCCTAGGTCCATATTACGTCCAAATCTACCAAGCACCAAGATCTATAAAAAAAAATCCACAGTATCTGCGAACCAAGAAGAAGAGGTAGAAAATGTATTTTGCTTACCTGTTCGAATAGTGGTTGGGGTTTACCATGGTAAAAATTTGACAGAGCCCATGTAGCATTTCATATCATTGAAATTCTGGCATTATCATTCAACTGGGCAAGCACCTGCCTCGGAGCTCCATGACTGAGGGCAAGATCCCTAAATGATGCAGAGTCTCCAGCAATATTTCCCAAAGCCCAAACAACCTTACACGAACATCAGTTGAACTCAGAGTTGGGTAGTAGTTTTTTAAATCAAATTCCAAAATTACAGACGTATAAAGATAGTTGGGAAGAATAATTTTATGCCTCTAAAATGAACGTGCTACCTGTTCTCGAACATTATCATTCCCAGAGGCAAGAAGTTCCACAAATATAGGCAGTTCCCCGTAATCAATCACAACCTTTGTATTCTCAGAGGCTCCAAAAAAACCCAAATAGGGTCAACCCTACTACAGGAGGAAGGGCCTGCAGTAAGAACTTACCATTTTGCAAGAACTGAGGGCGAATGTTGTTCTGCAAGAGCTGAGGGTGAATGCTGAGAGCGAATGCTTTTCTGCAAGAGCTGAGGGCAAATTCTGAGGGCGAATGCTATTCTGCAAGAGCTGAGGGCGAATTCGCACGTGATATCAAACGTTAATGTAGTTTTTTAAAAAATCATTTTTATGTAGCGCGCATTTGAATTTTAGCATTTCAAATCATTTTTATTTACATTTGATTTTTGCATTTCTAATGCAAGTGACAAACAAATTTGTACAAAAGGTTGAAATTTTTACTAGATAGCCATGAAAGACTAATTAAAATGGCTTAAAATGCAAGTGGAACTTCAAAATAAATGTAATTGAAGGTTCTCTCCACCAATTTTTTGCAAAAGTGCTTACATTATTTAAGTTATCTAGGATATTTTTTTGTATTACACAATCAAAATTAAATAATGAAATAGTTGGGTAGTCTTATTGTTTCAAATTAGGACACAATTTTCAAATGGTGATGAAGTTTCATGTGATGATTAAATGACAATATTCTCCTTTCCTATCCTTGAAAAACTATACAAGGTTCCCTGTTGCCACATGAAACCCTAACTCATGTAGCAGCATAGGACCAGTCCTCCATTTTTCCCGTCATAAGGCATTTTGCACATATTTGACGACTAGAATTTGTGGATTCCCATTTTCCATGAGGTGCTAGGAAGGATAGAAGATTTAATTTTGACGTTTGAAATTTTTTCAAAAACGTTCTTACGCCCTTTAATTTCCACTTGCCAATAATTTTGCAACACTGGTCCTCTTCGCAATTGCAAGGTTGCACTCAAAAAGTAAGGAAAGTTACTTTTTTGGCTCACTCAATGATCCAAGTGGACACTGGTGGCCACCCGCCTATTCCACTTGGGGCCCCACCATTGTCTCTTTCAGTTTTACAGTTTCGGCACAACTTACTATTTTTAGCATTTTTTCGGGTCCTGAACTTCTGGAGCCGTTTTGAGGCCCTAAACGACGTTTTTTGGGCATCGCGCCTCTAGCGAATATCATTATGTATCATTATGTTCCAGAATTATATTCATGGCGAAAGTTGTATTCCTCGGATAGATATTTCTAATGATGTATCATGTGCGTCAAACAGAGATAGTATGGCAAAGTTATGCCCCTGGGAAGTTGAAACACCAATTTACCCAAACGGGGCCCATAGTTTTGGCACTTCATCTCCTAGGGTTTGTTTTTTGGATGTTTAGGGTTCTCCATTGTTTCTCAATAATAAATAGGCCCTCGAGCCTCATTGTAACTCAGTTCAGAGGCCTGTAGCCGCCTCATCTCTCCTCAGAGATAGCTACCAGCGCCCTAGCTAGTTTTATTTCCATTCTGTCTATAAGCAAATTTCAGTTCTTTGATATTAATAAAATGAAGTGTTATTTCCACTGCATCTCTGTATTTATGGTTATGTGTTTATTCTGTTGCATTCCTACATAAATCTGGATCAGTGGTATCAGAGCGGTCTGCTTTTTCTCGATCCTTCTTTGCATGTCCCCAACGAGGTTGGGGTATAAGGAGTTAGGGCTCAATCTAGTGGAACCTTTGCAAGATCAACCTCGCAAACCCCGACGAACGCCCATGGGGGACGAAAAGAAATATGAGGGAGCAAGAGATCCTATCAAAATATTTCTCAAGGAGGCCCTCGAAAAAAAAAGGAACGCGATGATGGATAACTTTGCCCAGATCCTTCAACGGCTGCCCACCGGTGGCGCATCTGCATCTAGCAGCCACTCTGGAGGTGTGACTCCTTTTAAGGTACAAATAAATTTTGACATTCCCATATTTGAGGGTCAAATAGATGCAGATGTCGTAGATGGATGGTTGAATCTATTAGAAGGATATTTCTCGGTTCATGACTTGTTCAATAGGGAGAAGATTATTTTTGCACTCCTCAAAGTTGCCCCCCATGTCAAGGACTGGTGGGAAATCCACTGTGAGAAAAAGGACAAGACAAAACCCTCTTTGTTCTCGGTCGTACCCACTTGGAATTCCTTCCGAGACACTGTCAAGGAACAATACTATCCCGTGGGGAGCTATGAGGACAAGTACATACAATGGACCATGCTACAGCAACAAAGGGATCAAGATGTGCATGAGCTGACGAATCTGTGCCATACCCTGCGCACCAAGTTGGGTATCAAAGATTCAGAGAAACATCTGGTGCTAAAGTATCGCAGTTGTCTGCACAGATACATTCAAGAGGTAATGGAGTTCCTCGACATCTCCTCGCTTGGTACGGCTTACCGGTATGCTGCCAAGATTGAGCAGAAATTCAAACAGAAGAAGCGAGACTTTGGATCTGTGAATCAAAAGCAAGGGAAAGGTGCTCCCAAACCACAGAACAAAGGACAAAGCCAAGGCACGGTGACTAAAGACAACCCGTCGAAGCCACAAGCAAATAACAACACTGCAAAGCCAAAGAAGGACACGGGAAAGTGGTGTGAGTTCCATAAGAGCTCCACTCGCAACACAAGTGAGTGTCGGGCCAAGCAGTCGTTGGTGGCCAAGATGCGGGCTTCTGAGTTAGATGCATGCTCTGACTCTGAATCAGAACCTGACAAGGGGAATGACAAAGGGAAACAGATTATTGATGTGGAGCCCAATGCCACTGTTGCCACTACAAAGATCCATAAGAAGGAACATCTCTTCCACTCCTAGATGTGGGTAAAGGGCTCCCCGGTAAAGTTCATTGTCGACAATGGGAGCCAAAAGAACCTCATTTAGGCAGATGCCGTGAAGCGGTTTGGCTTGCCGACCATAGCTCACCCACATCCATACAAGATCTCCGCGTCAGCCAGCAGTGCCGCCTTCCCTATAGCATCAAGCCCTTCACGGATGAGGTATTATGCGATGTTGTTCCTATTGATGTTTCTAATGTATTATTAGGACAACCATACTTGTGGAAGCGTCATGCGGTGTATGAGTCTCGGCCTTGTGCTATTATTGTTACTTTGGGAAATAATTTGTACAGGATACCAGAGGTACCACCTCCTGCTACTATCTCTTTGGTTACTGCAAAACAATGCAGTAAGCTCATTTCCCAAACCAGGAAATTCATTTTCCTGATGATCTGCCCCCAGGGGAAGAAGAACACTATGGCCACGACCTCCAGAAAAGGCTCCTCTGCACGACAACAACAAATGGATAAGGTTGTGGAGGAGTACAGGGACATTTTTACCTCACCCACAGGGGTTCCTCTACACTGTCAAGTCAAGCACCCGATTGATCTGACCCCAGGTGCGCCGCTACCCAACAGACCGATCTATCAGTGCTCTGTTCTGGAGAACAATGAAATCAAGAGGCAGATTCAGGAGCTGCTACAGAAGGGTCACATCCGACCAAGTTCATCGCCCTATGGGAGCTCGATAATTTATTATTGTGAAATCATAGTTCTAAATTATCTCTTATTCTGTGAGCAATGTAATCTATTAATTGTAAGTAGATTCATTATAAAAATTCAAACTGATTTTAGCATGAATGATGACAGTTTATATATTAATTGGTTTTTAAGAGTATTTGTATTATGTAGGAGCACTGGAAAGATAAATCAGGACTTAATTTTCTGTTTTCCTTATTTTATTGGGTTGAACTGGAGAAAATTGAATATGAATAGTGAGTTAATTGTAAGATCAATGGGCCAAGGCCATACATCAACATTGACCACAGTGGGGAAGTATAAAAGCATGGATATTCATGCAAGTATAGTTATTAATGTAAGATCAAAGTTAACTCTTAGCTTCACTAAGTAAATAGAAGGCAAAGATCTAGCATCAACTGAAATTCACGTGAAAAAGTAGATGAAAAATGTACAATCATCCAATGGAAAGGTAATCTATAATTATCCAGTAAGACTCTTGGCTATGCCTTGAGACTAAACTAATTCTCAATATTTTTGAATAATCATCCATTGGAATTTAGTAGGAAAACCATAGTAAATCATTGTCAAATGGCCATGCAAAAATATAAAAATAATAATATTTGTTGGTTGTTTTTCAATAGGTGGACCATGATGGGACCACTGAGAAGGTGGGGGTGTTTTTTTAATCATGGAAGTGAGGTTTAGTAGATTGATAGTCAAGTTACCTTTCCCTATAAATTTTCTCGATCTAGTTATTCATTCATTGAACTTTGATTCATTCCTACTGTTTTGATACACAATCCAATCCAGTTGAGTCTTGAGTCTTCATTGAGAATGGCATTCATAGGTTCTCAAGAAAGAGGTTATCATGCACATGCACTCTTCTTTTCTTGGTATCTTTGTAACTATGTTCAGCCTGAGTTCTATATTTTTAAATTATCATAATAGTTTGTGATTATTAGGCTTTTATTTTGTCTTTTAAGAATTTTAATTTAATTATTATTAATCATTAAATTAAAATATATATATATATATATATATATATAGATATATACATATATATATATATATATAGTTATTATAGTTATTAAACTTTCAATGGTACATCAACTTTCATACATGAGAACCCGGATGCGGGTGAAGTTGGTAGTGTTTAACGTGATGGGATGGGGGTGTGGCATAAGGGGAAGCCACTGGCCCACCCGCAAGAGTGCTGTCATTCAGTTCTTAATGTCGACTGATCGGCGTTTAATGCCATTTACTCCTGGTGCTCGAATAAACCATAGTCCCGCTCCTCGATACACATTCGCATGTCGCGACATGACTCAGCCTCCAGTTCATACTTATGGTGGTTTATTGCAGTCGATTCACAGTTGCACGGTAGACTGGGTTGTTATTATGGAACATCCCTCTGGTCTGAACAGAATTCCCCTGCCTGTGAATCTGTGTTGCGCTCCAGGAGCAGGGCTTTCTAATGTTCGCACTGTAACTGGTAAGAGGAGTTGTCTCAATTGTTGTTTGGATTTTGGAGAAAATCTCCACTTCTCCCACGCTGGTTCCTGCAAGCTTGCTTCTATCACCCTGTTGCCCCTCTCGCCTCAGTCTTCTGTCCATCTTTTGCCTCCCTGCCCTGCTGTCTCGAGTGCGACTATGCCGCGCCTCAGGCACAGAATGCGCTGCCGAAGAGGCTCCATGAGGCGCCAAATTCGACGCTCTCTCTCCACCTCTGGCACCTCCTCTGCGTCTATCTCCCACTCTGACAGTCAACCTAGAGGGTGCCTTCTCTGCTCGGGCCATCGCCTTGCTTCCCCCACTCCTTCCGCTCCTCCTGCTCAAACCCACACCGCGCATTTTTCCTTTAACAACACTCTCAATCAACCCAGGGTGACTGCCTCAATTACGGTCGTCTTTCGTGAAGAGCCTCAGGAAATTGTTCCCAGTTCTCACTCGGCGGAATGCAGCCTCTCGGCGGCTCAGGATTCGGCGTAGTTTGTTGGGCTGAAGCACCCTGATAGTGCGAACGTGCAGGGTCAGATGGGCAAGGCCACGCAGGACCTCGCAAACAAGGAAGCGGTGGGTCAACCTACTGAGAGGCAGCACGCAGTGCAAGCGAGCGAGGCGCAGATTACTCCTCCTCCTCCCGGGAAGGTGATCCATTCTATTGCTGACCTGTATAATGCTGACGGGGAACCAGATGAACTCTGGTGCAGAGTTGTCTACGAACCTCCTGATGAATAGTTCCTCCTCTTCACTCTGGTTTTTTGCTCTATTTCTACCCATTCTCACGGGCCTGTTCATGTGTTTCCTGCTGTCTCTGAAAATGCATCTGTTTTTTTTGCTTCGATATGGTCTCCAGTACTACAATTCTCTGGTTCCCCTGTGCGGGATTTTTCAAATGAACTGTTTCAGACTGGTTTCCCTCTTGCAGGGCAGTCTTCAAACTATGGTTTTTTGTTTCAAATGCCATAGCACTCAGCAATGATCAGGCTTCGGCCCGCTGTACTGTACTCCTTTTGTTAATAGAATTACTTTTACTTAGAAAAAAAAAACTTTCATACATGAGAAAATAGATACTGATAAATGGTACATCATGGCCTGATTAATTTCGCTCAGCAATTTCAAATGGTATAACATTTAGTCAACAATAATCATCAATTTCTGTACACAGAGACTAATTTCTCTGGAAGCCTCAGATTTCTTTGGCTTTTTATTCTTATAACTACATAGACATAATTAATAGAGAGATTGAGGACAGAAAAAAATCTAGCGCTTAGTCTCCACTACTCAACATGTTTTGTGAGAAATAATACATAGATTGATTTCTCTGAGTGCCTTAGCATTCTTTGGCTCATTTTTTTAATCACAAAAAATATAAAAAATGCACTGAGAATTTGTTCTTAGTCCGATTATGCAATTTTTATAAGACAGAGTATGCAATATTAATAATAAACATAAATTTATTGCAATTTAGGGAAAGCTCGTTCATGTTTTTTTCTTTATATTGGAAGGTTACTTGATTTTTGAAGTAATTTTTAGTAGATAATAGCATATATTGAGGAAATATTAGATTGAAAAGAATCATTTATTTCTCTTGAAACTTTAGGTATTAAAAGTCCATGAGACAGATATATCACACTCCAAAATCCAAAGAAAATGGAAGAGTGTTCAATTTTTTTAATCAAACTTTTATTGGTGAAGGGTTAATTTATTACGAGAACATCATTAATGAAGTGCAAAATTTTAAACGTAACATTTATTGACTAGAAAAATAATGACCAAAATGTCAAAAAAAATTGTGTGACGGGTAAAGAGAAATCCAAATTCCAACCCTGCCTGCCACTTGTTGGTGAGTGGAGGTTATTCACTTTTCATTTACAGCTTACCAGGTTACTCATGTTACCAATATTTTCACATGGCTCACTTTTAGGTGACTACTTATTGTACTTCTTCTTTATAAAGAAAAATTGGTAGATAATTGTATATATTATTTGAAATCTATAACAAATCCAGGCAACAAAATTACAACAAAGAGAAAATTATGAAAAAAAATCACCAGGGCACTACTAATGTGTGGATACCCTATCATTTCTTAGATCCTCATAACTTACCAACACCTACTATATTGGTATACACATAATATGGCATTTACCTGAAGTATTTCATATGTATCTAGAAGTAAATAAGTTGTATGACAATTGTTATGGCGGATATAAGATGTGTATTATAGTTTATATTTCATTTTTTCTTAAGTAGCATGCATGTGCGGTCCATATAGTGACTAAAATTACCAAATATATTTCAGTGAAGATGTGAAGATGATCTCTCATTAGGTCCTAATTACTTAAAGCATCATTAATTAGCTTTCCAAATGAATAAAATATGTTAACAAATTAGTAAAAACTAGGAAAACAAATCATGCTTAAAAAAAATATGGCACAATGAGTCACACTATGAGATTTATTTAATTACTCATCAAGTGTCACTACAACATATATATGATCACCATTACCATAGAAATGGGACATGTGACCATCATTTTGGTTTCGCCAATGACATTCCACATCATGAGCATTGTTTAGGGTTGATTGTGTTTATTTTTTTTAAACAAATCATTTATACATTTTATGGAAATTATAGACACAATTTATAATCACATTACAAGATCATGATGTATGGATATTCCTTATCATTTCTTAGATACTCAAAACTTACCAACACCTAATAGATTGATATACACATCATATAAAATTTACCCCTAGAATGCCACATGTATCCTAAAACAAATTAGTTGTATGGCAATTGTTATGGTGCATATATGATGTGTATTACAGTTTATCTTATAATTTTGTTGAAGTAGCATACAACAATTTACATAGTGATATGAGAACCACTCTCTAGAGTATACATCGATTTTGTACACATGGCTTTTCAGTTGATTTTCAAGATATATCATTGGTGATGCTCACATGATTATATAATGAACCATTAAGTTGAACTATGAAATTATTCCTCACAACACACACATATTGATGAATTAATAATTTTTCTCATATAATTTTTTTAATCTATTTTGAAAAAAAAATAAAAATTATATATAATTATTTCTAAGAAGAACAAGAGAGAGTTACTTACCATATCTTCGTAAAACATATAATAGCGACGTTTGGAGGCAATTGCGACGTTTGGAGGCAGCCGTCTAGCGACGCATTGGGGTATAGTGTCGCAATTGTGACACTTTTTCTAAGTGTCGGTATTGCGAGAATTTTCTCTAAATGTTGGTATAGTGACGGTTTCCCAAGATCAATGGCCCGAAGTGAACCCGATAACTTACCTTTTACCTTTTCAGTAAGCGTCGCTCTTCTGATGTTTTGAACAATTTCCATTTTCGTCGGTCTTGTGACATCCGTTGATATTGCGACAGTTCTAGAAACGTCGGAAGAGCGACAGAAAAAAGAGGTCGGAAGCGTGACGTTCAAAATTTCGGACCACATTTCATCGGAATTGCGACAATTCTTCCTGGCGTCGATATTGTGATGCTTCTGGAAAGCGTCGGTCTTGTGACACTTTTGCAATAGTGTCACACTTTTACAATTGCGACACTTTTTCTAAGTGTCGGTATTGCGAGACTTTTCTCTAAATGTCGGTATAGCGACGGTTTCCCAAGATCAATGGCCCAAAGTGAACCCGATAACTTACCTTTTCCCCGCACCTTTCCTTTTGATCGTGGTCGTTCGCTCGTTGAATCCAGATTCGACGGCGCTAATACATTTCCGCGCTCATAAAGTAATCGTTTGATGTTTTGGCAAAGCCGCCCGAAATGGGTGGTTTTTCCAAACCACCCGCGCTTACGTGTCGCCACCACGTTGTATCGCGTTTGAAAAGCTAGTTTCCGCTTACCACCATTTACCCTCGCGAATACCACTGGCGGTATTCCCTAAACCTCACATGTTTAACTCGAGTTTAATGTCATTTAACTATGGTTATACCATCGAAGGATAACATTAAAACTATTATTTTCATTCAAATTTTCACCTTTTCGCTTTAAACCTGTAAAAACATTGCAGAACCATTTTTCCTCAAAATCACGCCGTTTGAACCCTAAGAAAATTTGCAGAGCCATTTTCAACCTACCAGTACCATTTTTCGACACCCATTGCCCTGAATTTCCATTACAAAGTACTAAATTGTCCTCTGCGAAGCCATTTTCAAAAAATTGAAGACTGAGCACCTCTGCAACGTCTTCAACCGAATTCCGCTGGTTCTACAGGTACTTTTATTCGAAGCTCCCCTCTGAGATTTCAAAATTCCTATCGATTTCAAATAATTACCAAAGTTACTGCAAAAAAGTGTCCATTTTTCAGGGAAAAGTCTGTCAAAATTTCCCTGGAATCCCTAATTGCCCTTTCTAGCAGTTTTTTCCATACCCTGGTCCATTTTTCTATTGAAATCGATTTTAAATACACGTTTTGAGCTTTAAATTCCTTTCATTTCCTAAAAACCCTGCTCAGAAACCCCATTTTCGGTAGAAATTCGCCAAGAAACCCCTGTTTCTCGTAAAGGAACTTAGCAAACCGTTTAAGCTTGCTTCGTTCATTATTAAAAATGACCAAGAAACAGGTAACCCCCAAGAATGGAGGCCCAAAATCTCAAAATAAGTCTTCTGCAAAGATTCCTCAGCCTATGTCCTTCAAAATCGACAAACCAACTCCTGCACTCACGGCTGATTCTACAGAAGTGGTCAGACCAGTCTAGCCTCCAGTCATTTCTCCAGAGAACAACCCTTTAGTTGATCTGGACTGTAGAATACTAGACCCTAATGTAGAATTTAACCTGCTTGATATCTATAATTGGTGCTATGGCAAATCAGTGGAAAAGGGTGACAAAGATATTCCAATTTGGGAATCCAATCTGCCTAGATATATTGTCCCTCTCACTCATTCTGTTCCTGAATTTATCAGATTATGCCAAGCCTATTATATGTCAGAACAAATATGTATTGTAAACAAAGAAAAATAAACCCTATTTTACATCACTGAAGAGTCGATAAATTCCATGCTGCAAATGAATCATGACCCCAATTCTGCTTCCCTATCAATAGAAGATTTAACCCAACTATATCTTGACTTGGATTTCAATGCTAGATTCAAAATATACCAGAATTTTTGTCCAAATCAAGTTGATATTCCTAATTTAAATCCTCCTTTCGACACCGTTGATTTCCCAGATGAAACTAGACAGATTGTCTCAATGCTCTCCTTCATACTAGGATACGCGAGTGATGAATTCACTGATGTGGCTATCCTAGGTTTTCTGTCAACTCTAAGCCCTGGTCAATCACCATCCATTCAGTTCAATTTTGCTAGATTTATTGCTGAAAGTATGCATTATCAGTTATTTAAATTATCAAAAGAAGGAGTTTTCAAATACTCCTCTTATCTACTCCACCTCTTCCTATATTATCAAACAGATAAGTTTCCAATTGAATGTCAGAAAGTGGATGTAGAAGGAAAATTTCTATCAATAGTATTTTGGTCATCTATTCTAAGGAAATGGAACAAAGAGTATACTTTTACAGATTTCAATGACTCATTTATAGCCCCTGCTATGTATATCTTGGAAAAAGAGGAGATCCCTAGGATCAATGATGAGACAAGAAGAATTCTGCAGTTATCAGAGAGCTACAAAACTGGAGATTGGTATTTATATAAAAATCATACAGAAATCAGAGTGTATGGCTCATCCCTAGCCCCATATAAGTTACCCATATTTGTTACTACAAGAATATTTGCTTTAGAATATCTGAGACAACTATTGAATGTAGATGAAATCCACTTCATAGCTTTCAAGAAAAAGACCCAATTTAAGCTGAAAAATCAAATTGGGCCATTCATTGTGAATAACAGAGAAGCTTCCAATGAGATAAATGTCAAACTTAAAGAGTATAAGTTCCCATGTAGTTTTACATGGAAGTATGACCCACAAGGTATTTTGAGTGCAGCAAGGGTAAAATGTAAGTTTCCTTTTTACTTGCATGATCCTAAGCCCCATATTGAAAGATATGTAAATAAAATTGAATGGGAGCCAAACACCCTATCTGATGATGATTCACAGGTAGTACAGGTAATACAGGTAGACAATGGCAAAGGCAAACAGATTGAACAGACAGTACAGGTGGCTTCTACAAGAAAGATATTGATAATGTACATAAAAGAGACAGAGAAGGAGATAGTTTCATAGTTGAGACTATTGAGGACATAAAATTCAGAACTCCTTATAGTAAAAGAAGCAAGTCAACAGAAGAAGAAAAGGATAAGGCTGTAAATATTGATATAAATGATGAAGCAACAAGAATAGTCACTCAAACATTAAAAGAGCTTCAAAATGTAAAAATTGGAACACAACAAAAAGATACAGTCATGAAGAAAAACCAAGCTACTGTCGATTTGCCTCCTTCTCAGGAAACTGACAATATAGAGTCAGAGATTCAGATCAGATTCAGACAGATTAAAGAGAAGAATGAAGAGCTCAAGAATCAAGCTCATTCTAGATTTCTTAAGGAAAATCCTGGAAACAAAGACAGGCTTCTTTCAGCATTTGATTATTCATCCAATAAATTGGTAATGTCATTCTTGAAGCCTATAGTGGCTGGGCCAAAATCAGTGGCAGATTATTCCAAAACAGATCTTGAACTGGATGCAGATGCCATTCATGAATTAGATCAAATTGAATTTCATAGGAGCAATACTGAAATGCTGTATTCCAAAATTGTCAGTAAAACTATGAAATCAATTAGGCTTGAGAAAACAGTGCTCAACCTCCAAAATCAAATGAGGTTGGACAAAGCCTCACTGTATGCTAATAATTTAAGAATAAAAGCACTAGAAGATATAGTGATTGAAGCAGGGGGTGACCCAGCCAACATTGAAGAGGAAAAGTCTTAATTAAATAGAAAAATGAGGATATAGCTGCTCTTAGAAAACAATTGAAGTTGCCTCAGAGTGAAAACTCTCAAGCAAAAGAAATTCTACAGCAAAAAACAGAGAATGATGATTTAAAGCAGCTTGTACATCAAATGACAGGTCAGATAAAAACAATGGAAAGTCAAATAGAAGCTCTAATGAAAGAGAATGAATAACTAATAAAATCACAACCAATGGTCATTCCTACAGTGATCCCCACTGTAAACACTGCTATACCATCTACTTTGGCAGAACACTTGGCACCGAACGGAGTACTGCCAACTGCAGTGCCAATTACTTCTCTAATATCTGCCTCTTCTTCTTCATCCTCATAGAGGACCACACCACAAGACCAAGATAAAGAGATTCTTAGTTTGAGAGGCACTATTAAAAATTTGGAAAAATCCAAAAATGATGCCTTGACTACTTCTAGAGGACATGAGAAAAGGGTTGATCGACTACAAGAATAGGTAAAGATTTTGCAAGCACAAGTAAATCTTACAGATCAAGTGGCCTTTATAAAAAATCATTTATGGACCAAAATTATTGATGGCATTCATTCTCAATGGCCTTCAATTCGGATAATTTATGAATAGAGGGAGTTACTTCAAGTTTCTAGTATAGAGATTGACAAGACTAAGAGGGAAATTGACAAAAAACCAGCCCAAGCAATCCAACTCATAGTTTTTTTAAACAGTAAAACCAGGGAAGAGTTGGAAGAATTGAAAATTTTTGATAGAACAGAAACCATTCTTAAAATCAAAAAGGTCCTGAACAAAAGAAACATAATGAGTAATCTAGAGGACCGGTGTAAAGACATGAATTTATCCATCTCAATATTTTTAGCCAAATACAAAACATTGTCAGAAGCAAGTTTGCTTGATATTCATGCATTGAATGACAAGTTAATGCCTCAGAAAGATTATGATCTAAAAATCAGAAATCACGCAAAAGAGCAAGCCAGACAACAACTACCTCAAGGATCACCAATGGGCATAATACTTCTTCAGTATTTTGAAAATCTGTTCTTTTTAGATAATGATATCAAGCATATGTTCACTATCAAGCCTAAATTTTCCAAGTATACAGAGGCAGATGAAAGTTATAGAAAATTGAAGACTATGAAGATCACCTCTACAGAAAAGTGGCAAGAATTCACAGATCTGCTGTGAATTTAATGGATAAAAAATAGGAAATTCAGTTGGAAATCCATTTTTTACTGTTACCTCAAATGGTAAAAATACAGGGTTAAAGTGCACAACAACAATCAGTTCAAATTAGAATAATCAGTTCTATTTTTGCTTGTAAAAAGGTAACAGCTTGCAAACTATTTTGCAGTTGTCCCTCTTTTTAAGTTTTCTTTCCTATTTTTGATTAAAAAATTATCTCAATTCCTGAGATATTTTGTAAACATTTTTTTGTATAAATACTTCACAATTCGAAGTATTCAATGTGAATAAAATTTCTCAAGACAACTATAGTTCGTGCTCTCTACTTGGAATTTTAATGTTTTCTACTTTGTTCGTGCTCTCTACTTGGCCATTGGCCTGTGGGTGATATGGAGTTGTAATCTTGTGCTGAATGTGGTAGTTTTGCAATGTTTCGGCTAATTTATTACCTACAAATTGTGGTCCTCCATCTGTGATTATGTCCCTTGGGAGACCATAGCGCACAAAGATTTGGAAAAGAAACTGTACTACAGAGTCCTCTGTAGCTTTTGAAACTGCCTCTGCTTCCGACCCACTTAGTGACATATTCGGTTGCAACTAGGATGCATGTTTTTTGGTTTGAGGGAGGACTAATAGGGCCAACAAAACCAAGTGCCCAGCATTCAAATGGTTCAATCACTAGTTGAGGATTCAAAGGCATTTCATCAGACTGCCCAGGGCATCCTGCCCTTTGGCAGCTATCACAGGCCTGCACGAATTTTTTGGCATCCTTAAAGATGGTAGGCCAGTAATAGCCTATTCGTAAAACATTATGGGTAGTTCTATGGTTCCCAGTTAGATCCCCTTCTTCAATATTCTTATCTGTAGCTTAAGGATTCTTAAGTGCCCTTTTTCTCAGATTCCATCCACTCCATCAAATCAAGCCTATACATAGCCTTAGAAGGTCACCTATCTTGCCCTTAGCACATTTGCATCTCTCAGCCTTATTTCTTAGTTCTGCTTGCCTAGAAAGTTGAATCCATTGCCCAATATTCTGGTAGATCCTTCTGGTTTACCTTGAAATCTCTTTATTCCCACCAATATTTTAAAATCAAACCCAAATACACAATCATAGCTAGCCTAATATCTGTTACTAAAACAAAGCTAAATCATACGGAGAGATCCCTCTCTAGAGTTCAAGAAGGCTAGATCTTGAATTCCCAAAGTAGTTCTTGGTTACCCCTAGTGTTCTTAACTACAAAAATCCCTATTCCACAACCTGAAAATTACTAGGGTGATAACAGGCCTTGGGGGTATTATGATCCTTGGAGGAAACTCCCACAGCTAGAAGAGTTGACAGAGAAAATTGGATCGAGTACAAAGGTGTGGCAGGTGGGTTTTACCCTGTACCAATTGTTATGGTGCATATATGATATGTATTACAGTGTATCTTATAATTTTGTTGAAGTAGCATACAACAATTTACATAGTGATATGAGAACCACTCTCTAGAGTATACATCGATTTTGTACACATGGCTTTTCAGTTACTTTTTAAGATATATCATTGGTGATGATCACATGATTATATAATGAACGATTAAGTTGAACTATGAAATTATTCCTCACAACACACACACACACATATTGATGAATTAATAATTTTTCTCATATAATTTTTTTAATCTATTTTGCAAAAAAAAAAAAATTATATATAATTATTTCTAAGAAGAACAAGAGAGAATTCCTTCAAAAAAAATAAACCCGATTTCAATCACAAATTCGCGTTCCAAAATAGCCTGCTGATGTCACCCTAATTTGTGACGCGAAAACTTCATAGAATACGCCATATAAAAATTCGGGTCCATTTTTTGGCTTTTCGTACGGAGGAAAACTGTGACCCGAAAATCAAATTAATTCTGCCCTATAATGTTTCGGGTCCGAAATTCCACAATGCAGACGGGCCAAAAAATAACGCAATCAAATCGCCTGCTTCCACGTGGATGGCTGATTTGGTGTGGTCTGTGGGACCACGTTCTTCTGAATTAAAATCTCCCGCGTTTACTATTAAATTTCTCTATTTCCAAAACAATACAGCGCTCTGTTTTCAAGCGTGCAGGGACTGTGATTTCAAAACCAAAATTGACTGTTCATCAATTTTAGAAAGCGACTATTTGACAGAGCCATTCAAACAGATTTAGAAAGCGGCCAGAGGATAGGGTAGTTGAAATTAATATTTCAACATCCCTCATTCACTGAGAATACCCTCCTTGGTGGCTTCTTCGCCGGACTACGATGTGTTCATCAATAGTCGTGAACCCGATGTTCGTTTCTTCGCCAGGCATCTTCACAACAGTCTTGTTTCTAGAGGATTGCGAGTCTTTCTCGACAGCATAGAATTGCAACCTGGACAATCCATACCTTCACAAATCAAAGACATAATTAAAGGAGCCTCTCTCATTATTACTATTTTCTCTCCAAATTATGCGCAATCGCAAAGGTGCCTCCATTAACTACTCCTCGCGCTACTCTGTAAACCGACCAATTTTGCAAAGGCCATATAACTGTCGTTTATTTCATATAAGTGTCGTTATACCGACGGCGGCCAGAGTGTCGCTATTGCGACGGATCCCTCTAAACTTCATAATTGCGACACTTAGAAATTGTGTCGCAAACAAAGCGTCGCTATTGCGACGGATGCCTCCAAACGTCGCAATTGCAACACTTAAACATTGTGACGTTTGGAAGCATCTGTCGCAATAGCGACGCCTTGGGGAATAGTGTCGCAATTGCGACGTCTTCCTTCAAACGTCGCAACTGCGACACTTTGTTTAAGTGTCGGTATTACGACACATTTCTCTAAACATCGGTATAGCGACGGTTTCGGGCGGGATTGAAAAAATTTTGGGAAATTTCTGACATTTGGTCAAAAGCGTCGGAAGCAAGTGTCGGAATTTCCACCAAATGTAGTAGTGAGGCCTTCTTGAGGCATGGAATCATAAACATATTGGGAATCATCATCCCCGTGTGAAGCCTCCATGCCAAAGCTATCATCCACAAAAAGTGAGTCACCCTCCAACATGGCAACTCATGAAACATCTCCTCCACCTTAGGGTCCTGCAAAGAAGGTTGGCTACATGGCTGAATATGTGGAACTAAAATTTCCATCCCATGCTGCTTCTCTCTCCACTTATGATATATATGGGGCTTTTGCTTATCTTGGGCTGAAATATCATGGTCTCCAAGAATGATCCAAGTCACCCCACCAATCAAAACATCAATGAAGTGCCTCTCCCAAGGACTAAAGTTCCCCAAATGGCTCCTCCCTCGTGAAGACAAGAGGTGTAGTGTGGAAATCATGGTTTGCCCATTTTTTCTCCTAAAACATGTAACATATGAATTATGGAGAATCATACTCCCAATGGGCACCTCCAACCTTTGTGCCATCCTCCCAACAAATCTTCCCATAATAACAAGAACATTATCAATACATGGAAGCAAAAATAGATAAAAACAAGTTTCCATATGACAACCAGGAGGTGGATCATAGTTCCATATGTGGAACCAATGCAGTGCATCCCTTGCCTGCCTCAATACAAAGTATAACAAGTGTCTTTTCAGCCACTTGTTTGCTGCCACAATCATCCTACAAGATGAAATCATGAAAGTAAAACTTGGTGCCAATGGTACACACCAAAAATCATGTGGAATCCTCCAAAAACCACAAAAATAATGGCCAACATCAGTGCTACAAATGGCCTGAAGTACATCACAATACAAAATATAAGAAGGAAATACCCTCCTTGGTAAAATATGATGCTCATAAAAAGTAACGGAGTACAAATAATAAAGTATAAATATGCATCTCCTATTATGTACTTTGGTCATTGAGCTGAAATGGCTCAACTTAAAGTTCCCCCTCAATATAAATGAGTAGGGAAGTGGTTGTGACAACATCTCCATCATCATCCGAGCTATGCATCTCCCCATATGTTGATATACATCCTGTTGGATGCCCTCCCAAGTGAACTTCTCCAGTAAGGAATGATATGCATCAAGGTACATGGAAAGAAAGCCCACAAGTGTTGCATGTAGATCTCTCTTCTTATGCTTGAAAATCCAAGTCAAGAAGATCATATCATGGTAATATATGTCTACATTGACTACTCCATCACACTCATCTCCTACATGCCTCCCAAGTGCATCATATGTGAAGTGATCCTGGGAACACTCCATCAAAAAACCCAAGCTCTCAAGTGACAGCGTTGTTGCCCTTTGTAATAAGGCTCTTGTCATCTCATAGCTCCATCCTTTGACATCCCACATGTCAAAGTCACCATCAAACATATTGCTACTATATGTGAGAGATTCTTCCCAAAGTGGAATCACCTCCTCATCTTCCAAGGTTAAAGAGTAGCCCCTTTGCACCATGATAGTGCCATCTCCTACTCTTGCAACATCATGCAAAGTATGGGATAAGATCAGCCCATACTCTCTCAATAACAACCAAAGTAAAAATAGCTCTAGTTGCCTCCCCACACCAACATCATATAAGTCATGGAGCAGCAACATGAGATTTGATATGAAAGATATCACATCATTCCAATACACCAAACTCCTTGCTTCCATATGATGTAAGTGCCATGCCCAATTCCATCCACCATCCTACTCTTTGAAATAGAATGTGTCATAGGATGAAAAAACTCTTTCAAGAGCAACCAACGCAGCGTTGCATCCTGTTGTCCACTATCATAGATCTGCAAGTGGTTTCTCAACCTCTTGCTCATCAACATCACCCATCCAACCCATGGTAAGTGTCTATCATCATGTCCAAAAGTGGCATTCCTCCAATGGAGAATACCATCCTCCCAAATCAGATTTTTGTCTTTGCATTTCATGGGATGTTGAAATGAAATCTCCTCAATGACCAAGTTGATCCCATAAGGATCCAAATAGGTGGTAGGAAAAAACATCCCATCATGATGTGTAGGGCTCAGCAAGAAGTATCCAACACAAACATGAGAGATGTTATCCATCATAATATGTCATCCATCATCTATCTTCTTATCCTTTGTTATACATATGGGAAGGTCATTGGAATTTTCCAACAATGGATGGGCCCCCAACTCATCACTGTTGTTCAATGACAGCGCTGTTGATCTCCATGATGGTGCAGCTACTGTCTCAAGATCATGTCCAATGTTGAACACATAATCTTGCAATGTATTTTTCAAGACAATACTCATCCCATCCTCCATGAATCTACATTCCAACCTCAAGGGTTGTGTGCATCTCAACAATGATACACTAGGATGATTTTTGGTCTCCTCCTTGAATAAATCAAAGCTGCTCAACGCAATGAAAGTTTGCTACTCCAAATCAGCAATATATTTTGGCCCTTGGTCATGCAATAGTACATTCCCATCATCCTCCACATGTTGTATTGAAATAACAGGAAATGGAAACATGTGCATACCTTAGTACAACTTGGGGACATCTTGTACTTCTACAAGGGTTCCTCTTTCCGGTGTGATGGCTTCCCCAACTACTTGATGATGGTTGCTCTTCTATGGCTTCATCAATGCTGGTACAAGTCTCTTCTTCTTCATGCATCTCTAGAATGGTGCATGGGACTCTAAATATCAAGAGATCAAGATCACATTGCAAAGGTGCAAGTGGCCTTTCTCCTGAAGCAAGTGCTCCTGTAGTAAGTGGTGGTGAAGGCTTATTCTTCTTCTTATCAAACTTCTTGATCAACCTTTGAGTAAAATCTGCATATGAAGTCACTTTTGCATGACTCAAATGGCTGAACCACCAATTTTTTACTTCACATTGAAGGTGCAGCGCTGCAATATCAACAGTTTTTTTCTCTACTAGAGGATGTAGCAAAAAAAATGCATCCAAGTTCTTTCCCCAAGCCTTTTTTGTGCATGAGGATGACCCATCAAAGGTAGACAATAGAAATCTATTGCCTTTCATTCTTCTATTGTTGGAAGGTCTCCTTTCTTCTTTGAGTTGAATAAACTCTAGAAGAGCTAGATTCTTCTTGATAGCTCTAGGTTGAGACTTATATTCTGCAAGATATTCACTTAGAATCTCATGATCTAAGTTTCCTCCATCTCTATGCCTCTTTTCTTCAAATCAAAAGGGCATAGAAGGTTTGTTTGGAGCATTATGCAATACCGGATCTTCTTTTTGCTGAAAGGAATTACATGGACCTTCCTCATCCTGAAATCCTAACTCCTTCGTTCTTATTTGCTTGACCTCCTTGGTGAGGCCCTTCTTATATCTGAAAATAGATGAGATAAAACTCATTATTTCCATCATTTTGATCTGTTAGTGTCCCATGATTTGGCTGATTGGAAAGCCAAGTGACAGGGTAACATCAAACCAATCTTTGGAGCCCAAGGACCTAGCCTTCCTAGACTCAGAAATGGCTCTCTCTATTTGTGTAAGGGATATCTATGTGTTTGCTTTTTGTGTTTCTGATTTTAGGCTAGTTATGAAGTAGGTTTTTCGTTTTTTTATAGGTTTGTGAGGGATGAATTGATCAAAGACTAAGATATATAAAAATATTGTCAGATCAACTGGGCTATGGGGTCAAAAGGTTCAAGAAAGCTTCAGATGGTGATACAAGGTATGTTGAAGGGCCGATTTGATCAAGGTAAAATGGATCTTTGGGTAAAATGGAGTGGGATGGACACTAAATTTCTGAAGAAAAAAGGATTTCAAACATAAATATTTCAAAATCTGACATAAACATGGTAGGGCTAACCATTAATCATGAGAAATGTAACTATAAACTAATAAATGCATAGAAATAAACATTCAAGCAATACATAGAGATATATGACTCTCTAACTTTAGGAAATTGCTATCAGACTTTGGGGAATAACTCAAATCACTATGAAGAAACACCTAGACATAGTATTTCAAGCTATTGGGCACTTTGAAGTAAGATTGCAGAGTTTTAGGCAAAGGGAAAGATTAGTACAAGACCTCCTTGGTTCAACTAAGATAATCAAACAATCAAAGAAAGGTTTCAGAGGTGGAGCTATGACTAGCCATGAGTAAGCAGGGCATACCGTGAATCATACTTAGCATGCATAAAACCATAAATGAAACAAGCAAACAATTTCTTCAGTTATCAAAGAGCAATTAAGGATTCTTTGATGTGACTAAGAAGGAAGAAAACATAGAAGTTATAAAGAAATAGGAAATCTGAGGTGCCTCTAAGGGCATGTCTCAAATCTATTCTCTACTGTCTTATAGCAATCAAGAGCATGAAATATGAATGAAAACAAAGAAAACATAACATAGAGGGACACTATACCATTTTACCAAGTCAAGGAATCCAACAGCAGTCCTCTTTCATCATCCAAAAACATTCAAGAAACTATCCAATGCATGAGACAAGTGTTTCTTCCAAGCTTGTATAACCATATATTGCTCTATATCATCAATTTCAGCCTTGTTTACAATGAAGTCTCTTGGAATATATAGGCCAAGATGAGAGAAAACCTCCTAATGCAACTTGCAAGCTCATTGGCCCATCAAAAATATCTGATTTTGTCCTTAAGGCTTTGCAAAGCCCAAGGCACAAAATATCCATAAAAATATCTTAAAAATGCTAAAAAGGGAAAATAAATTGACTTTTCCTAACTAACCATGGCCAAAAAAGGCTAAACGCAAATGAGTAAAAGCCACTTCAGAAAAGTGCATTTTTCACAAAAATACTTAAGAAAAATATCAGCAGAAAGTCTCCTATCTTGTGGGAAACTTTTGGAGGCCTTCCCGATGTCGAAATGAGGCCTGTGATGGCTCGTTGGAAAGATCCAAATGTCTAGCTTCTGAAAATACTTTGTTTTAACCAAAATATTCACTATAAGCCTATCAAAACTTGACCTATGTGTAAAAACCCAGAAAATTGTCTTTGCTGATATACGGGGCATAATGTTGAAAAAGTGACTGTTTTTCGCCACTTTGGGGGACAAAATCATCTTCAATTGATCTAAAATTCACTGAGTAGATGCCCCTAAAATTATTCCATCCAATGATACCATTTTCATCCTTTGAGGATGTCCCAAACAGAAATGACGATGCCCATTATTTTTAACAAAAAGCCCAAAAATGTCAAAAAACGAAAATTTGTCGAATTTTGCCCAATTTTGGTGAGCATGACCCTCAAGGGTTTTCAGAAGCATGGTGAGAATATGAGGCCAAAATTTGGAGCCTTGATGTGTCTTTCTTCATTTTTGGTGTCGGGGACCTCCTTCGAGCCTCTTTGATCTTTTCTTGTGTGGCTTTCAATTTTCGTTGGGCAAACTGATTAAGCTTCTTATAGTGTCCGGTCATATTTCTTTGAAGGTCCAAATCTCTATTGGCCTTTTCCAACTTCTTTTCCAAGTGATCATTCAGCCTTTCAAGCCATGCTTCTCTATTTTTTTCTATTTCTTGGGTGAATAAGGTAGTAAGGGGAAAAGATTGGAAAAGGGAAGCCTCTTCCTCTTTTTGTTTCTCCAAGGCTATTCTGAGTCCCATGGTCCTTGGCCTCTTTCTTCTTGACTGATCCTCATCTTCACTATCATTGAACTCTCCCATGAGTTCTTCCAACTTAATTTTCACCTTGGAGGCCTCTTTTTGATATTTGATAGCCTGTGTCTCATATACTGCCATGTGGACACTCATCTGCTTGCTTTGTGTTTGCAGAAATTGAATGAGGTTTTTAGACCTCTATAGATCTGCCCTTAAATCTTGAATGTGTTCCTCTCTATTAATCAAAAGAGACTCTATGATTTTGGCCTCATTTTCTCTATCATCACTATTTATCTGAATTATGTCAAATTCCCTCTCTTTCTCATGGCTTCTTTCTTCCGTCTCCTTCCCCTTGCTTTGGGTGGCCTTCTTAGCCTTCCTCCTCTTGGGTAATTCAACAATGGATTTTTTGGTAAACTTCCCCTTGCTTCAGAGGGCTCTAGTAACATTTGGAGTTACAGTTTGAGGCACTCTCTTTCTTGATGTTCGGGGCTTTGTCACCTTTGGAGAAGAAAGCATGGCCCCTTGCCTAGGAGAGGCAGCTAACACATGCTCTATTTTCTCTTTGCCCTTGCTACTCCCCTCATCATCCTTGCCACTGTTTTGACCTTCTTTATGAATGCTTTGATTGTCACCTTGCATGTCTTTTTGAGGGCTGCCCCTTTCACTCTTGTCCCTGCTTTCTTTAGGAATTTTCGGCTCTGTCTCCTAAAGGTTTTGTGCTTCATCCTCATCATGTTTGCTGTTGTGAGGGCTACCAATATCCTCATCAAACTGTTCCATTTCCTCATTATTGCCCTCTTCACTATTTTGGTCTTCTTCATGGCGCTCTTCTTCACCACTGTGCTGCCTTTCATCACTGTCTTTTTCTTCTTCATCATGTTGTTCTTCCTCACTGTGTTTTTCTCCACTTTGCTCCCTTTCCTAACTGTGTTTTTCTTCACTTTTCTCCCTTTCCTCACTGTGTTCTTCTTCTTCATTATGCTGCTCTTCTTCACTGTGTTCTTCCTCATTATGCTGCTCTTCTTCACCAATCATGGGAAATTTTAGCTTCTTAGGAATGGGCTTACTAGAATAAGGAGAAAGATGTTGAGTGGAAGGTGAAGAAGATGCATGGGATGAAGAAATTGTGGCGAAATCAGGATGTGTAATGAAAGTGTCCCAAGAGATTCCATTCTTCTCAATTTGATGAAGAATGACAATCTTGATGAGGGAATGATGGAAAAGGAAAACTGGCTGCTGAGAGGGAGGTCTCTTTTGAACAATGGAGGCCATCTTTTCAATACTTCTATGGAGAAAAAAGGGGAGGTTTAATAATTGGGCTCTTGTGAAGTGCATCAGCAACCGGACATGGTAAGCATAGACCCGGGAAAACCTTCCCTCACATGTGAAATATCTCATGATTATCTTCATGAGGGGAGCATAGCTATTCAACAGATATGAAAAAGGAAAGATGGATGGGCATGCATCCCGATGCTCTGGCTTCAAAAAGGGTTTGTACTGTTCTAAGTCTAGGTAGCTCTATTTAAACCATTTTTCTCCGACTGACAGGATTTTGGTAGCTTTGGAAATGGATCTAGGGAAACTCTTTGATTTTGACCAAAGGCCCTAAATTATAATCATTGCTTCTCTTGTGCTTTTGATGACAAAATGCCCTTAAAACTAATTTCCACAAGACACTTTCCAAATTGATTTGGAGACCCTAAAACACAAGAAAGCTTTCTTCAGCTTTTGATAAAAACTCCTATTTCTTTACCACTATCTATCTCATTGTTTTTTATGATGAAGTGAGCTAAATCACTATTTATTCTTAGGAAAACATAGCAAAACACCCTCTTCAAACCTTTTGGAATTTTACCAAGAGGTAACGGAAAATACCTTAAATAATGTTTATGGCCTTGGTTGATTGCTGGGATAACTTTTAGAGCTTTTTGGAAAGCAATGGAGGAGCGGGCCGTTTGAAACAAAAAGGCGGCGCCGACATGGACAGATAGTTGGGTCGGTTTCGGCACCTAAAGGTGGAACTAGAGACACAAACGCTCGCATGCCGCCACAAAGGCCACACAGAGCTTAAAACCTGGTGGTATGTGGTATGTCTGCTAGCGCGCGCGCACTTACGCTGTGCTAAGCGCGTGTGCTTCAAACGAAAACTTGAAAAATGCTCGAAATCTCTTTGCTTCTTCAGTGGGTAGCTAATGGATGTTCGCCTTGGCTCTTTGAATTTGCAAATGGGGCCTTTCAAATGGTCTCCTCCCTCTTTTAACTTTCAAATGAGCTCAAATGCCTTGGTAGTTTATTTGTAAGGGTTTGGATGCCTTTTGAAAATGCTTTTTGGTCATATCAAAACATAAAGCACTGTCTTTTATATTTTATCAATTTTGAAATACCATGAAGCCTTCTATTCGAACAAATCTCATAATAACAATGTTGTGGCGAGCTTCTTTTTGATGACCCTCATTTTTATGGCTTTTGTTGAAGTAAGGAGGCCTCCTTAAGAAGAAAAACCCTTTTCACTGCCTTTTCATTTAGGAAATAACTTTGTCATTGTTTGTCTATTATGTCCTTCAAAAGGAACACTGCTCAAGAGCCATATCAAAGATTGTTGTTGCATCCTTTGCCTATCCCTTGGAAGGATATGATTTACAATTATAAAACTTACTTTGACAATTTCAACTCTCTTGGTGTTTGATGACTTGTTCTGCCTATTGTTGAAATTGGTCAAACACTGTTAGGCACCTTTTATTGACATTTTCCTTTTTACTGTGGAAAAAGAACCTCATTTGCACTCACCCATATTTGACCTATACCTATTTATCAAAGAGAAGGATTTTAAAGACCTTCAATGCAATCATATACAACAACAGAGTTTATTTTTATGTAAAGTAAAAGGTCTTGTCTGATGACTGTGGTATGACTTATTTCTTTGAATGTGTCTTGAATTTGAGACATTTTGTCATACCCTTCCTGTCATTGTGATGAGCCTGTTTCAAGTTTTGGACATTCTAACCTTTGTTTACTCTTCGAAGGAGGCTTTTATAGATAAAGAGAAAGACTTATTTTGACACCCTTGTATCACTGTTTTGATGATGTCACAAATGGCTTCAAACCATGATCCTTCAGATGCTTCCCACTGAATTTAAATTCTATCTTTTACACAGTGAACTCCTTTAAGCACCTCTTGAAGCACTACTACTGTATCAGTGGTTTCATCTATTGGAGAAATTGGTGTAAACAAGTTTTTAGGCCATTTGAAGCATTCTTAGCCTTGTGCTCTTTCAATGAGGCCATACCCCTGTTCCTGACCCTCTGTTTGTTAAATGAAGGAGGCCTTTATCATGTTCCTAACCATCTTCTTTTTTAAATGAAGGAGGTTAACATAAAATATCTAAACCATATGCTCTTTATACTAGAGGAGGTTTACATCAAGTGACCCAACCATTTGCTCATGTTTGAATGAGGTTAACACAGTCACCCAACCATCTGCTCATGCTTGGAGGAGGTTAACACAGTCATGACATTTCATCCCTTTCTCAACCTATGTCACCTTTCCTTGTAATGCATATCTCTGCTTGGCATATCACAATGAGTAATAAAGTGAAAATTTGACAATATGCTATGAGAGACATGTTCTGAGATATGAATCATGTTGTTAGAATACCCTTGTGAATATTTTGGAACCAGGAGCAACATGACTTGTATCTGTAGAGTATTTGATTGTTAGTCATTACTTACTAACCTTTCTTGACTGTGTTTGCAGAGGCTTATTTAATTTTCTTTCTTACCAATACTCTTATCCCAGGCTCAAAACAACATGAGAAGCAACTGTCTTCTCATGTTTTAGCTTGACAATGTCTTCTAGAATACTTGTACATCTCTGCTTTTGAAAGAGATACTGAAACATTGTAGATCAACATAATATCAATTTGGCTTTTGAAACATGCACTACTAAGACATCAAGACCTTTTAGTGGCGTGACCTATGGGTGTATCAAGCTTTGTTTTTTGTAGACTAAGTGCCATTTCATGTTTGACTGGTATTGAACAAAAGATTTTGGCTCAGGATGCTTTTGCAAAGGGAGGGTTTCCTAAAGTGCCACTACCTAACTTAGGGGAGATCTTTGATAGATTTGGAATATTCTCTTAGGTATGACCAGATCTTAAGATGACATATGACCAGAGGTAGGGTGGCTGATATTCTTATCAACATTTGGTTAATGAATGACCTGGGGATGAGGGTCAATGACAGCAGATGACTTTATCTTATGACAGCTGGTGAATAGGATTATATGACTGAAACTAGATAGGACTTGACAACTAGGTTTTTCTCATCATAGGTTGATTGAAAAAGGTAGGAAGACAAAAAAAAATTAGGGGTGTTTTCTAGATGACAGTTTTGAAAAAATGGAGATCAGCTTCTAGAAAAATTGGCTTTAAAAACTATTCATCATCAACAGGTGAAAAATACTGATGACTAACATTGGCTCCATTTGGGGAGGGCAACTCCTTTTCAAGAGGTGTCCAGAATTTCAGATCTTTGTACTTTGAAGACTAGTGCCTTTATCCATTAGCGCAAATTTATTTCTTCCTTGATGATATTTCTGAAAATTGACAGTATGATCAGCATCAAAGTCATTTCTACCTACCCCGCTACATTTCCTAACATTTTTTCTTCTTTCGGGTGCATTTGGACTAGCAACCCTTTGGCATAATATTTTTTTTGAAAAATGACACTATCTAATTCTACACTTATATCCACCAGCATTTCATATTAAGTTGATGAACTCCTTTGTTTCTCTACCTATGCTGGATCAACTGTCAAGGTTAAGCTGTTTGATAGGATATTATTCTCTAATCTAAAACACGAAATTGAAAAATGACTAAATCAAGATTAGACAATCTGATTTGTCATGTATTTGTGGCATGAAAGACAAGCTTCACACAAATATTATTTTGCATAAAATTAAATCTAGAAAATCAGGGCTAGGATACACAGTTTTTTTTTCATCCCTGCTTTCCTCTTTGGTTCTGTTTTGAGCATGTGGAGCCAGCATCTTTTCCTAATCTATCTTTTTGAGAAGTCAAGCTTACACAATATTGACTATCTCTCCTCTCACTAACTTATCAACAAATAAATTAAAAACATGATCAGTTATTATTTGGCTAGATAACTGAACAAGACATTTTGAGCACTAGTAGCGGTATTTAGACTTGCGCGCTTTCAGAATGACTATTTTTTTGAACATGGGGCTTTCTTTCTATTTTTCAAACTGCCCTCTTTTTCTACTTTTCTATTGTTTTTGATTTTTCTGTTTTTTGATTTATTTTTCAAACAATGGTATATACAATGATTGAAAATGTTTAAAAGTGGACCTCTTGACAAAAATAATTCTTTATTGTCCTGCCATTCACAGGAACTCCAAAGGTTTCAGTCCCATCGAGTTATTGCAGGAAAAAGGCATTGTTTCCGCTAACTGAGCTGATGATGAAAGGCCCCTTCCATAAGTTTTCAAACTTGCCATGTTTACCTTTGTTGTCTCTTCTGGAATCCCACTTTAACACTTTATCCCCAATCTGAAAATCATTTTCCTTGGTCCTTCTGTCAAAAATCTATTTTATCTTGTCTTGCGCTAACTGAGCCCTTTGGTAAACTTCTTCTCTTGTTTGTTGTAAATGGATAGTCTGATTTACCCTCATTTGCATGTCATTTTCTTCTATTTGAACTTCTTGCAATAGATTCATTACTGGAACCCCTAAATATGTTGGGAAAATGGCATCCATGCCATACACTAGTTGGTAGGGAGACATACCGATTGATTTTTTGCTGGTTAGTCTATCAGCCCATACTGCATGTACTATTTTTCCATGCCATGCTTTTTTATTTTGTTCCAGAAGTTTCTTGATGATGTTGACTAGGCTTTTGTTAGAGGACTCGGCTAACCCATTACCTTGAGGGTAATAAGCTGTGGAATGTCCTAATGAAATGTGATATTTGTAACAAAAGTCAACCATTCTTTAGGAGGAAAATGCAACAGCGTTATCTGTGATAATCTTCCTAGGACAGCCGAATCTAGATAGAATGTTGGTTTCTAGGAACTTAATGATGATTGAATCGGTGGCATTCCTGGAGGGTATGGCTTCTATCCATTTGGTTATGTAATCAGTGGCTGTAAGGATCCATTTATGTTGAGCAGATGAAGAAGGGTGAATTTCCCTAATAAAATCTAGACCCCATTGCTGGAAAGTTCCTTCAACTATGATGGGATGTAAAGGCAAAGGTAAAAGCTTTTTCTTGCCATCAAAAATTTGGCACTTATGGCATGTCATAACTAGTTTGTGAGTGTCAGGAAATAAGGTAGGCCAATAATAACCGGCTCTAAGGATTTTGTTACCTGTGGTTTTTCAGTAGAGATGACCTCCACATTCTCCTTCGTGCATTTCATGCATAATTTTCTCTGCATCATACTCAAGCAAACATTTAAGCAACATACCAGTGGAATTTTTCCAATACAGAACTCCATCTACAATGCAAAACTTTAGGGATTTTTGTTTAAGGAATATTTCTTTTGTTTTCGATAAATTTGGAGGAGAATTTAAATAAAATAATACATAAATAATATCTGCATACCAAGGCGAATTTAAAAACACTTCTTCAACATGAGGGGATGTGCATTCTTCCTGTTCTTCTAAGGTGTCAACAAAATTTATATCTAATGCTTGGAGGTTAGTTTCAACGATTAGTCTTGCAAGTCCTTGTCCTTTAACCAGTTTGGTGGGTTGGATTTCTAAGTCATATTCTAAGATGATAGCGATCCATTTTCCCCTTTTACCATTGGGATATTCGTTTAATATATCTTTGACGACGATATTAGAAACAAAAGAAATTATATGAGAATGCAAGATGTACACTCGGAAATATTTCAATGGCTTTATCAATGCGAATGCATGTTTTTCCATGATGTTATATTTTAAGGGAGCATCTCTTAGGGATTTGCTAAAAAAGGAAATGGGTTGTTCTTGCCCTGCTACGTTCTTTTGTAACAACACGGCAGCTATCGTGTGTTCTGATGCAAATGAGAAAATGTAAAAATCTTTGGTGAAATCAGGACTTATCAGTACCGGTGTTTCGGTTAGGGATTTTTTAACTAATTCAAAAAAAAATTGGATTTTTTAGTCCATTCAACCCCAACCTCTTTTTTCAACATGTTTGTGATATCTCTCAGAATTTCGGCAAGATTTGGGATGAATCTTCTTAAGAAATTGATTTTTCCGATAAAGGATTGCAACTCCTTTATGTTTCTGGGGGTGACTTATTTGTAATATGCCTTCAATTTTCTGGGGGTCTATTTTTATTCCATCTTCTGAAATGATGTGACCTAGGATTTTTCCTTCTTCGAATTTGGAATATATTGTGATATCGTCGAGATATATGACTATGAAATAACCTATGTCTTCTGAGAAGGCTATGTCCATGGCTCTTTGGAATGTGGCGCCAGCATTCATCAATCCAAAAGGCATTTTAACGTACATGAAAGTGCCCCAAGGTGTGGTGAAAGATATTTTGTGTTGATCAGTGGGGTAAACCAGCACTTGTTTGTAACCAGAAAAACCATCAAGTAATGATATCCTTTTAGCACCTACTACCTTTTGAAGTATGTGGTCCATTTTTGGCAATGGATAGTTGTCTTTTAAATAGGCTCTATTCATATTTTGAAAATCGATACAAAGTCTGATCTCACCAGTTATTTTCCTAACTGATACTAGATTTGAAACCCACTCAGAGTACCCGAGGGACACTATTATCCCAGCATCATACATCTTTTTTATTTCCTTTTCAACCAAAGGTAGTAAGACCAGGTTTATTCTTCTCAACTTCTGTTTGACAGGCTTCTGGTTTTCTTTGAGGGAAATTTTATGTTGAATGATGCTCATGTCGTATGATTTCAAATCTTGGTATCCCCATGCGAACACATCTTTAAATTCTTTAAAAAACTTGATGTACTTCTATTTTATGTGAGGAGGGAGGGTTTTGGACAATTTGATCTTTCTTGGTTCTTCTGTGCTTTCTATGTTATATTCTTCTATGTCAACCTCGGTAGATTCCATTTTTGGCTTTTTGGCCACGTCATTAACATCAAAAAATTCCTCTAAAGGTGCAAGCCCTCTGGGTATGGTGTCATTTTCACAGTGTAAGACTTCAAGTTTTCTTTGGTTTATGTCCTCTCCTATCTCAATTTCATATGGATGATTTACCAAGTTTACATCTGTCCAAGAAGGAAAATTTGGCTCTTGATCTTGATTTTTGCTAGGATTATTTTCTTCATTTTCTAAGTCTGTTTTGGTTACTTCAAATTCATTCCTAGATTGTAAAAAATCATCAATTTGGTCATCATCTTTGAATATTTTCCAATGGTCAATATTGTCTAGTATTGTAGGGCGATGTTTGACTTGAATATTGTATTGCTCGTTTAGACATGGTATTTGGCCATTTATTGCGGCAAAGGCGAGCTCATTGGCTAGGCTATTTTGAACCCTAGGAATATAAGTGAGTTCATATTTCTCGAAGGTTTTGAGGATGTCTAAAGTTGCATTCTTGTATTCTCTTAGTCTTGGGTTTTTTTCCGAATATTCACCTTTGATTTGTATAATTACAAGTTCTAAATCTCCCTGGGTTGATACTTTCTTAGCGCCTAAGTCCTTAAGTATGTGTAGACCAAGGAGAAGGGCCTCATATTCCGCAATGTTATTAGCACATTGGAATTCCAATCTGAAAGAATGACCTTCATTAGTATTGTGTATCCAGATTCCGGCCCCCGAACCAGTTTTTCCACAAGAATCGTCAAAGCTTATACTCCAAAGAGTCTCTTTTTCATACATGATACTAAGTTGTTTTTCAGGTTTCTTAGAGCTTTGGTCATCAGTTTCTTCATTTGGGAATGGGAAATGTTGTTTTGATGGTTTGAAATCCTTTTCATCTTCTTTTATCTGCTCATTTATATCACTTTCATTGTATAAGATAAAAGAATCTATATTTGAATGAATGGAATAAATGGGAGTGTTGTTTGGCTTATCCTGGTTGCTAACCATGTATTTCATGTGAGTATCTCGGTATAACCTCCTAGTATGTTTGAAAACTGGAATGGTAGTGAATGACATGTCCATTTGAAGGTTACCTTGTATTTTGGCAGCCCATGCCCTTGATAATATCATTCCATACTTAGGAGGAATATCAGCCAATACTACGTCCATGACTAAGTTTTTTTCCGGTAGTTGTGTTAAAGCAAAACACAGGTTCTTTATTAGACCTAAGCATTTGACCCAACTTGAATCAAATGAGTATAGGTCTTTGTAAGGTTGAGTTACTTCTAGACCTAGATTTTCCATGACTACTTTAGGCATGAGGTTATGGGAGGCACTAGAATCTAACATGGCATTATGTAATATCTTGTCCTGGATGTTCAAACTTACATAGAAAGGGGAGATGGTTCCTTCTTGGTATTCACCTTCTATTTTGGGACCAAACAAAAGCTCGGGTTTGTCATCAGTCAGATTTAAAGTATCTACCTCATTTCCTATGTTAAAAACTTTGAAGATTTGAGATCTATACCTATCTATAGTTATTAGCTCAGTCAAGGGTATGGTTATTTTTATTTTGGCAATTTCCCCTTCAAAACTAAATGGAGTTTGTAGTTTGGATAGATTTGTTTCAGCTTTTTCAAACATGACCTTCTCTATGTTCTTAATTTTCTGACTCTGGTTGGGGACTTTGTTCACCACATCCATCTCGTGAATCTTGGTAGAGGTACTAGGAAGATCTGGGCCAAGACTTGTCTGAATAGATTTATCTTTGTTTTGGTCAATTTTCTTGACCACAATTTTGTTGCTATCCACTGCTCTTTTAAGGATGTTACCAGGGGTTTTAGTAACAGCAGTGTTCAAGCTACCTTTCTTGGATTTGTATTGGTTTTTTCTACTTCTAAGATCATACTGCCTGTGAGCTTCTATTATGGTGTTCTGAAATCCTATAGTAGGATCTTCGGGGTCCTCATAGTTGGTTTCATTTTGATTCGGGGAGAAGAAAGCTTGCTCTTCTTCTGTGAGTTAAACCTCGCTCTCGTTATCAGAACCTATTAGGTTTAAATGACTTTCATAAATGGGTTATGTATCCCTCTCATACTCATCAACATAATTTTCATTAAAGGGTGGCTTAACTTGTTGTCAGTTTCCCTTGGTTTGTTTTGAGCCTGTTCTCTCCTAAAGTTTTGGTTCCGGTTTCTATTTTGAGGGTTTGGCTGGTTGTCCCTAAGAGGTGTCTTTTCACTTATCTTTTCCCACATTTTCACCATGGATCTAACTAAGTCATCTATTCTAGGATCTAAGGAAGGGACTGAAGGGGCGACCTCATCCCTGTATGTGAATTTCCTTTCTGGTCTGGTCCTAGCTCTCTTTTCTGCTAAGTTGGCTTCTACACTTATGGCCACTTTTTTCATTTCTTCCAAGGTTGGGGGGTCCTTTTCTCTTAGTTGATAAGTCATGTCTGGGTCAAATCCTTCAGGAAAATTTGCTAAGGCTGAGCCAAGTGGAGGTTTGAAGTGAGGTGGGAGGGCATTATAAACACTGTTGAACCTAGTGCAATATTCCTGGACACTTTTTCCATTTTCCCTTTTTAGATTTTTATACTCAGACAGGATTTGAATGGGGTTCTTTCTGATTACCCACTTATTTATGAAGGTTTGGTAGAGTTCTGGGAGATCGTGTATGCGATTTGGAGTTAAGCTCTTAAACCATTTTTGGGGTTCTTCGCCCAGGCTTTGGGCGAACATCTTCATTCTTATAGTCTCATCTTCTATTTCCATGTATTCAAAGGCATCGCTAATTCTATCTACATGTTGTTGGGAAGTAGTAGCCTCAACTCCGGTAAAGTGCGGGATTTTGGATTGGTAGTCATTTTGTAAAGGAGCCAAGGGGTATGGCAACACCAAGGGTGCATACCAAGCTGCCATGGCGGGAGCTAATGGATGATTTACAATATGAGGGCTTGTAGGATGAGCTGAGGTGGTTTGAATGGGTGTGGCGGATGTACTTGGGCTAGTGACCTGATTTTGAGTAGATCTGGGGTGGTAGGAGCCAAAGTGGTGGAAAAGCTGGAAATAGGGAGGTGTAGTAGGTGAGGCTTCTCTACTAGGACTCTGTTGCAAATCTAGGGGCTCAAGATCGTCAAAGTTTACTTTAATTTGTTACTTGCTTCTAAAAAGGGTTTTTGTTGATTTTAAGTCAAATGGGGAATCCTGCAAGGATGTGAGGTGTTCAGGTACTGATCTTGCTTTACGGATGGACCTATCGGTAGCTAAGTTGCCAGTTTCGGAAGCTTGCCATAGAATATTCTCTGGGTTATCTACTATGATAGGGGGATTTGGGTTCGGATGAGATCTGGTATAGATTCTTTGTGAAGCCAGATTTCGAATTCAGAGTTTAGAGAGGATGGTATTTGTGATTTTTTTGGATGGATGGCCTCTCTAGGGGTTTCGCTAGTGTGAAGAATGGTCAAAACAAAAATGAAGGCTAGTGGAGTCACCAGGTGGATTTCTTTGAGATCTATGGTCCACCACCAATACTATTAAAGATGCTTTCAAAAAAACATTTCTAGCAAACTTTGAGGTGAATATTTGCGAGGAAGAGTGATCACTTAGTTTCAACAATTTGCTAGACTGTTTGGACAAGCTGATGGTTCTATTTGCAAGTTTATTTCTGTTTATCTTCTATTTTTAGGTGAAGTTTTTATGAATCACTAAGTTATACTTAGTTTGTCACTAATTACAGAGTTTTCACCATGACTTTTAAGTTTGTGGAAAGGATGAGTCAACAGAAAGGTATGGTTTATGAATTTTTTGGTTTTTATGGAGTTTTTAGGCCTACTGGAGGTTAATGGAGTCGCCAGGTGGATTTTGGTTGTTTTTCTAGAGATGTACCTATGGTCCACCACCAATAACTAGGAATAACCAATCTGGGGATGTTTTTTAGGGTTTTATGAGTTTTTATGTGCAGCCTATGGTTTATTAGAGTGTTCTAAACCTGATTCATCACTTTTCTAGGGTGGTCAAAATAAAAAGAGTTTACTCTAAATGATTCTATGGACTGCTTGCCTATTTAAATTTTGAAAGACTAATGAATCTACAAGAGTTTGCTAGACTGTTATGTACTCAGTTAGTCCCACCATGATCGCCATTATGTTAGTGTCCTGTGATTTGGCTGATTGGAAATCCAAGTGACAAGGTAACATCAAACCAATATTTGGAGCCCAAGCACCTAGCCTTCCTGGACTCAGAGAGGGCTCTCTCTATTTGTGTAAGGGATATCTATGTGTTTGCTTCTTATGTTTCTGATTTTAGGCTAGTTATGAAGTAGGTTTTTGGTTTTGTTTTTAGGTTTGTGAGGGATGAACTGATCAAAGACTAAGACAGATAAAAATATCGTCAGATAAACTGGGCTATGGGGTCGAAAAGGTCAAGAAAGCTTCATATGGTGATACAAGGTATGTTGAAGGGCCGATTTGATCAAGGTAAAATGGATCTTTGGGTAAAATGGAGTGGGATGGACACTAAATTTCTGAAGAACAAAGGATTTCAAACATAAATAGTTCAAAAGCTAACATAAACATGGTAGGGCTAACCATTAATCATGAGAAATGTAACTATAAATTGATAAATGCATAGAAATAAACATTCAAGCAATACATAGAGATATATGACTCTCTAAATTTAAGAAATTGCTATCAGACTTTGGGGAAATACAATTAAGACAAAAAAAATAACTCAAATCACTATGAGGAAATGCCTAGACATAGTATTTCAAGCTATTGGGCACTTTGAAGTAAGATTGCAGAGTTTTAGGCAAAGGGCGAGATCAGTACAAGACCTCCTTGGTTCAACTAAGACAATCAAACAATCAAAGAAAGGTTTAAGAGGTGGAGCTATGACTAGCCATGAGTAAGAAGGGCATATCGTGAATCATACTTAGCATGCATAAAACCATAAATGAAACAAGCAAACAATTTCTTTAGTTATCAAAGAGCAATCAAGGATTCTTTGATGTGACTAAGAAGGAAGAAAACATAGAAGCTATAAAGAAACAGGAAATTTGAGGTGCCTCCAAGGGCATGTCTCAAATCTATTCTCTACTATCTTATAGCAAGCAAGAGCATCAAATATGAATGAAAACAAAGAAAAAATAACAGAGAGAGACACTATACCATTTTACCAAGTCAATTAATCCAACAACAGCCCTCTTTCATCATCCAAAAACATTCAAGAAACTATCTAATGCATGAGACAAGTGTTTCTTCCAAGCTTGTATAACCATATATTTCTCTATATCATCAATTTCAGCCTTGTTTACAATGAAGTCTCTTGGAATATATAGGCCAAGATGAGGGAAAACCTCCTAATGCAACTTGCAAGCTCATTGGCCCATCAAAAATATCTGATTTTGTCCTTGAGGCTTTGCAAATCCCAAGGCACAAAATATCCATAAAAAATATCTTAAAAATGCTAAAAAGGGAAAATAAATTGACTTTTCCTAATTAACCATGGCCAAAAAAGGCTAAACGCAAATGAGGAAAAGCCACTTCAGAAAAGTGCATTTTTCACAAAAATACTTAAGAAAAATATCAGCAGAAATTCTCCTGTCTTGTGGGCAACTTTTGGAGCCTTCCCGATGTCAAAACGAGGCCTGTGATGGCTCGTTGGAAAGCTATGGATGTCTATTTTCTGAAGAAAAAAAAAATTTATCCAAACCGATCAATAGAAGCCTATCAAAACTTTACCTGTGTGTAAAAACCCAGAAAATTTCCTTTGCTGATATACGGGGCAGAGTGCTGAAAAAGTGACTGTTTTTCACCACTTTGGGGGACCAAATGATCTTCAATTGATCTGAAATTCGTTGAGTAGATTCCCCTGAAAGTATGGCATCCAATGATACCATTTTCATCCTTTGAGGATGTCCTAAACAGAAATGGCGATGCCCATGATTTTTAGCAAAAATCCCAAAAATGTCAAAAAACGAAAATTTGTCGAATTTTTCCCAATTTTGGTGAGCATGACCCTCAAGGGTTTTTAGAAGAATTTTGAGAAGCTGAGGCCAAAATTTGGAGCCTTGATGTGTCTTTCTTCATTTTTGGTGCTGAGCACCTCCTTTGAGCCTCTTTGAGCTTTTCTTGTGTGGCTTTCAATTTCCACCGGGCGAACTGATTAAGCTTCTTATAGTGCCCAGTCATCCTTCTTTGAAGTTCCAAATCTCTATTGGCTTTTTCCAACTTCTTTTCCAAGTGATCATTCACCCTTTCAAGCCATGCTTCTCTATTGTTTTCTATTTCTTGGGTGAATAAGGTAGTAAGGGGAAAAGATTGGAAAAGGGCAACCTCTTCCTCTTTTTGTTTCTCCAAGGCTCTTATGAGTCCCATGGTGCTTGGCCTCTTTCTTCTTCACTGATCCTCATCTTCACTATCATTGAACTCGCCCAAGAGTTCTTCCAACTTAATTTGCGCCTTGGAGGCCTCTTTTTGTTATTTGATAGCTCGTGTCTCATATACTACCATGTGGACATTCATTTGTTTGTTTTGTGTTTGCAAAAATTGAATGAAGTTTTTAGACCTTTCTAGATCTGCCCTTAAATCATGAATTTGTTCCTCTCTATTAATCAAAAGAGACTCTATGATTTTGGCCTCATTGTCGCTATCATCACTTTTTATCTGAATTATGTCAAAGTCCCTCTCTTTCTCATGGTTGCTTTCTTCCTTCTCCTTCCCCTTGCTTTGGGTGGCCTTCTTGGTCTTCCTCCTCTTGGGTAATTCGACAATGGATTGTTTGGGCAACTTCCCCTTGCTTCGGAGGGCTCTAGTAACATTTTGAGTTACAGTTTGAGGCACTCTCTTTCTTGATGTTCGGGGCTTTCTCACCTTTGGAGAAGAAAGCATGGCCCCTTGCCTAGGAGAGGTAGCTAACACATGATCTATTTTCTCTTTTCCCTTGCTACTCCCCTCATCATCCTTGCCACTGTTTTGACCTTTATGAATGCTTTGACTGACACCTTGCATGTCTTTTTAAGGGTTTCCCCTTTCACTCTTGTCCCTGATTTCTTCAGGACTTTTAGGCTTTGTCTACTGAAGGTTTTTTGCTTCATCCTCATCATGTTTGTTGCTATGAGGGCTACCAATATCCTCATCAAATTGTTCCATTTCCTCATTATTTCCCTCTTTACTGTTTTGGTCTTCTTCATGGCGTTCTTCTTCACCACTGTGTTTTTCTTCTTCATCATGTTTTTCTACCTCACTGTGTTTTTCTCCACTTTGCAACCTTTCCTCACTATGTTTTTCTTCACTTTGCTCCCTTTCCTCACTGTGTTCTTCTTCTTCGTTATACTTCTCTTCTTCACTGTGTTCTTCTTCCTCATTATGCTGCTCTTCTTCACTAATCATGGAAAATTTTAGCTTCCTATGAATGGGCTTGCTAGAAGAAGGAGAAAGATGTTGAGTGGAAGGTGAAGGAGATACATGGGATGAAGAAACAGTGGCAAAATCAGGATGTGCAATGAAAGTGTCCCAAGAGATTCCCTTCTTCTCAAGTTGATGAAGAATGACAATCTTGATGAGGGAATGATGGAAAAGGCAAGTTGGCTGCTGAGAGGGAGGTCTCTTTTAAACAGTGGAGGCCATATTTTCAATACTTCTATTGAGGAAAAAGGGGAGGTTTAATAATTGGGCTCTTGTGAAGTGCATGAGCAATCGTACATGGTAAGAATAGACCTGGGAAAACCTTCCCTCGCATGTGAAATATCTCATGATTATCTTCATGAGGGGAGCATAGCTAGTCAACAGATATGAAAAAGGAAAGATGGATGGGCATGCATCCCGATGCTCCGGCTTCAAACAGGGTTTGTACTGTTCTGAGTCTAGGTAGCTCTGTTTAAACCATTTTTCTCCGACATACGAGATCTTGGTAGCTCTGGAAATGGATCTAGGAGAAAACTTGAAATCTAAGCCTGCTAGTTGAAAATGTTTCCCTTGCAATCTCAAAGCACATAGATGTGTCAAGGGGAGATAGATTTTCACCTCCTGAACCCTTTGACAAAAATATAGACATCCAACTTCATGAATGTTAAACAGAACTGAAGGATGGGCATTTACTTCCTCAGTTGAAACAAGTTCAAACCTCTTGTGAGGGCCACTTCTGCTGTCTTGCCTAGGAAGCATTTTGTTTTGGATACTCTTTGTTGGTTGACTAAGACAAGCTGTCTCAAATGTTCTTTGAAATGGTTTCCAAACACCACACCTTGTCCTCCTTATAAGTCATTGTGCCTCTTTGATGCCAATCAAACAAGTACTTGTCAAATGACAACCAAAATTAATTTATTACTGTGTTTGGGCAAAGATTTTGAAAAATATGTGTTTGTGTTTCCTTGTTGAAAAAGGATCTCCTTTGTTTTGACAAAAACACCTTTCCCTCCAAACACTGCTCTTTTGATATTCACTGCTCTTTACAAAGCAAACAAGACACCTTTCAGCTGACTTGAAAACCTTGAAAATAGACCCTGCCTTTTTTGAATTTGGGGGGTTGCACAAATTTCACTATCTCACAACACAAAAAGGAACACTTTATATTGATTAGGCCTTCATCCCTTTACCACTGTCTAGATGATCAAAAAAAATTTGAGACCCCTACAACCATCTGTTTATCTGTCTAGCAACTGTGTATAGTTTTAGCTTTTTAATAACACAAGAAGAGCTTTCAATATTGGTCTAACAAACATCCCTTTTCATTCACTGTTTTATCCTCTGAGTTTTTAACAAAATATGCTCCTTTATAGCAACTGTGGGCTATCACTGTTTTTTAAAGGCAGCTAGGGCTCTCTCAAAACTGATAAAAACACCTTCACCTATCACTGTACTAATTCTTGACATTCACAGCAACAAAACTCTTTGATTTTGACCAAAGACCCTAACTTCTAATCACTGCTTCCCTCTTATGCTTTTTAGATGAAAAAATGCCCTTAAAACCACTGTCAAGACACCTTCCAAATTTATTTGAGACCCCCAAACACAAGAAATCTTTCTTCAGTTTTGACAAAAACTCTGTCTCTTTACCACTGTCTATCTCATTGTTTTTAGATGATGAAGTGGTTTCAAAATCACTATTTATTCTTAGGGAAAAACACAGCAAAACACCCCCTTCAAACTTCAAATTTTACCAAGAGGTAATGGAAAATACCTTAAAGAATGTTTATGGGCCTTGGTTGATCGTTGGAGTAGATTTTAGAGCTTTTTGGAAAGCAAATGGAGGAGCGGGCCGTTTGAAACAAAGGGCGCCGCACATATGGATGATAGTCAGGTCGGCTTCGGGCACCAGTAATCGAAGATACAGGTGCGCCACGCTGTAGTTTGAAACCTGTGTATGCACGCTTACAAGTACGCCGCGCAGGCTTCAGGCGCTGAAAAACTTGAAAAATGCTCGAAATCTCTTTGCTTCTTCAGTGGGAAGCTAATGGACATTCGCCTTGGCTCTTTGAATTTGCAAATGGGGCCTTTCAAACGGTCTCCTCCCTCTTTTAACTTTCAAATGAGCTCAAATGCCTTGGTAGTTTATTTGTAAGGTTTTGGATGCCTTTTGAAAAGGCTTTTTGGTCATATCAAAACATAAAGCACTGTCTTTGATATTTTATCACTTTTAAAATACCATGAAGCCTTCTATTCGAACAAGTCTCATAATAACAATGTTGTGGCGAGCTTCTTTTTGATGACCCTCGTTTTTATGGCTTTTGTTGAAGTAAGGAGGCCTCCTTAAGAAGAAAAACCCCTTTCACTGCCTTTTCATTTAGGAAATAACTCTGTCATTGTTTGTCTATTCTGTCCTTCAAAAGGAACACTGCTCAAGAGCCATATCAAAGATTTTTGATGCATCCTTTTCCTATCCCTTGGAAGGAGATGATTTACAATTCTAAAACTTACTTTGAAAATTTCAACTCTCTTGGTATTTGATGACTTGTTATGCCTATTGTTGAAATTGGTCAAACACTGTTAGGCACCTTTTATTGAAATTTTCTTTTTGACTGTGGAGAAAGAACCTTATTTGCACTCACCCAGATTTGACCTATACCTGTTTATCAAAGAGAATGCTTTTAAAGACCTTCAACGCAATCATATGCAACAGCAGAGTTTTTTTTTATGTAAAGTAAAAGGTCTTGTCTGATGACTGTGGTATGGCTTATTTCTTTTAATGTTGTCTTGAATTTGAGACATTTTGTCATACCCTTCCTGTCATTGTGATGAGCCTGTTTCAAGTTTTGGAAATTCTAGCCTTTTTTTACTCTTCGAAGGAGGATTTTATAGATAAAGAGAAAGACTTATTTTGACACCCTTGTACCATTTTTTTTATGATGTCACAAATGGCTTCAAACCATGATCCTTCAGATGCTTCCCACTGAATTTCAATTCTGTCTTTTACACAGTGAAATCCTTTAAGCAACTCTTGAAACACTACTGCTGTATCAGTGGTTTCATCCATTGGAGAAATTGGTGTAAACAAATTTTTAGGACATTTGAAGCATTTTTAGCCTTTTGCTCTTTCAATAAGGCCATACCTCTGTTCCTGGCCCTCTGTTTGTTAAATGAAGGAGGCCTTTATCATGTTCCTAACCATCTGCTTTTTTAAATGAAGGAGGTTAACATAAAGTATCTAAACCATCTGCTCTTTATACTGGAGGAGGTTTACATCAAGTGACCCAACCATCTGCTCATGTTTGGAGGAGGTTAACACAGTCACCCAACCATCTGCTCATGCTTGGAGGAGGTTAACACAGTCATGAAATTTCATCCCTTTCTCAAACTGTGTCACCTTTCCTTGTAATTCATATCTCTGCTTGGCATATCACAATGAGTAATAAAGTGAAAATTTGACAATATGCTATGAGAGACATGTTCTGAGATATGAATCATGTTGTTAGAATACCCTTATGAATCTTTTGGAACCAGGAGCAACATGACTTGTATCTGTAGAGTATTTAATTGTTAGTCATTACTTACTAACCTTTCTTGACTGTTTTTGCAGAGGCTTATTTAATTTTCTTTTTGACCAATACTCTTCTCCCAGACTCAAAACAACATGAGAATCAGCTGCCTTCTCATGTTTTAGCTTGACAATGTCTTCTGGAATACTTGTACATATCTGCTTTTGAAAGGGATACTGAAACATTGTAGATCAACATAATATCAGTTTGGCTTTTGAAACATGCACTGCTGAGACATCAAGACCTTTTAGTGGCACGACCTATGGGTGTGTCAAGCTTTGTTTTTTGCAGACTAAGTGCCAATTCAGGGTTGACTGGTATTCAACAAAAGATTTTGGCTCAGGATGCTTTTGCCAAGGGAGGGTTTCCTAAAGCGCCACTACCTAACTTAGGGGAGATCTTTGACAGATTTGGATTATTCTCTTTGGTATGACCAGATCTTAAGATGACATATGACCAGAGGTAGGGTGGCTAACATTCTTATCAACAGTTGGTTAATGAATGACCTGGGGATGAGGGTGAATGAAAGCAGATGACTTTAGCTTATGACAGCTGGTGAACAGGATTATATGAATGAAACTATATAGGACTTGATAACTAGGTTTTTTTCATCATAGGATGATTGAAAAAGGTAGGAAGACAAAAAATGTTTAGGGGTGTTTTCTAGATGACATTTTTGACAAAATGGAGATCAGCTTCTAGAAAACTTGGCTTTAAAAACTAGTCATCATCAACAGGTGAAAAATATTGATGACTAACATGATCTTTGTCTTCTTCTATAGCATCTTGGCTTGAAACTCACAGGCCGAGCCAAAGATCATGCTCTGATACCACTGTAATATCCCAAAATGGGAATGCTCAGCAATACATGCTAAAATAACGCATTTTTCATAAATATATGCGATGAAAGTTAAATGCAGCTCATGGTTCCATTGGATCTAATATTATAGTAATTACATATGAAAGGAAATTAGAAACAAATCATTGTTGCATTGATAAACAGGCCTCCCATGCCAAAAATAGCCCAAAATCATGTAAAAATAGGGACTGCAACCATGTATGAAAGATGGAATACCATGACACCTTATTTTATTACCTCTGCAATAGCAGTAGGTTGTACATCAGGTCTAGAGCAAGTATGTGGAAAAAATTTAGATTTATAGTAGATCCATGCACTATACAAGCCCTTTTATGAATCCCCCTTGGGGTTTTCAACAATACACCATGTACAAAATGTAGATCTGAGTTTTAAGACTGCGGATCTATGGAGATATTCAGATCTGGAAAATGGATCTAATTTGATATAAACAATAAAATAATCTCCTCCAACAGATCTCCAAAGTGAAGTGCAGATCCCCAACACTCAGCAAATCAGCTCTCCAAATGGTGCACTGAATCACCTTGCAACAACTCCTTTAGAAATAACACAGATCTAGACTTCTTCTGCGCTGTAGGGGAGAAAATACCATTGGCTTGCAGCCAAAATATGAAAATATAGCTCAAAACCTTCAATATTTTCCTCCCAATGGATTAGAACCCTTCTCCACTGAAAATAAGTATTGAGATGGCCTAGATATAAAGATCTAGCCTCCACTTGCTGCAGCTTACTGAAACAGTCAAACCCTCAACAGGATATGCGTTGTCAAAGGTAGATGAAGCTTGGCCTTAAGCTAGATAGTGGACAATATGGTGCAAGACTCCTCCAAGAGCTCCTCAAGGAAAGAGAAGGAATTCCTAAATAGGAAGACATTGTGCTAAACATCACTCTTTCTCAGCTAAACAACCAGAGAAAGAAATATGTCTAAACAGACCATACAATCATAAAATCATAATCATAAGCTAACCCCCTATGGCTTCCATCCTCCTCCTTATAAAAAATGTGAGCCTTCTCACTTTTTATCTCACTCATTAGGGTTTCCATCTTCATGCAATGAATCTCCGTCCAAAACTGTGTTGTCCCATCATCAATACCACTCCTCCATAATAGCACTGATCGATTTGGTCAATATTGACTGGATATCCATGCAATGTCTTCTTCCACACTCAAGGTGGTTTTATTCCAACTATCTAAACAAATTCATATTCCCACTAAGTGATCTTCATTTAATGTTCTACATCCTCCATGCTATTTTTGTTGACTTGGTCAAACTTGACTTTGTCCACATGCATTAAGCCTTGTTCACACATGAAGGTGTTTTTATCCAGCTATGAATATGATCCTTTCCCCATTAAGAGGGTTTTTTATTGCTGCTAGAAATATTTATGGGTATCCCTACCCATTTATTCATCTAACTATGTATTTGGAGCAAAATTAATATTCCTATTAGCTGCATGCTATGTAGGAATATTACATTTTCCTCCCCATTAGAAGCCTTTCTTCACACTTGTCACTACATGCATAGGAGCTGCTATGGCAGAAAAGATAGCAATAAAATTTCTCCAATACTGAGCTGTGCCTAAGAAACTTCTTACCTTGGTTACTAATTTGGGAGTAGGCCAATTCACAATGGCTTCCACTTTTGAAGGATTATTTCTCAACGCGCCTCCTCTTACAATGTGTCCCAAATAAACCAAAGAAGTATTTCCAAATTCACACTTAGAAATCTTACGAAATAATTTCTCTTTCTTCAAAACATCAAGTACCTTTTTTACATGAAAGACATGTTCTTCTCTTGTTTTGTTGAAAATGAGTATATCATCTAAATACAGAATCAAAAAATCATCAAGAAATGGATGTAAAACATTATCCATAACATGCATGAAAGTCGTCGGTACATTACACAAACCAAACAGCATAACCAAACTCTCAAAGAGTCCTTGTTTGGTTTTGAATGCAGTCTTCCATATGTCACTTTCTGCATTTCTTACTTGATGATATCCACTTCGTAAATCTAACTTAGTGAAAAAATTTGCTTCTTTTAGCTGATCTAGCGAATCATCTATCCTTGGGAGTGGGTATTGATTCTTTACCATTATCTTCTTCAAAGCTCTGAAGTTAACACACATGCGCCAAGTCCCATATTTCTTCAGAATCAGGACTATGGGTAAATTTCATGGCATAGTGCTTGGCCTTATGAGTCCCTTGTCCAACATTTCCTTGATTTGCCTCTTTATTTCAGCATTCTCCATTATCAACATGTGATACATGCTAATGTTTGGAAGAGGAAAATCTTGTTGAAACTGAATCTCATGTTGAATCTCCATTTTAGGAGGCAATCTTGTTGGCTCCTGAAACATCTCATGATGTGTATCAACTACATCATATAAATCTGATTTCAACTTAGGATCACAATCTGCAAATGACTCATGCTTAACATAGGCCTTAGGCTCAATCATTAGAAGAACACAATTCTTACTTGAATTCACCAGCCTCGTTACCTATCTTGCATTAACCATTGCAATATTTGTCTTCTTGCGATGTGCTCTAACAATGTACTCCTTTCCATATTTGAATAAATGGTATTTTTTCTCATGGCGATGGAAGATCGTTTTCCTGTCATACAAGGACTACCCAACACAACATCTAATTCAACTGTGTCAACAAAATGTGCAATTATTGCAAAGCGCAATATGCACTTCTTTGAATGTAATATTCCAAATTAGGAAAATGCTACAACAATGAGAATATCTCAAGATATTTTAATGTTGGAGACCCAGCAATATGAAAACACAATAATGGAGCAACAGTAACACTCAACTCATAGAAATGTGAGAGAAATCCATAGCTATCTCATTAGATAATAGCAGCAACAAATGAATACAAGAACTTGAGGAAAAAGGTCACTCAAGATAGGCAATACTCAGCCACAAGAACCAAGTACAAGAGACATGATAAAACCACTACTACACATGTATGCTCAAGCTATGACAGTGCAATTTTATAGAGAAATTGCATACTACATATGTCAAATACATAGATGTATCAAGATAGGGCCCAATACAACATTGGGAGTGAATATCTCAGCTCTGAAAGGCTACCTCATGTCAATCCTGGAAGGATTGGCTATGAAACACAAAATCTGCAAAATTTCAGAGTTGTTGGGTAGCAGCTGCAACTCAGAAACAGAACTGGATGGAGATGGTTGTAGATGATGACCAAACTGAATATGCCTCCTCCAATGGATATTTAGAGTGAAAGGCTGATCCTCTCACCAAAGATCTCACCCTCCAAAAATCTGCAAGAGCCCCACTGCAAATGCTCTACTCAAAATAACGTAGTCACTGGATGGAACTGTGTTGTAGGGCTAGGGAATGAGTTGGCCTTGATGCCAAAGTCTACAATAAGCTATGGAATTCCTCCAATCTAATCTCCCAAAGGGAAGAGAGACTCATCCTCTGAAAAATAGTTGATGGAGGTGGTGTAGTGAACCCTCACTACAACACAACCTTATTCTGCTGCAAAAATAACGTTGTCTTGATGGAGGATGCTTGGCCTCAAGCCTGGATGTGAGGAAAATAAGTGAAATCCCTCAAGAGGCCTCTCAAGAAGGAGAAGGAATCCTAAATAGGAATTCCCCTGGAAACTCTTGCTAAACAAAAAAGAATGAAAAATTGTCGGAATAGACAATGAGATGAATAATACAAGCATGAGAAACAATGGTTGCCTTGCCCTCCTTTTAAAGAAGTGAAATCCCCTCTCCATGGGTCCCACTCCTTTTAGGGTTTTCTCCACCAAATAACCCTCTTCCCATTCATACTGCATTGTTTCTCTAAGTGTGCTCCACCTCTTGGCCCAGCACTGTTGACTTGGTCAAACTTGACCTTGTCCACTTGCAAATAACCCTGTTCACACATGAGGGTGTGAAAAATAGCTCCAATTATGATCCCCATTCATACTATGAGGGATGTTATTAAGATTTTCTTTATGCATGGGCCTCCTTACCCATTTATTCTCCTCCTAGGTGAAATCAGTGAAAATTAATATTCCAAATTATTGTCGGAAAATTTTGGAATATTACATTGAAACCTATAAATTTGCATCCTTACAAATCCACCCAAGTGAATATGGTTTTGGATGTGGAATGGTCTCAAGATTAAGTTTCTTGACCAAGTCTTCAGAGATTAATTTTTCTAGTGACCCACTGTCAAATAGTGTGTCAATCTTGGTATGTTTGGGTATGATCCTCACATGAAATAGTTCAATTCTCTCTTCATTTGGAGCTTGTATGTGACAGTTTGAAGTACTAGTACTTGGTTTTGTTTCAATTTCTTTCCCCTTCATGTTCTTCAATCCCATGACTGTAATTTTAGTTTCATCACTTGAATCCTCTCCTAATTCATTTTGAGTTGTAGCTGCAGTTTTTTGCTTCCCTTTGTTATTTTTATACTTGGGTCTCTTTTCAGGATGTAATTTCCAACAATTTTTCTCTTCATGGCCTTCTCTTGAACAATGTTTAAAAAAAACTTGCTCTCCCTCTTTCTTGACAGATCCATTATTTTTTCCCTTACCTTTTGAGGTCTTCTCTTTGTTTTTCCCTTTAAAAGGTTTCTTCTACTCCCATCAGTAATGTTTTTCCCTCTTGCTTCTAAATGTGTATCTTGAACACATACCTCATCTAAGCTTGTAGGGTTAAACATAAGAATAGTATGTCCAAGGTAGCTATGTAAGCCCCCTATGTACTTTAGCAAATCATCTTGACTCTACAAATCTACCCCTAATAAGAGAGCTCTTCTCCTAAATTCTTGGGTGTAGTCTTGTACATTTTATCCTTTCAATTGTCTAAAATTTTGCCAGTTCATTATGGCTTTCTGCATATGAGCTAATGGATAAAACTGTTGTTTTATTGCAGTAATGAAATCAGTCCATGATTAGAATAATCTTACCATGCTTTTTTATCTCCTCCTTTGTCTTGGCTTCCCACCAAACAAGAGCTGCACCTTCCATCCTCAATGAAGCTAGTTGGATTTTTGCATCATCATCATGAAGGTTTTGAGTTCTCAAATAAACCTCCAATTTCCTAATACAATTATCAAGATTTTTTGCATTGACTTCACCATTAAACATTGGAATTTCAAACTTAACATCAAGTTTTATAAAAGGACTTTTACCAGTGTTATTTGACTTGTGTGACTGGTGTATTGAAGATGAAGTAGAGGATGATGATGATGATGAGGGTGAGGATGGTGAATTTCCACTGCCTCCATTTCCTCCATTGCCCTTCTTTGATTTATCTTCATCATTGTGACCTCCTGATGATCCCTGACCTTCCTTGTGAAGTTTGGATCCTTCTCCTTCTAGTCTTTCATTCCTTTATTGATAAAGGACTCTCACCATTTTAGTCATGTCAAGGAATGCTTTCCTGAACACTCTTTCTTCTTCTTTGGGATCCACCTCTTCATGGGTTTCTTCTTCTCCTGGAGGCATGCTTATTGCTTCTTCTGATTCTTTTGGAGGTGAACTAAGTGGTGGAGAATGTGGCAATCTTGCCCTCCTTTGTTGTTTCTCACTTAGAGAACCTCTTGCTTCCACCAATTTTCCTTCTCCTCTCTTAAGCTTGAGCCTAGTAAGCATGAAAACCCTTGCAAAGAGTTAAAATTATTTGCACACAAAAACACTAGAGATTAACTCTAACTCTGATACCAACTTGATATGAAAGGAGTGTATTAGTTCTACTATGCTAATTGTCCTTTCAGTAATAAAAACATGTACAAATTGTCGGAATGAGTGTTTCAACCATGAAACGTAGATGAATTTGTGAACTTTAAGCATGAAAATAAGCCTTAAAAACACCATACAATAGTGTATAATAGAAAAATACAATCACACATAAGTTTTACACAGTAGGCATGATGAAACAGTTCACCCCTCCTGGGCTACATCTGTTGGTCCAGCTCCCAATGGCATGTCCCTCTTTGTAATTATGCTCAAAATTGTAAATTACATGTGTTTACAAGCCTCTAATGGTTGTTTTCTCTGCACCAATGGCTCCAGAATGCTCAAATTAGTCTAGGTAGACTCTTATTTCACCCAAATTGGTCGAAAATTGACCTCCCAATGCATTTTTCCCAATGTCAGCTAGAAAAGCTCCACTGAAAGTGGAGACTGGCACTTAACTGAAGTTAAAAATAGTAAAAACCCTAAAATTAGGGTGCTTCTACAGTCTCCACCGAAATGACCATTTGGATAGGTATAACAGTTTGGGCGGGGTGGTCACATACCTACCCCCCGTCGTTAACTTCGTGATCGCCATTTGAATAAACTCCGCATGGTGGCAAGGAACCCGGAGTCACGGTTCCAAAAACCGTGGCATTAAAAGCCATTACCCCGCACCATGTGATAGCATGGATTCCCGTAGAAGTTTATGTTTAATACAACCGTCGGTTAAGGTTTAAGCCTCCTATTTTCGAAGTTTTATGTTGCGGATTGTTATGTGCCATGTGACCATTGCTACAAGGCCGCCAGCGGGTTTGGACCATTGGCGGTCCCTCCTCCCCTATGTAAAACTATTAAACCATAAATCAATGCGAAGACCCTATAGGGTAAGTAACAAGTCGTAGGCGGAATGGTTGGAGGTCTTTGCGGGTGCTATGGAGGTCACAAGGTCGAACCCCCCCCCCCCCCCTCCCGCAACTCCAATAAAATTTTACATAAGCCTCTTGAGGACAAGTGGCAGCCTCCAGGCTTGCCAAGTTTTTCTCATTTAATGGCCCATATACAAAACATCCAACGGTTAGAAAAAATATCCATACCACAAGATCAACGATCCACAACATGTCATGTGGAAAAATCCAGTTAACTTAAGAAAATGGAATATTCCCAGAATATACTTGTTGACTGTACCTGCATGTTGACCGGGCATCCCAGTCACAAAAAAATTTTTGTTTGGGAAAACAAACATAACGTGATATCTTCCTCATATGACATCGATTTTTCGAACCACTCATGGTGCTAGAATCGCAACGACGAGACCTTTCCGGTCGCTCAGGTTCGGTACAGTTTCGAGAACTTTCAATTTTGAGCATAACACATGATATCCTGATCATGTATTTACAGTCTTATAATTGATTTATTCCCAAATTTTTGGAAACCCCACAAGTTAACCCATGTTTTATCTTTACAGGTAACCATAATCTTGAAATTTTTCATTATGGATTTGTTTGAAGTCTGGCCTTCCTCCATGGATAATGATTTCTCGACCTTACCTCTTCCAAGTACTTCTATAATTTTCTTAGGGTTTTCAATGTTTTAGATCTCCAGTTATAGTTATAACCCGAGGCTTGCGTGAGGGTTTAAATTGTAAAATTGTGTTTAAATGTTTTCATTAAGTCATTAAGGCTCTTTCACTATGAATGATAATTTCTCCAAGCTCTGGTTGGTATATTGTTCAGTAGTCTTAGTATTTATATGTATATTGTTGTGAAAATAGAAGTTAATTTATCCTCTGGAGTTTTTATATGTGTGACTGGTGATTCTTGATTTTGTTATTTCGTTAAGTTATGATACATTTATACTCTAGTCCCTTCAACTGCTTATCTCAAAGTTGGACATGTTTCGAGCAGTAAATGATTATAATTTTACATTGAAATTTGTATCGGTTTTTGGGTCTCTATCAAGAAGTTTTCTCAATTAAATATCTACATTGCATTCTCTTACAGGTTATGGCTATTTTGCTCTTCCATTCATAATTTTCATTTTCAGTTCCCATATGCGGTTAAATTCTCTGTGTTTATCTGGATCATATAGGAAATTGGCTTTTATGTTGTTGTTAATTATTTGGACAGACATTGCACTTGCACGCTAGCTTGTTCCCTTGTCATATAGTAGTTTTGTTTACATGCATTTTAAATAGCGTTGCAAATACAGTTATTTCCTTTCTGTAGTTTTCTTTTCTATTTTCTATATGTTTTCCCTTAAAAGGGTCTGGTATTTAGAGTATATATTGTTAGCTGAATACCTTAGAATCGTAGTCTTGTTCTCTCTTTTTTTTTCTAAGTAAATTTAAATCTATTAATGAAACATATGATACAGCTAGTTCATGGCCTTCAGAGGCGACATACAGTTAGCAAGATAAAAAAAATTGAACCACCCTCGAGGGGAAACAGGCCCGAGCATCGTTTGAGAGCTGCCTCGACAAAGGAAACCAGCTTTGAAATACCAAAACTTAGCAGAAAACTGAGCCGCCCACAAGGGGAAACTGACCCGAACAGTGTTTTAGAGCTGCCTCGACAGAGGAAACCAGCTTTGACATACCAAAAATTTTTGCAATCAGAAACAACAAAAATGACATAAAGACTAGACATAATTACTTGGGCAAAGATAGATACGCTAGAGTCCATAGTCTCCTGAGGGCGATTCTTCTTCAATTCTGTACCAGCAACCATCCTCGTCGTCAGGGACCGGGCCACTTTGAATTGCAGCGACATCTGCTTCGCGACCCTCTACCTGCACCCCAAGGTCCTGGAGGATACTCGGGCTACAGTCGCTAGCTTTGCGGGAAGAGCCTTTGTCCATGGTCTGAGAGGCTTGCGCAGCAATGGGGGGGGACGACAAATTAACAGGTTGCGCAAAAGGAGGGGGGTCAGGAAGTGCCTCATGGATTTCCTTGAACTAAACAGAGACTGTCGCAATGACCAAGGGGCGATTGGAATTGCACTGGTAGTGAAAGATGGCGGTGGAAGGGTTATGAAGAGAAGCAGAGATGGTGGGACGGGATTCAAGAGGCGGCAGAGAGATAGAGGTGCGACACTTGGGGGAGGAGGGGGGATGACACCCACGACCTCTTCCACGTTGACTACACAAAGGGGGATAACGACCACTGAGGCTCTGAGAAGAAGACGATGGAGAGCTTGAGGAGGGGGAGCAACGTCGACTGGTGGTGCAGGCCCTGGAGTTGCCCCGTCGGCATCTCAATCGATGCCTAATTCTCGACATGGCAGCACTGAGGTGAAAGGAGAAAGCGGAATTGACAGGAGGCACCAGAGGGGGGGAGGGAGAAAAGAGACCGGGCGGAGAAGCGAACTGTAGGGAGCAGAAGGGACTATGCGAAAAATGGAAACCAGGGAGGAAATTGACACAGCAACCCAGATGGCAACGCCTGCCAACAGAAGTGTGAAGGCTAGGTAAGTCGGCTTCCGGAGAGCACCTGGATCCAACAGGTAGGAATTGCATCGGCATGGAGACCTCCAGGCCGCGACGAGACCAAGCCAAGAACCCTGAAGCCGAGTCGAAAGACGGGGACGAAGAACCAAATGAATGCATTTTGAAGTGCTTACCATCTCGGCCTCCCCACCGGCATAAATGTCACGTAGGGTGACGACCTGGTGAATTGATCGTATCAAGATTGAATAAATGCAGCCCGTGGGTGGCCATGTGGCCATGCCATGCGCCATCCCGCAGACTCGCTCCCGTCAGATCAACAGTTAGCACCCGCATCCGGGGCGTAGTCTTGTTCTCTTATTGTTTATACAGGTCTTTTATTTATACTCAGTATAATAATAATTGTTTTCATAATTTATTCCTCTTTCAAGATTGTTAATATTTCTTCAGTTATTGGAATTTATTGATGTACGAACCATCATTTAAACTGGTTTATCATTCTCTGACCCATAGTCCATGTATAGACTTAAATATAGTTGTGAAGATGGACTGTTCAATCTTGGGTTCTCTCCCCGGATGGACTAACTATCCTTTCCATTCTTTAGTTCTAAGTTTTGTTAGTTAATTCATAGTTTCCTACAGATTTTCAACCTGTAATCTTCTTTCTTTCATAACATATTTTTATACTTTCATAGAATTTCTCTACACACACAGTTATCCCTTTTCCATAAAATAATCCACTCAAGGCATTCTATTAAAAAAAATATACTATCACACGGTGAATTAATTAAATAAACCTTTCTCTGTCATATTCAATCCTTTTGGCCACTATGTGAAAGAAAAATATACAAATACTAAACTACTATTATTAATTCCACAGTTGCAGAGATACACAATCATTTAACAAAATCACGTCGAGCCTCTTTTGTTCTCCTTAACACTAGGTTAAGATACTTATCTCACTTTAGCAAGCTGATGGTAGCCTCCCAACCTTGAGAGAGGAAATTAAGTCCTCAACTCCCCCCGTGCTCCTCACCACAGTAGGATTTAATTAGTAGTGTTATTGGGGTAGACCTCAAGACTCTTGTCCAGTCTTTTGTCCAGTGTTAGGTTGCAGAGTTCCACTCGCTCCAACCAGCTCTGGATTACTCTCACCTTCAAGCTTCTAGCGTCCCTCACATTCCACAGAACCCCTTTTCCTCATTGGGATTTCCTTTTTATCCTCAGAGGAGAAGGTAACTATATTTAACTACTTTTGTCTAACTAATCTAGAATCTTGGAAATATTTACCATAAGTTTTATGGAAACCACACCATAAATAATTATTTTTTCAAAAAGAAAATAAATCATGTTAATTACTGGATTAAATTACTCATTAATCTTATTTTACTTTAAAAAATAAATGCACTGTTTAAAAAATAGTTTAGGAAATTAATCCGGGTGTTACGTCTTCCCCCACTGGAGGTAAACATCGTCCTCAGTGTCCTACCCCATACCAGCAAATAGTTTTGGGTAAGCCTCTCATACAAATCCTTCATCCTCCCAAGTAGCCTCCTCTGGGACAAAGTGCTTCCATTGCACTTTAACTTGGGTGATGGCTCGCCTCCGGAGCATTTTTTCTCCCTTCTTGATAATACGTTGAGGCTCTACCAGAAATTTGTCATCTGGTTCGACCTACAGCCTGAAAATTATTTAATTAGATCATATTATATTCATCTTCTTTAGAGATCCTAGAACCCAATTTATTCCTACATGATTTTTTTTCCAATGTATTACATGCTTTGGATCATGCACATATCGTTTCAATATTGATACATGAAACACATTGTGCACTCGTATGTGACTTGGTAAGGCTAATCGATAGGCTACCGGTCCCACTCTTTCCAATATTTAGAAATGTCCACAGAACCTGGGAGCGAAATTGGTGCAAGTAGTCCACCTTCAGGTGCTTTTATTGGGTCTAATTATCACATACACATGATCACCCACTTCAAACTCTAGATATGTCCTCTTTCGGTCCACATATACCTTCTGCCTGTCCTAGGTAGATTTTAGATTTTGTCAAATCTTCTATACTTCTCACTCCATTTCAGCAAACATTTTTGGACCAAGCATTAGTTTGATTTCTGGATTGCTCCAATTAATGGGCATTCAACACTGCCTCCCATATAAGGCCTTAAAGGGGCTCATCCTAAGAGATTCCTGATATCCATTATTGTAGGCGAATTCTACTAGATGTAAATAATCTGCCCACCTCGTGGGTTCTTGCATCACATACATGCGTAGCGTGTCTTCTAAGATTTGATTCACCCACTCAATATGTCCATCCGTCTGTGGATGATATGTTGTACTAAATTGGATTTGTGTACCCATATCGGTAAACATTGCCTTCCAAAATGCCTAAGTAGACTTTATATTTCGATCTGAGATGATTGTTTTCGAAATTCCATGCAATCTAAACATTTCCCTCATGAAAATGTCTGCAATATGCACAATTTTTTAATTGGACTATACTGGAATAAAGTGAGTTACTTTTCTCAACCGATCAAAGACCACCATTATAGAGTCATTATGTTTCTTCAATCTTGGTAAGTTTGTAATAAAATCCAACGATATGACCTCCCATTTCCATTCTGGTATAGGTATAGGCTGCAAAAAACCTGTTGGATGTTGATGTTCCACCTTGACCTGTTGACTTTCCAGACATAGTCAAGTATTCAGCATTATGTTTACGCATACCAGGCCAAAAATAAGCCTTCCTAATTGTTGTTAGCATTTTTTGGTAATCAGGGTGTCCAGAATAAGAGCTTCGATGATACTCATCCAGGATCAACTCTTTTAAACTCATTTGATTTTGGATGTATATATTTTCTCTAAAATTCAAAAGTTTCTCGCTATTAATCTTATAATATGATTGTTGTCTCTGATTTTCTACTTCATATGCTTGTTGCCATAAAAATTGATATTCGGGGTCTTTTTCCGCTGCCTCCTTTACCTGCTCCTGGAACTTAAATTCCACATGGTTAAAGTAGAGTTCATACACATAATGTAATTTCCTACTTAAGGCATCGGCAACACGGTTTTCCTTACCTTAACATGATGAATTTTGAAATCAAATTCACTCAGGAATGCATTCCACTTTGCTTGACGGAAATTCAAATTGGCTTGTTTAAAATAGCTAGTCAAACTGCTATGATATGTTTTTAACACAAACATTTTTCCCAACAAGTAGTGCCTCCATACCTTGAGTGAATTTACTATTGCAGTTAGCTCTAGATCATAAGTGGAATAACATTGTTCATGATCTTTTAGTTTCCTTGACTCATATGAAATGAATTTTCCATTTTGCGACAACACTGCCCCTACTCCTTCTTTGCACGCATCGGTGCAAACCTCAAACTCCTTGTATGGGTCATCTACCCTCAATATGGGAGCAGTAGTTAGTATTTTCTTTAGCCGTTCAAATCTGGTCTGACATCCGTTGGTCCATTTAAACACTCGCCCTTTTCGCTACAGGAAGGTAATAGGAAAATCAATTTTAGAGAATCCTTCGATGAAACGTCGGTAATAACTAGCCAATCCCATAAAATAACATATTTCTACTACGTTTTTTGGCACCCCCCATTCCATAATAGTCTTTATTTTTTTCAGGATCCACTGTTATGCCTTCAGCAGAAATAACGTGGCCTAAATATTGAATTTTCTCTTTATAAAAATCACACTTGCTGAATTTGGCATAAAGTTGATGTTCCCTCAACATTTTCAATACCAATCGTAAGTGTTCCTTATGCTCCTCCATGGTCTTTGAGTAGATTAATATATCATCAATGAATATCAGAACAAACTTATCCAAAAACAGATGAAATATGCCATGCATCGCAATCATGAAGGTTGTTGATGCATTGGTTAATCTAAACGGTAAAACCACAAACTCATAGTGCCCATATCAGGTATGAAAAGTTGTTTTATATATGTCCTCATCTTTTATCCATATTTGGTGATATCCAAATCTTAAATCTATTTTCAAAATTTCAGTCACCCCTTTTACTTGATCGAAAAGATCATCTATCTGTGGCAATGGGTACTTGCTCTTCACAGTCAATTTGTTAAGTTGCTTGTAATCCATGCACATTCACATTGTTACATCCTTCTTTTTCACGAACAATACTGGTGCCCCCAAGGGGGATACACTAGGTCAAATATATCCCTTGTCCAGTTATTATTGTAGTTACATCTTTAATTCCGTCAACTCAAGTACACTCATTCGGTATGGTGCTCATGACACCGGTGTAACTTGTCCCGCACATCAATTCGATAGTGAAATCGATATCCCTCTTTTTAGGTAGTCCTAGTATATTTTCTGGAAACACATCCATAAAGTCTTGTACCACTAGTATATTTTCTAGCATGGGGGTCTTATCTTTAGAATTAACGAATCCCACTTGGATAGCATAAATATGGCATCCTTTTCTAATGCTTTTACCTAGCTGTGATGTTGTGATGGGGCATAATTGAAGTGGTTTCTTAACTACTTGAAACTCCTGGCGTGTTCCATCTTCAACCTTAAAAATAAATGATTTTATTTTTACAGTCTAGTAGAGACTAGTGCCCCTCCAAACAATCCATTCCCAGTAGTATATCATAGGAACCCAAGGGTAGAATATTTATTTCAACCTTTATATGTTGATTTCCAATTTCTAAAGGACAATTTGAGACTTTAGCATTAACTCTTCTCTTCACCCCAGTGGCTAGTTGTACCAACCAGGGACTCTTAAATTTTTGGCTTTGCAAATCACACTTTTCAAATATATGGGGATTTGCATAGCTTAAGTGGCACGGGGGTCAGCAAAATAAGCTTGATTAGGGAATATAGCTTACCTTCGAGTTCTATCATGGTTAGCTGATAATCTGCTTGTCGATCCTCGAGTGCTGCACTAATTCTTGATATGTTTCGCGCAATATCCCCCACTGTAGAAGCCTCTTATAGATTGGTTGTTGTTTCGCTTCTCCCACAATCAGGACAAGTCTTATAATAATGTGCCTCACCGCATCCCTAGAACTGCAGCGGTGGTTTCTGGATCTGCCCATGATCTGGCCTGTTGGATACTTCAATGGGTTGCTCCTCTATTGGACATTTAGGCTTCTACTAGTTTCTTCCATATTGTCTACTTGTTGAATTTCTCACAGCATTTTTAAAATTTCCAGATCTGTTACTTTTAAAATTTGAAGTGTTTTTCTGCCCTTTCTTTGGCGACCAATTCCTGCCAGCTTCTCCTTTTACCTTGGACTACTAATAGCACATTTGTGCTTTTCAAATCACCTCTTCCATAGTCTTTGGGTTCGAAAATTCGATCATTTCCTTCATCTGAGCAGGCAACCTACTCAAGAATCATTGCACCTTTGCCTTTTCATCTCTCAAGTACGGTACATATCTCAGCAAGGAGGTAAATTTAGTTATGAATTCGTCCATTGATAGCTGTCCCAATCTCAAATCATGAAATTCTTGAGATTTTTCATTATAAAAATTCTTTGTTAGGTAATTATATTTGAAATATTGTTGGAACTCATCCCAAGTCACATTCTGGTCTTCGATTCCTCGCATATTTTTTACTTCCTCCCACCATAATGTGGCATTTTCCCGTAGTTGTTAAATAGCCAAATGAGCTTGAGTTTGTTATTATATTCATAAAATTGAAAATATTTGTTCATGTTAATTATCCATGCCTTTGCTGCCTCTTCGACCTCTCCATCGAATGTAGGTGGTTTAATTTTCTAAAATTCACCCTGCAGCTCCACTTTATGTTTTTTCATCTCTTGTTGATCTGAAACATTTCCCCACTCTGCTTCGTTATAAGTTATGTTTTTATTACTTCACTGAGTATGGCATCCTTCCAGCTTATCATTAGCCTATCATCATTGTTCACTTTCTTCTCAGGTATCCCTTTCTGGGCTTGGTTGGGCTACCCCTTGATTGTTCCTGTCTGAGATGCTTTTAAGAATACTTTCCTACTCTCACATTAACCTCTCATTATCGCTTCTTACTCGAACTACTTCTTCCTACAATTGTTGCACCGTATCCAGAAGTCTACTAGTTTGTCATTGTTGTTCCTCAAGTAATCTATTGGTCTGTTGATGTTAATCTACGCTCATCTACACCCACATTTCCAAATTCATCTCTGGATTAGGTTGGAGGTGAGATTCCCTAGTAGTTCTGGGAACTTGGTACGTTGACCCCCTTCTCATTATATCTTTACATCCATTTCTTCTTTTTTTCTGTGCACAATTTTATACACAACAAATGTTATTCATGTGACCCATCTGGGTCCCAGCGTGTGAACATGGCTCTGATACCACTTGTAACATCTATCATGTTATAGTAAAAAAAAAAATTACTACTTACTTACTTCTCATATTACCATGTATATTAGTTTTCAACACAACAAAAATATATTAATGAAATAAATTATTTATACGTATAATATGAATTGTCTCATAAAAGAAATAGGCCGACAATATTTTGCTCTGATTATTGATTCAGGTACTCTTTATCATAGTCTATACTTTGGTTAGAAATATGGATAACACAACTACTACATAACTATAAACTTACAGTTAAACATAATAATGATACCATTCGTATATGGGAATCAAACTTATGGTTTCAAATAATAATATACCACACATGTAAGGCAATCAAAATTAGGGTTACGATGGCATTATTGTTTTACTCGGGATCCGAGATTGATTAGCATTGAATTCGATATGAATAGCTTATCATTTATTGAATGGTACATGGAAATTACTCCACATCACCATCGCATTTGATTATCTTGGTCCTTTGGATATTTGTTTCCACTTGTGTTGTTATGCACCATTGGATCCTCCTTCAATCCACGGTTGAGAGTCATCCTAGGTGGGTTAGGGTATAGACCTACCACGCAAAGCATAACCACTTATCATTTGTGAGAACGTGCATTCAAATGCTTTTTGTCTGCCCTTTGTTTCGGTCGGTGACAAGTGAGGACTATGCTGGTTAACCATTCATTGTTTTGTTGCGGAGCTTTACTTTGTTGGTTAATTTCTCATTTTGCGTTTTTGTTGCAATCTCAAGGTTTTAAATCATTCTTGAAGTTGTGGAACGGTGAATACTTTTTTAATGTTTCATTGTTACTTCCCTTCTGCAGTTTGTGACCTTGTTAGGATCTTTACCAGTTTTAGGTTCGAAGCCCCTAGCTCACCATGGAGGTTTACATCATTTCAGCAAGAGGGTTCGGCTATCCTCCACTGGTGTGGCCAAGACAGGTAAACAATTTAAAAAGAAATAGGTTTTCAGTCTGATAAATTTACTCATTCGGTCCTTTCTTGCCATGGTTTTCATTCTCACATTGTGTAATGATTTCTTTCTAGCTCAAGTTTACGACATTGACTTCGGCTACAACTCTGAGGTAATTTTCTTACTTTGCGTCGGTATTATAGTTTTATAATTGATTTATTCCCAAATTTTTGGAAACCCCAGGCGTTAACCCATGTTTTGTCTTTACAGGTAACCATAACACTGAAATTTGTCATTATGGATTTGTTTGAAGTTTGGCCTTACTCCACGGCTAATGATTGCTCAACTTTCCCTCTTCCAGGTACTTATGGAATTTTATGAGGGTTTCCAATGTTTAAAATCTTCAGTTATGGTTATAACCCGAGGCTTGCCTGAGGGTTTAGATTGTAATATTGTGTTTAAATTTTGTCATGAAACCGTTGAGGCTCTTTCACTGTGAATGATAATTTCTCCAGGCTTTGGTTGGCATATTATTCAGTCTTCTCAGTATTTATATGTAAATTGTCATGCAAATAGAAGTTAATTTATCCTCTAGAGTTTGTATATGCATGACTGGTGATTCTCGATATTGTTACTTTGTTAATTTATGATACATTTATACTATGGTCCCTTCAACTGCTTATCTCAAAGATGGACATGTTTCGAACATTAAATGATTGTAATTTTTACATTGAAATCTGTATTGGTTTTTGGGCCTCTGTCAAGAATTTTTCTCAGTTAAATATTTACATTGCATTTGCTTACAGCTTATGGCTATTTCGCTCTTCCAATCAGAATTTTCCTTTTTGGTTCCCATATGCGGTTAAATTCTCTGTGTTTATCTGGATCATATATGAAATGGGTTTTTCTGTTGTTGTTAATTATTCAGACAGGCGGTGCACTTGCACGCTGGCATGTTCCCTTGTTAGTGTAGTAGTTCTGTTTACATGCATTTTTAATAGCGTTGCAAATACAATTATTTCCTTTCTTTAGTTTTATTTTCTATGTTCCATATGTTTGCCCTTAAAAGGGTATGGTATTTTCAGTATATACTGTTAGCTGAATACCTTAGAATCATAGTCATGTTCTCTTATTGTTTATTCAGGTCTTTTATTTATACTCAGTATAATAATAATTGTTTTCATAATCTGTTCCTCTTTTAAGATTGTTAATATTTCTTCAGTTATTGGAATTTACTGATGTCCGGACCATCATTTAAACTGGGTTATCATTATTTGACACATAGTCCATGTATAGACTTAACTATAGTTGTGAAGATAGACTGTTCAATCTAGGGTTCTCTCCCCGAATGGACTAACTGTCCTTTCCATTCTTCAGTTCTAATTTTTCTTAGATAATTCAGAGTTTCCTACATATTTTCAACTTGCAATCTTCTTTCTGTCATAACATATTTGTATACTTTCATAGAATTTCTCTACACACAATTATCCCTTTTCCATAAAATAATCCACTCAAGGCATTCTATAAAAAAATATATACTATCACATAGTAATTAATTAAAGAAACCTTTCTCTACCATATTCAATCCTTTTGGCCACTTTGTGAAAGAAAAATATACATATACTAAACTATTGTTATTAATTCCACAGTTGAAGAGATACACAATCATTTAACAAAAATCGTGTTGAGCCTCTTATGTTCTCCTTAACACTGGGTTAAGATACTTATCTCACTTTAGCAAGATAATGGTAGCCTCCCAACCTTGAAAGAGACAATTACGTCCTCAGCTCCCCCCGTGCTCCTCACCAGAGTAGGATTTAATTAGCAGTGTTACTGGAGTAGACCTCAAGACTTATGTCGAGTCTTTTCTCCAGTGTCAGGTTGCAGAGTTCCACTGGCTCCAACTAGCTCTGGATTACTCTCACTTTCAAGCCTTTTGGCTTCCCTCACATTCCACATAACCCCTTTTCCTCACTGGGATTTCATTTTTATCCTCGGAGGAGAAGGTAGTCTTTAACTGTTTTTGTCTAACTACTCAGGAATCTTGGAAATCTTTACCATCAATTTTATGGAAACCGCACCATAAATAAATCTTTATTCAAAATAAAATAAGTCATGTTCATTGTTGGATTAACTTACTCATTAATCCTATTTTACTTAAAAAAATAAATACATAATTTAAAAAATAGTTTAGGAAATTAATCTGGGTGTTACACAACTATTTGTAACAACTCCATTAAAATAATTTGTGTGTTATGCCTTTCCATTAAGAAATTCCTAACAAGTTTGATGTCATATAATTCAATCTTCAAAAAATGTATTGGTTTATATGCTTGCAGAAAACTATACATCATATTAAGTTTATGCATTACATACAAAATAAAATAAAATAAAAATAAATAAATGACCATACCTTGGTGTCAGAATTTACTTTGATCAATCACTAAAGAAATTATTTCGGATGCCTAGCAACTTTTGCCTCAAACTGTAAAGGTTGTCATCTTTATTGTCCTCACAAAAAGTTCAGTGTTTCTTTCCTTTATCCTTGATTAACCACTTGCCATCATTAAACACAACTTTGAGATCAATCATAGACATATGATTTAAAAGCAATAAGTTGTTCTTCGGATTGGGAAAATGCAACGCCTCTTATATGCCATACTTTTCTATTGTATATCTCAAGAGTGTGATCATGGCTAATGTTAATTGATTCACCCATAGATTGCACATAATTTTTCAAACCATTCTTTCTATGAGTAATGTTCACAATTGCATTTGAATACATGTTCTACATCAAATCAAATGTTTTGAATCACCTGCATGCTCCTTTGAAAGCCACATTAAATCAAATTGTTTTATTTCATATTTACTAACACTTCATACTTCTATACTTCTACAAATTTATATCTTATTATAATTGAAAACTACAAGTTCATACTTTTCCTTGGTCATAAACTTCTATGCTTGACAAACTACAAAATATTACACTCCTTACTTGGAAATCTCTCATTATTTTCAACATGTTTCATTTTTGTGCCATATAGCCTCTAGATTATACATAGACCAAGAACATTTTTATGCAAAATAGACCTGAGAAGAAGAAAATGATTAGTTTTCTTAGTCTTATATGTCGGGACCTCATTGCAATGTTTTTGCCACACAATATTCACACTAGGTTAGGGGTGACTAGGGTAATTAAAACAATTAATTATCAAGGTGCTTAAAGAAAACAAAATACCGTGTGAAATATATGATAAAAATCACTTTATTATAAGAATTAATAGTTAGAAGATTTTCATAAGGTGCATCCCATCTTAATAACCATATTTACTTCATGTAAAAACAGCCATTTTAAAAGACAAATAAAAAATTAGTTTCAAAATAATTCAGCAATGGCAACAATTTTGGGGCAATGATATATATATCAAAAGATTTCAGAACACTAAATGAAGATTCAATGGGTTTGTAAATCAGGTAAGTGTAACCATTATTGTTACTAGGTAAATGAAAATACAAATAAAAAATTAACTAGAATATGAGTATCTCCACTAATTTAACAATGACAACCATTTTAATACAATGATGTTAAGATTTCTAATGTATATAATTTTATATTTGATAACTTTTTTTTATATATTTTAAAAATCTTTTGGTAAGTGTTTCAAACCATTAGTGTGGTTCATTGTGAAAACTAAGATGGAAAGTCTAATTATAGTAATAATGAAAAGATGTAGAAACAATTAATTCCCAACTTTTGAAATATAATAGTAAGATCATGAATAATAATAAATTAATCAAAATTTAATTCAATTATCTTTAAAAACTTATTAAGTTAATAAATTAGTTAAAATATTTCAAATAAACAAAGAAAAATATTGATAAAAATAAAGAATAAAGATAAAAATAAATTAAATCAAGAAAAGAAAAATATCATTCTAAATTCTTATAAAAGTCAAACAAAAAACAAAATCACATTGTCAAAAAATAAAGAATGAAAAAGAACTAGCTCAGGTCCAAAACTGTAAATAAAATCTTAATAAACTAATACATCTAAAAATATAAAATAAATGTGAATTATTTAAATGTCATAATGGACAAGATTAAGAAGAATTAGACTAAAAGAAACAATTTATTCTTATTATTATATATAAACTTAATATATCCATAATATAGTGTATATAAATTTAATATATTTAAATAAAATAGGTGTAATATTCAGGTTGCTCAGTACCTGTTTTTTTTTTTTTTTGTAAGCTTCGTAGTACCTATGTATTAACGAAAATATATAGGGCAGATTGTCATACAGGAGAAAACAAATACAGTGACCTCAACCTGCCCATAGGAAACCAGGTCTGTTGCCACATCGAGTTATATGCAGACCAAAACCGAAATTGTCTTATCCTACTACTTGCAGCATTTAGAACTGCAGCATGTCCATAATATTTACAAATAAAACAAGTAGTTAAAGAAACAGAGTCCAAAATGATATATCACTGAAATAGTTAACCAGAAAGATCCACAGAAACTGGAGCATGAGCAGTGGTACCCAACACCTGTGGACTGCTCTAAGTGATTTGCAACTTTTTTTCAATCTTACCAACCCTATCATTCAACTGAATCTGCGCTTTGAACATGGCATGCATATCCATCTTCATTTGTTGCATTTCAAACAGAATTGAAGAGTTGAGATTCTTACCCTCTTGACTTGCCATAGCCTTGGCTAGAAGGCATTTCATCTTCCAGTAAGTCTTCACTGACTGTTGAAAGAGAGAAACACGACCCCGAATACTGCCTGGATCAGTTATGAAATCCATTTGAGAAAGCTGAGCTTCCATGTCCTCCTCCTCACTATCAGTATGAACTTCCCAGCCATGAATTTGAGATTTAATATTAGCCAAATTCCCTGATTCATAGACCTAAGCAATATCTTGCAACACTTCTGCATTAGATTTCCTACCTCTCCTGCTCCTGCCAGCCTGTGGATGAGGCTACCTACCTCGAGTTGCCCTCATGGTTTGCCCTTTAACCATACTAGAAATAAGAAGACTTGAAAGGAGGCTTGTGGCTAGAGTAAGTCAGAACGAGAATATAATAAAACAGAAAAAATCTCCTGTGCAACGAACCCAATGCACAGATCCTTACTACGAAAATGAGCAGATAAGTTAACCAGGGGCCAACCTTGAACGAGATACGCCTTACACTGAAGTTTGCCATATAAAGTAACCAGAGACCAACCCAGAATGATATAACAGAAAAGACGCTGCCCATAAAAGAAAACAAGATAGGCTGGAACTGAGAGATAGCCTACTGCAATATGAAAAACCGCCAGCAAAACCATACCATTGCCAATTGTAAGGAAACGATGACCATGCATGCGTTTGAAACGAAACCCGGGAAACAACACAGAAAACAGTATCCCAATAGTGTAAGGGTGAACATAGCGCACTGTACAAAACCCAGAATATATGCAGAGTATCAACAGATTACCAAATTCCAACAAAGGCCCATAAAAAAGTTTAACATTAACAGTGGGATAGGCAAGACTGCCCAGCAGCAACCCAAACAGAAGGAGCAAACCTGGCAGATACAGTGGTTCAAAAGAGATTGGACAACAAAGAGCTAGGCAGAGCCAGAAAACCAACAAACCAGGGGGGCTGCGAAAATGAGGGTCAATATGTAAAAAGCCCATATTCCCTTTGCGAAACCACCTTAAAAAAACAGTATTATACGCCTCGAACCTTTGAAGAAAGGCTGAAGTAAACAAGGTTCATAGAGATAAAAACAAAAAACGAGTAGGCATGGAAGGTAGAATTGCCATGACATACCACAGTCTGCATCCACCCCATCGGCGGAGAATTCGCGTAGAGTCTGGTGCTAACAAATCTGGAGGTATCACCTGCAGAGGAAAGCCAATACAAAACCTTGACGAAGAGTAAGTGAGAGAAACAATGAAATGAACAGTTAAATGCCTCAACCACCGCGCATAATTTTGCATTAATGCATCTGACAGTTGATTATGGCAATGTGCTGGCTGGCGCATGCAATTCAATATAGGAGTGGAGAGCTGCCATCGGAGGACTGCCTCAATAATCGCACAAGGGACGGTTAAACATCCACCACGTGTATGCACACGACCCAATTCAACAGTCCGACACCCCGATCAGGGGCTCAGTACCTACCTCTTATGTAAAAAGTAATTGATAAATTAAAATAAAAATACTTCATCAAATATCCACAATTTTAAATTATATATTAAAAACATAAAATTACATACCAATTGAAAAATAATAAATTTATTAGCATTCCTATAATCCATTATTAAATAAAATGTATAATTTTATTTTATTTTATTTAAAATATTCAAAATTAATTGAGTAAATAGAAATTAACTTTTATATCTAATAAATAAATTTAAAAATTATATATCTATATATATAAACATTTATTAAAAATAATTACAAAAATGCAACGTTTTCAATATTTGCATTTAGTGATAGTTATTTGGTTTTTTTACCCAAGGGAAAATTGGGTGTAAACATTGTTGTTTTTGTTTTAGTAATGTTCCAAACATCATGGCATGGTATCTTTGGTTTAGTGTTATTAATATATTATTTTAAATTTTTATTATTTCAAAATTAATTTTTTTACAAAATGGCTTTAAAATTACATAAAAAATTTCAACATCAAAAAACAAAATTAGATTTCTAAAAAAGTTGGAAAATAATTTTAAATTTTTAGAAATTTATTTTAATATGATTTTTATTGTAAGCTTGTTAGGATTACATTTTGCTCATGTGCAATATAACATCAGAGGGAATTGAGCGGGTGATTTCACATCTACATCAATGAACATCTTAAGAGAGCAACCGATCATTTTACAACCAATCACCTTTTATTCAAGACCCAATGGACTTTAATATGAATTTTTTTAAAACGTTATGAAACTTAATAAGATTTTTTGGTTTTAATAAAAGTCTAGTTTTTTTTACCAAAAACAATATAACATTGTCTTACCCAATTATAATAAGATATCAAAAAACTATAATTCAACAAGCAATTAGAAATAAAGACAAAAAAGTAAAACAAATAAGATAAGACCAATAATAAATAAAGGGATAAGAAGACTTAAATATTAAATAAAATAATACGAATAGATAAAAAACTAAGTTATTTTTTGTAAGTACATTGATTGGAAGCTAATTCTCCTAGACGCACTCTCTTTCTCTTGGGGTTAGGTTGGGTCAATTTTCCTAGACGTCTTTGTGGTTAGGCCTAGTCAATTTTCCTAGACGCCATTGGAGTTATCTCGTGCTAGTTTGGCTCACTAAATTTGATTCCCTTTCGAGTTGACTAGATTTTCCTCTTTAAAAAACTTACTAAATTATTAAATTAACTAAAAACAAAAAAAATAGTGGAAAGAATTTGATTCCCTTTAAGAAATAAATTAACGTTCAAAACTTATTAATGATTTCAAAAAAAACCATCCTAATTTTTAGGAAAGTCAAACAAAAAAAACAAAAGTACAAGTCAGAAAATAAAGAATCGGACAGTAGAGAAAACAAATTATTTAAATGAAATAATAGACAAGACTACTAAACAGTTGAGAAAAATTAGACGAAATATATATTTTATATAAATTTAATATATTTAAATAAAATATTAAAAATCTAGTAATTAGAAATTAAAAATAATAATAATAATAAATTATAAATATATATTTCAATAAAATGTTAAAAATCTAAAATTATACAAATAATTAGAAATTTAAAAAAAATAATAATAAATTAAAAGATAAGAAATAATAATAAAATAATAAATTAAGAGATAAAGAGACTTTAGAAATAAATGAAAAATTAAGTTAAAAGGATAAAATTTGAATTTAATTAAAGAACATAGAAATAATAAAAATATGTGATTATAAAAACTAAAATAAAAATAATAAAATTTAGGAAATTAAAATTTTCCAAAGAAAAAATTATAAGCTAATAAAATTTATAGAATTAGAAAAGATTAAATAAGTAAATTATAGTGATAGCAAAAACAAAAACAAAAATCGAAAATAAAATAAAATAAAATATAAATATAAATATAAATAAATAAATAAATCTATCTTAAAACTAAATACCAGAAATCCAACAACTACTAATTATACTACCAAAACCATAACTAACTAAATAAATATTTTACTAATTATAGTACCAAAATCATAACCAACCACATAAATATTTAAACTACGTATTGTTAGTTAACTAATCATTTTCAACATGTACGCAGTCTATTCTGATAACAGCATTCGTGTGGGCAATATCCAAGTCAGTTTCTAATCTTTGCAAATAGTTTGCAGGCCTTTAACCCTCTATCCATATTAAACATAGTTATTGTGAATCAGGAACTGTTAATCTCATACTTTTATGAGGAAATAGTTTGAAAGTTCACAACTTAGAGAAATTATTTTTTCATATATAAATAATTTTTAAAAACTTCTTTATATTATATAAAACTAAATCATCCCAGTGAAGAAGCACGATAAGGCCAAGAAATGGAAGTAATATATAGATTAAATTTCTCAAAATTTCTTCACACCCGAATAGGCAAGAATAAAAAAGTGTTCGCCTAAATACAATATTAATGTGCTTATTTGCTAAGTTTCATATCTAAGATCACAAAACAGGCAGCCAATTTTACAGTAGGGAGAATCAGAAGCTCGTCTCTAACGCCATCCACAGGTAGGTATTTTATATGCTGCCAACTATGCAAAAGAAAATGTAAATAAAAGGCCTAGGCAAGAACTTTTGTGAGAGCTGCTAGCACTGCCTCTCGTGTGGGAAGAGCAGGGATTGCCCCCCTCTCAGTAACCGTAATTGCACCACAGGCATTTGCAAACATCAATGCCTCTCTCAGGCCCTCTTCTTTCTGCACAAAACAAGACATTTGCTAGTCGTTTCATTAGGAATTCAAATTTATTGAATAAGGTTGTCAACTATTCGGTCAAAAGGAAGAAATTTTCAGAATGCTCGTGATCATATTTCCAAAAGAATGTTGCATATGTTGTATTATGCTGTATTTACTATTTATGATTGAACAAACCTCCAATAAAGTGAGGTCCTTAGCCAATTGACTAAGAATCCCACTGACAAAGGCATCTCCAGCCCCCGTTGTGTCTACTGCTTGCACTGCCACGCCATCTACTCTCCCATTAAAATCCTGATACACATTAATCACCATATATATATAATTATTTCAATTACTTTGACTACTGTGGTAAAGCTAATAACTACAGATTCAAAGAAATAACATGGAAAGGCTTTGTCATCAAATATAAAGGAATTTGAAGTGTCTGGTAAGTTATCTAGTTGCAAATCCAAAAAAAAACAATTTAATAAAAACTTCATATGGAGATTATTTTTCCTAATATTCTGGAAAAGTACTGTAGTAGTCACCATTACAGATTCACAGGAATACAATGTAAAGACTTTGTGAGCAAATACACAAGATTTCAAAGTATCTGGTAAGTTCTCTGGTTGCAAATTCAAAAATATGCAAACCTAAAACTAAACTCTCTTATTCCCACCATTTTAAAATTTTCATATGGTGTTAGATAGGATAATTTTTCCAACTATTCTGTATAAGTACTACTCTTCCAGTAATCCCCGCCCATTCTGAAAAAGTGAAAGCTAATCGCAAAATAAAACTTTCAAATACAACATAGGAAAACCATATGTTTAACAGCTTGCACTATTGTTTTTCAAAACAAATGATGAAGAAACACTACAGACCACAGCCTACAATATCTCTTTTTTAGTATATATAGAGGAGCGTAACATTGTTTTTTAAAAGTAAATTAGAACTTTGCAGTGCATATTAAGTTTGTAATACTGTTTTTGCAGGTTTTAAAATTTTATGCTCAGAAATGGTAAAATGAGAGCTTTGATGGTCTGGAATGGTAAAATGAGATCTTTGATTTTTTCATAGTGATTATTGTGGAGTATTTATTTAATATTGGTTAAGTGGATTTATAGTGTTTAGGAGGAATGATTGTTAGTATTGAGGTTCAATTTCCATAAGTGATATGAGTTTTTTTTTTTTTTTTTTTTGTAACTAGGCTGAACCTAGGCCTGAAAGTTAGGTCAAACTTGAATATCTTTGGACAGTTTAATTGTCCAAAAGTGACTTCCATCCTTAACTCTTCTCCATGATGTTTTAATATAAGAGCTGCTGGAAACTAAATCTTACTCAAACTAACTGATTTACACCTCATAAATACATGTTAAACATATAGTATATTATTGCAATGACTTCAAACCTTGTTGTCATATAATTTTAACTTTTAAAAAATATTTCACCTTTAAAAAAGAAAAACAATCTCTAATATTAATTTTAAAATTAAAATAAATACAAAAACTATATTTCATATGAAAGTTTGTAATATATTAAGTATAATCTTGATGGCTTCTCTAAGTGATATATTGAGATTTTAATCAGTGTATTGTTATAATTATCTGTTAGAAAAAACTACCTTAAAAAAATACAAAATCTAAAATTAATAGGAAAAAATCATTTAAAAAAAATTAAAAAATCAAAAAAATATTAAAAAATCACCGACATAGAAATTGAGAGGGGACTAGGTCATACAAACAGCCTAAAGCTCAAGCCCTCAAACAGCCTAAAGTTCATGCCCTCAACAAAAGGACTTCTCACACGTCCAAGAAACGAATCAGCTCATTCAGTACCACTATCTGTATCACAAAATACCCAATTCTCAATTCTCTTAAAAGTAAAACGAAGCTCGGTTTACCACGAGATGATATATACATATAAACTTTATTTTGCTATAGATGAGGTGCAGATATTACCTTGGTGTAATATCTACATCCTTGCTGGCCTTCAGTCACGAGAAGCAACTTGAGGTTTGGATGGAAAAGGTTGCGTACAACAGTGTCGTCGAATGGATCTGCACCTCCTGTTAAAAATTCTACTTCCTCTTCGCTAACCTGTCAAACAAGGGGGCCACAATTATAGGGAAGCATGACTGTCAGAGTAAGCATGTGCAATTCATTCTTTATATATATATATATATATGAAAATTATAGTCTAATGGGTTAGTTGCTTTGGTCAAAACTACTGGTGGCGATTTTACTACCATCCTCTTAAATTATGTGCATGCTGGTCATTCTTCGGAGGAAAAACATGCGTCAGAAAGGAAAACTCATCGTTCAAATTATACTCCCTAAAATTTGGAAGCTGAAAATTTAATTGCGACAGTAATACCTTAATTAAATCTGCTTTATCCCATATGCTTAGAATACCTTCCCGAGCTTCGCTCGCTGATGGCCATAATGGCAATCTGAGATTGGGATCATAGGACAGTATACTGCCCGTGTCTCTAGCGATTCTCATGGCAGCCAAATGGGCAGACCTACAGGGGTCCGCAATCAGACTAATTGATCCATAATGGAAAATTTTAGCCTGCAACCACAAATACAATTAGTAGGAAGACAAAGAGCGGCGAAACTGCAACTCTCATTACCAAATTTAAATCCCAATTTATAAAACCTTTTGGATTAAGTCCACGTCAAGCTCGGATTCAGTTAGTAGCATATCAGCACTGGGATTGCGGAAAAACATAAACTCTCGTTCACCATCAGCTTTCAATGTGACAAAAGCCAAAGCAGTTCGAGCACCAGAATCAAAGCGCATCCCTCTGTGCTCCACATTATTTTCTTTCAGAATATCCACAAGCATGCGCCCAAATTCATCCTCGCCAACCTAAATGGGAACATCAATTTTAAGCACAATGAATAGTGAATAGATATAAAGTAAAACCACTTTGCTCTCCGCGTTACATGGCGTATACAGTCGATTTCCATTCAATCTATTGAAAGCCCAATAATTCATGATAATGGGGGCATAAAGAGCAATGATGCAGAGAGTGGGATTAGGGGAATAAGCATAAAACACACTTTTTTTATTTTTATTTTTGCATTTTGATGCTGGAGATATATTTATTGACGTATATAGAACACCATAAATGTTCTTTTAAACACAGTAAGAGTATTCAGTTTTAAAAGGTTTTTCCGTATATTTTCCGTTCTAACTTGGTTAAAAATGATGTAAGAATTTTTTAGAATCATAATTTTGACTCGAAAATTTTCCATTATTTAAATACTAAGAGTCTTTTTTAAGGTACTGAATCTATATCTGGTAAAAAATCGATTTTAAACAACAATATTTAGAAAAGAAGATTTGATCAGAAAAATTTTAGCCAAATTCAAGCCCCAAAAAAAATCCAAAACATAACATGTACAGACCAGCCTTATTCATATTGATTAGGGTCCTAACAATTCGGGTCATACCTTCCCAACAAATGCTGATGAACCTCCAAGCCTTGCTATACCAACGGCAACATTAGCAGGGGCTCCTCCTGGAGCTTTCTTGAATGCAGGAGCATCAGCTAATGACACTCCATTGACCGTTGGGACAAAATCGATGAGCAATTCCCCAAAGCACACCACTAGCGGGGACACCTCAGATGGCTTCCCATTCTTGTCGTCTTCTCTCAATGCTTTCACTATTAAACCTGCATTTGCAGAATTAGTTATGTGGGCAAATAGTTTATCAAATCATCTTTAACATTGAAAAAGAAGAGCTGTAAGTTAAATTCAGTTACAAACACATCCGTGAGCACTTAAGGTAGAAAAGGCGTAAAATGAAGGAAGTAACTTGTAGAATCCCAACCCGATGAAGTCTGGTCTGCAGAAGTGATCAGGGAAGAAGAGCTTTTACTGTGGTAGAAACAGCTTCAAGAGGCACACCATTGCAGCCACTTCACACAATACACATAGGAGGAGGAGATGAGTACCACCTCTGGCAGCTAATTTAACATTATATTAGTGGAAGAGACCACTGTGAAACCACCTAATGATATGTTCAGTTTTCTAAGTTTCTATAGTCCAACATTACTATGATCTTTATGTCACTGGGTGTTCATACTACAATCCTTTGGTGATTGGGGTGTTCAAAATAGTGGTTGCCCTCTTGACTGGTTGCTACATGATGATTGATTACTAAATAATAATGTGTGCTTGTTCAACCTTCTTGTGTTATGAGTACAATAAAATAATAAACAATACAAATAAGCTTATGAATGATTAGTAAATAGAATAACCAGCGGTAACAGAGTAATAAACAGTCCATAAACAGATTATCAAACAGTCTGAATAAACAATGAATACACAGAATAACCAGCAGTGATAAGGTATAATAAACAGAGTACTATGCAGTTCAATTCTCCAGTTTGGCAAATGTAGTCTAATGAACAGATTATCAAACAGTCTGAATAAATAATAAACTGAGTAATCAGCAGTCCAATTAGCAAAGTTTAGCTTCTTGGAATTTTTTTAGTTTAATTAACAGATTAGCAAGCATTTGGAATAAACAACAGACAGAGTAATAAGCAATCTCATAAGCAGTGTTTATACAGGATTCGACATCTTGGAATAATTTAATAAGCAGTCGGAATAACAGAGCAATAAGCAGTTCCATAAGCAGTATTTGCGTCTTGGCCAAGCGGCGCTTGCAATTGGAATCGTTTATAGTCTTGGCCAAGCGGCGCTTGCAATTGGAATCGTTTATAAAAAAATTAACAAGTAGTCTCAAGGAACATTAAACCGAATACCAAGCAAGCCATAACAACAGAATAACATGTAGTCAGATAGGCAATGATATAAAATTATTTTCCCCTTTTGGAATAGTTTTTATATTTTGTTGTTCTACTTCAGATTGGTTGGGAGATTTGGTCTTTATGTCAATGGGATCGTTATATAGGCCGCGTTCCTGGTGGATTGGTGAAGTGGTCTTCTGGTCTCTGTGGCTGAGGAACATCCTGTGGGTGTGTGAAAACAATGAATAATAATATTTGAAAATATGGGCGATTAATTTTATATTATTTCTAAACCACTAATCATTCTCCCTCTAACAATATGCACCCATTAGCAGAGTAATAAATAGTGGGTGGGTAATTGTGAGATATGTTATATAAATATGCGAAAACAAAGAGGAAGAAATTAGGTAAACAATTTGTTAACTAGACATCATTTTCCTACAAACCCATGAATAATAATCAGTGAACATATTGGCAATCAATTTTACATCATTTTCAGATAAACCAATTGTCATTCTCGACAAACAATATGCACCCATCAGCAAAGTCATAAATGGTGGGTGGGTAGCTGTGGGATGTGTTGTATAAGTATGTGAAATCAATGAGGGAGAAACTGGGTAAACAATTTGTTAACTAGATGTCATTTCCCGACAAATCAGACATTATTCCTGGACAAACAATATGCACCCCTCAGCACAGTAATAAATGGTAGATGTCAGCAGAGTAGTAAATGGTGGGTGGGTAATGTGAGATGTGTTGTATAAGTATGTGAAATCAATGAAGGAGAAATTGGGTAAACAATTTGTTATTGGAGTTGTTTATGCTGTAATCTAACTAGATTGTTTTTTTTTGTCTTGAAAAGTATGGAAATTTCGGTAAGATTTTAAGAAAATTTGGCAGGGATTTTTGTAAATCCAGGTTATAGTTATCCAACTTCAATACTTTGGGTGTTTTAGAGGTTTTTGATGGTGCTGAATACATTTTCACCATCAAAAACATGATTCAAAAACTGCTACTGCAAGATTTCTTAAAAAGAAAATTGTCCGGTCACTTTTGGCTGTCCTGACAATTCCTCGGCCTCCGTAGACAATAGACAACTCTGTTGTTTACAGAGGCGCAGGAATTGTCCCGACGGTCAAAAGAGGCTGGAATTTGGGCAAAAAATTAAGAAAACTTGTAATAGCAGTGTTTGAATCATGTTTTTGATGGTGGAAATGGATTCAGCAGCATCACAAACCCGAAAGGCGCCCAAAATCTTGAAGTTTAATAGCTATAACCTGGATTTACAAAAAACCTTGCTAGATATTATTAAAATCTTGTCAGAATTTCCATGATGTTCAAGACAAAAAAGCAAGCTAGTTAGACTACGGCTTACTAGATGTCATTTCTTGATAAACTAAATATTATCCTTGGACAAACGATATACACCCTTCAATAGAGTAATAAATAGTAAATGTTAGGAAAGTAATAAATGGTGACTGTGTAACTATGGGATGTGTTGTATAAATATGTGAATTCAATAAGGAAGAAACTAAGTTAACAATTTGTTAACTAGTTAACTAACCTCATTTCCGGATAAACTAAACATCATTCCGTGACAAACAAATTGCACCCTCAGCACAGTAATAAATGGTGGGTGGGTAACCATGAGATGTGTTGTATAAGTATGTGAAATCAATGAAGGTAAAACTGGGTAAACAATTTGTTAACTAAACATCATTTCCCCACCATTTGTTAACTAAACATCACATCATTTCCCCACAAAGTAGACATCATTCCCAACAAATAATATGCACAATACACCGCTCAGCAAAGTAATAAATAGTAAATGTGCAGTGTAATGTATAAATATATACAAAACAATGAAAAAAATTAAGTGAAAAATAGGGTAAACAATTTATTAATTAGATGCCATTTCCAAACCAACCAATTGTCATTCCCTACCAACAATATACACCCTTCAGCAAAGTTACCCACAAAAACCACATGCGCCCTTAAGCAGAATAATAAATACTGTGTATTTATTACTCTGCAGAAAGTGCATATTGTTTGTCAAGGGACTATGCTGAAAGGTGCATATTGTTTGTCAGGGAATGACGTCTGGTTAATAAATCTACCTTATCTATAAATCTGCGTAAAGAATGAACAAGTGGAAACTGTGAGATGTATTATTGCAGACAACAATGAAAAATGACATCTGTCTAAGAAATCTATCTACTATCTTTTACAAATTAGGTTGGGATATCAGGGAAGCCATAGATCCAGGATATGAAATTTTAGAAGTATGAAAATTATAATTCAATAACTCAGATCATAAGTTTTTGTATTTTGAAATTTTGACCATTAAAAACCATTGAAATTAAAAAACGAAAAATGAAATAGTAAAACAAAACTTTTCCAAACCAAATGAAAAGGTAAAAACGGAACTTTGACTTCGAAACTTTTGCTTTTTCTACACAAAATGGAAAGATTAAGATGGAACTTTGACTCGAAAAGGGTAAAACAAAAATCCCGAAAAGACTGAGTTTGTAAACACAAGTAAAGACCCCACATCCTGCGACCTTTAGCCAATTAAGGAGTCCAGAGCAATGGTGATCTGTTCTCAACTTTTATGTGCTATTGCATATCGTTCTGAGGTGTGCTCCTTATGCCAATGGGGCGTTAACAGCCGGCCCGTGTTTCCCCTTCTGCTTTCTAGAGACAAGTGTTGTATAGGTGTGTGAAAACAATCAAGACTGAACAAAATATCATACCAGATAGGCTGTGTTAGCTCCTTAAAATAGTTTCTCCAACTTCAAAATCTCTTGCCCCCTTTTAGTCAGTAAAACAAAATTCCAGTCAACTGCAACAGTAAAACTATGATTCGATATCACGGGCTAATTCACCATTGTCATAACCGTACGAGCAAAAGTGGAGTGCATGAACCCTAAAATTCCCAATCACAGCATCGCAGATCTAAAAATACACGCATTTCTCAAGCCGAAGGACAACTAGCTAAACCATATGACCAAAACCACTCAGATCGACTCCAAGCATAAACGAAAGTAAACAGATGCAGCACTGAAACAGCAAAATTACTACCTGAAGCCGGCCGTTCGAAGGTATTCCTTTTGTGTTGAGCCTTGATTTCCAGCATTCTGCTCAGAAACGACGATCTGTAAAGACCCTTGGACGGAAATTGTGAAGTCGACAAATTGATCGTCTTGGCCTCCAGAAATACAGAGGACCCGGCCCGATTGAATGTGGAGGCTGATGATGCAGAAACTGCAGCAGCCATTGCCATTCTCTTCTGATCGGATCTTTATGAAATCTGGTGGGCGCTGGTCTTAGTAGGATAGAAAGGAATTTGACGAGAAATATGGCAGTCTATGCTAAATCCTTCTCTATCATTCCAAAAACACAGTTGGCAACAAGCATGTACAACTCTGGGAATTGTCTGAAAAGTGTGGTATGTTGGGGGCAGTATTTATTCTCGATCGATGTGGCCAATTGCCCCCTCAGACCTTCCCGGATTCGCTCCCGGCACCAATTTTTTTGCCTCGTGCGTCCGCGATTCATTATTACCTCGCCGGAGGTGCAAGGGGTGAACGCCGAGGCCTAACGGAGACAGATGCCCCACCTAATACTTCATGTGTTCCTTTGACGGGCCGACTTTCAACTCACGGCAACACCTAACGGAGACAGACCCCGCACCTAACCCTTTTCTGCAGTTCTCACCTTGCCATTCAAATGCATTTTGTGAGGCGTTTCCGACGGTTGATATGTCTTAAAATGAGTATGCTCCCTTTTCAACTCTATGTGCTTTACGTAAGTATCTATGTATCACATAACAATGGATTTTGTAGTATCTATGAATTGATGTTGTTATCAATAATGTTGTTTTCAGTGTGTGAGTATTATTATTTTTGTTTTAATTAAAAAATATTGTTTTTTATGGTTTAAAATCCAAACATTTATATTAGCAATAAAAGTCTATCCCTTATGAATCATGAAGGGTTGGTTCATGCACAATGATGTTGGTTGTTTATATATGATGATGTCGTTGCATGTTGAGGCTTTATGATTTTTCAGATGTGGTTGTCTATATACAAAGTTCTTGGTTATTTATACTTAACGACTGGATCTGATCTCTCACCTAGTCTTGATGATGAACCACACTGGTTGGTTCGAAACGCGTCGACATTGTTCATTGTAATGTGATTATTACCGAAAGATTTCTTTATAATGCATATATGATTATATATTATTATTTGTGTTTTCTTTTGTGAAAAGAATGTTGTGTTTTTTTAATTCAAAATTTGAAAGACATGTAATAAAAGTGAAAGTTTATTTCTTATTAAATAGCAAAGGGTTATTTTAGGTGATAGAGTTTGTTTAAGCAATATGATGTTGGTTGTCTACACAATATGATGTTGGTGAATGTTGAGATCTTGATGTTTGTTTGCACACAATGATGGTGTCAAAACTTGTTTACCCAAAATGTCGTTCGTTGTCTACACATGATGGTGTGGGTGCATCTTGAGATCTTGATGTTTGTCTACAACAAAATGATAGTGTCAAAGCTTCTTTACACAAAATGGTGTTAATTGTCTACACACGATGATGTTGGTGCACGTTGAGATCTTGATGTTAGTCTACAATACAATGATGGTGTTAATTGTCTATGCATGATGATGTTGGTGCATGTTGAGATCTTGATGTTTGTGTATGTTGAGATCTTGATGTTTGTATACACTAAATGATGTTGTCAGTTTGTTTACGCAAAATGACGTCTACATATGATGTTGCTGGTGCATGTTGAATTTTAGGTATGGTTTTGAAAAAAAATTGAGGAAATGTTTTAAAATTCATTGTAATTTTCAAGATTTTGGGTGTCTTCGAAGTTTTTTATGGTGTTGAATTTATTTTTGATGAGGAATTGGTTGTGTGATAAAAAATGTGGCCTCTGTAGACAACGTTGTTAAAATCTTGATATCTATCTACATACAATGATTTTTGTGCACGGTTGAAGTCTTGAGATACATTATGTGCGTGCACATTGAAGTCTTGACATAAAAATCAAATAATTTTGAATTAATCTATTAGTAATTTAAGTCATTATTCGATTTCAATATATTTATCAATTTATTCAAAGAATGACAAATTCTTAGAGTACCAAACAAAATTTTAACTAAATAGATGTAATTTTAGATAATTATCATAATAGTAGTTTTACACTTACGTTATTATTGTTAAATAATTTATATAAGGAACATATTTTACCATACACCAACATAAATCCATGGTAAGTCAGTATTTATATTTATATCGAGAGAGATCAATGTTATGAGGAAGTTGTAAACGTTTTCTTAAATTTTAGATTTCAAAAAAGGTTTGCATCTAAGAGATTTTATTAATTTTTGTGTATGGTGGTGGGTTCATTTTGAGCATGGAAGGAATTACATATCTATTCATACTCACTGGCATAATATTGAAATGTTTTAACTATAAGATTTATCTCACTTTACAGATATCTCTCATATTGAATACCATGCCATTAAATGTTTAAACCATAAGACTTTTTTATTTTCTATTGTTTAAAAGTAGAAAAATCTATGTAACAATGGAAAGTGGAAATTTTTTATAGTTAAAACATTACAGTGATATGTATAAATTGATATTGAAATTGAAATTTTATTTTTAACTACATCTTAAACATCAAAGGAGTTACACATATTTATCAAACTAGAATATGAAAATCACATATGGTCAAAATAAGATTTATTTTTACTTAGAATTACCTCAAAAATATATCTCTATCTTTAGTATAAAGAAGAAAATAAACATTTTTAAAATAAGGACAAATTCGTATGAACTTCATAGTGAAACCTAAAGTTGGTTAATTCTCAAAACCTCTTGAGATAAAAGAGTCTATATCTTACTATGTTGATCTTGGAGCACTTTTTTTTAATACTTTTGGAGCATAAAATTAAAATATTAAAATTTTCAAGAAATATCTTAACTTATGAAAATCCATAAGCCACTGGGTATGGTTAGTTATCACCATCATATATAATTAATATAAAAATATTTTAATCAAGATTTACATTGTAATAATATAAATATATATTTTTAAATGACATATATCAACTTCATGTTGAGTATGAAAGAAATTATACAACTATTTCATACTAGGTTGTAAAAAGTATCTCTCAATTGAAAAAATTTGCATTTATATTTAAAATATTAAATATCTTAACACAAATTTGAAAATATTTAATTTTACTCAAGATATTGTGCTTCTATTGGATGAAAAAACAATCTATTGTTGTGGGATGCTATCAGTAGTATTTTGAGAGATAGGCTTGGTTGAGCTGGCCCCTTGTGGGACAGTTTTTATCCACTATAGGTGGCTCCTACCCTCAACCTCTCACCATAAAATTTGAACCAATAACATAATGAGGACTAAAATCCACATAAAGCAACTTATCTATACTTGATGGGAATTTTACTTCTTACTTACCTCACTTTAATATTAGTTTAATGTTTTTTTTTAAACTTAGTTTTCACTTCAAAATTATAAAATATATTTAAAACTTAAATTTTGTCTTTCTATGTTAATTAAAAAAAGGAATTTTATTTTTTCTATAAATAATGGTGTTATTTAACTATAGATTTTTTGAAGTTTTTGGTCAGAATATAGTTTAAAAAAAATTGGTCAAATCTTCATCTTTGTTGTTTAGACTGGATTTTGACTTCTCATATGAATTCAACACCCTAATAAATCTCTAGCCCAATTTAACTGTGAAGAATTCACAACTCAAATTTGTGATTCCAACAAATTCCTAATAAATTTTAAACAATTTTAACTAAAAAATATACCAAAAACACCTTTCACATTCACAAATAAACTGCATTCACAAGCTAGCTACAACTTAAATGCTACAACTTAAATACTTACATTTCACACCCTTGAATAAAAATTATAAATATTTTAAGAGAAGCAAAAAGATGAAGCAATTTTAAAATTAATTTTTTATTATAAAATATGGAATAGCATTCATCACGTATATGAATCTGCATTTAAGAGTGATGCATGCGCCCACTACTATTGACTATATCAAATGACTCTACTGTCCGTGGGAGTACATTACAACCACTCCAGGGTTAGGTTGGACTAGTAAAACCCTTTCAGACTTATCCACCTACACACTCCGACTTTTCGCTTAAATATTAAAATTTTAAAAAATAGTTATTAAATTCATTTATGGAATTATTTTATGAATGTTTATTATTATTATATAATGTTAGATGTGAACGTGAACAATTTTCAGTTATTCTTTAATCAATCTAATATTGAAATACTGATAATTAATTTATAAATAAATATAAACATGGTATTCTAAAATTTTAAATAATGTTTTTTTCTAAGTAAATTGATTTTTTCATATTAAATTCATATATTACACATCTTATTTAATTATATAATTTTATTAATTTTATACATCACACATTTTGTTTAATTATATAATATTTTAAATATGAAAAATACATTATTCTTTAAAAAAAAAATAACTTTTATAATAAAATAAAAACATATTATTTAAAATTTTAAAATACTATATTTTATATTTATTTATATATCATTTATCATTATTTTAATATAATATTGAGTAAAGAATAACTGAAAATCGTTCATGTGCACATCTATTGCATTATATAAAAAAAAAAAAAAAAAGTTTATTTGTCCGATTAAAATTTATTATATAATTAAATAAGATGTGTAATGTATAAAACTAATAATATTATATAATCCAATAAAATGTGTAATATATAAAACTAATGTGAAACAATTAAATTTATTTTAAAAAAATAACTATGTTAAAAATATATAAACTCAATGCTAAATTTAAGTGATTATTTCAATCCTAAAGTTAAGCCATAAAGTGATTATTTTAAACTTAATAAAAGTATTGATATTTTAGAATACAAATATGATAATCATGGAATCTTTTTATTAATAAATTACTATTAAAATAATTATGTTAAAAATATATAAATTTAATATTAAATTTATGTGATTATTTCAATGTTAAATTTAGGTGATTATTTTAAACTTACTAAAAGTATTGGTATTTTAAAATACAAATATGATAATCAAATTTCATGAAATTCTCTTATTAAAATGATTATTATTAAAATAATTATGTTAAAAATATATAAACTTAATATTAAAATAATTATGTTAAAAATATATAAACTTAATGCTAAATTTAAGTGATTATTTCAATGTTAAATTTAAATGATCATTTTAAACTTAATAAAAGTATTGATATTTTAAAATACAAATATGATAATCAAATTTCTTGAAATTTTCTTATCATATATTGTTCAATATATTGTTCAATGTAATTAGAATTTTCCATATTACTTTTAAAATAAATGTGATTGTGAGAAGTTTTCATAGTATTAAAGTAATTGTCACTAAAAAGTTTCCTAAAATAAATGTGATTGTGAGAAGTTTCAATAGTATTAAAGTAATTGTCACTAAGAAGTCTCCAAATCATTGTTAAATCAATTTAGTGTTAAAGCAATGAGCATGATTTAAAGGGTTTTCTTTTCAATTGGAAAAGAATTTATATAAAATAAATATGTGAAATGTATATATAAATTAATATTAATTTATTTTAAATTTAAATTTATTAAATATTTTAATTTATATGTTTTTTATCATTTTTTATGTAATATTTTTTTGCATATTAAATAATATAAAATGTACATCTTAAAAAAAAATTGATAATCTTAATAAATCTTTATTTAAGATCAACTTAAAATGATTTTTATTTATGCAAATAGTAACATTTTTATTTATTTATTATTAATTAATATTTTCTAATTTCATTTATAATTTATGTGTATAAATAAGTTATTATTATTTTTTATCACAAACTCATTAAATAAACATTTATATTATACAGTAAACTGAATTTTTTAGGCTTTTTTTAAATGTAAGTATTTTTTTAGATACTCAAACATTTAGCTCCTTAGATAGCTTAATTGCCATATGGTCATATTGAAAAGTATTATGTACAAACCAAAGGTCTAAATCTCCTTGATTAGCCCATGTTATGAAGTATTACTTAGAGATTTGAGGTTCAAATCCTCCCACATTAATTTGTGCATATAGGTAGCTAGAGATTATAGTGGTACCCTATATCACTAGAGTACAAAATCGGTCACATCCATATGAACTAAATGGTCGGTAAATTCCCACAGATATTAACACTTACTTCATGAAACATGTCACATTACCAAAGATTTAAAAAAAAAAAAAAAATTAACTAAATTATACTTTTATTATTATTATTATAATTATTATTACTTTTTAAAAGAATCAATGTATGAGTTAAACATATATATACATTTTAAAAAAACACGTGACAAGATTCCTAACCATGAAGATTCACCCCACTTTATCATGGAGATCGTTAACCTATAAATAAGCTTTGTTATAACTACTTTTAAGATGAATCTTGTCCTTTAATCTATGATTGTTACTCAAAATATTCTAGAAAATTCCATGGAGGGTAAATCCCTACCATCCACCTAATAATGATTGAAAATAAATTAAGATTATGGAAGCCTATTTCAAAATAGACATGTGTGTGGGCATAACTATTACATGGAGAGGCCATGTATCGTGTTATTTGGTATCAAACATGTTTCGGATTTGGATTGCATACACATATGGTGTGTCTACAAGATGTAATTTTTATTTTACACATTCTACAACTCAACTTGGAATTGACATGTGTCCCTTTTAAAATAAAATTAAAATATTTTCTTAAAAAAAATGTCGACTATTAAAAAAACAAAATATTTGTATTTACATGTTTGGTTTGTTTTAATTAAAAGAATTATAAAACATTAATAACTTCACTCTCACTATATTAATTTGGTTAGTTGTTGATATTATAACCTAGCATGAAAAAACACACTCTTATGCATAAATAAAATATTTTGATGTCCATATTAACTTATATAGAAAGAATAAAGTAATTAAAATTAAAATAAAATAAACAAATAAAAACCTTATATTTTCATTTTAGAGGTGAAGAAGGTGGATACTTTTTATAATTTTTAAATATATTTCAATGCTTAAAAATATTTTTATATTTAAAATTACTTTATTTATTTTTAAAATGTATTTCAATGTTTAAAAATATTTGTATACTTAAAATTACTATAATATTGATCATAAAAAAATATTTTAATAAAAGAATGTAAGTAAAAAACTATTTATTTTTTAATAAGAAGAGGATGTGTGATCATTTAATTCTCAATATAAAATTAATATTTGGAAAAATATTAATAATAATAAGAAAATTCAACCTAGGGATAAATAAAATATTTTAGTGATGATGATGATGGTGGTGGTGGTGGTTAAAGTCCACTGAGGCCAAAATTTGGTCTATGGGACCTAGATGTTGAGATTTTGTTGGCTAAAATCTCTTGGATATGCCAACAATAGGTTTTGTTGCAAAACTGATGGCATCAAATCAGCATGAGGAGATATTCTATCCTAGTTTGGTGTGATTGAATTAATTATTCAGTTTCTTCTCTCTTCTATAAATTATAAGCCTGTAGAGGCAAACATGAGAGTTGTGAGGTGTGTGAAGAGGAATTGCAGATGAGTAATTCTGCTGTTGTATTCTCCTGTTGATGAATGAGATTGTCTTTATTATTTGATTGTTGTGTGTGTTTATTATTTTTCCGCTACGTTACTTCAACACTAGAGAAACTAATTATTTATTTTGTTTTGAAATTGTACTCTCAAAGAGCCTGGAGAGAAGAGTGTTGAGCTCACTATAATTCTGACATGTTAAAAAGCTAGGAAAGTCGGTATTGCAACAAAGATTATGAAACTGAGGTCTAATGTGGGTGTACACAGGGCACTCTAAGAGGAAATGAATTTCATCCCCAATGTTCATATTCTCACAACATATCCTTTCCACGGATGGTATTTTAGGAACTGCCCAACTACCTGTTTCACTATGGAGCTCATGAGAGTTCGCCAATCTTTCTCCACGATTCTCTAGAGATGCTGCAAACCCAAACCTCACATCCATACAAGATAATAGGAATGACTAAAGTTTCAAACAAGAGCTTCTTTTTATCCCACATCACAAGGTTTGTTGCTAAATAATATTGACATATATTTCAAAATATAATATATTATTTATAAGGAAAAAGCATTTTAATGAGATAATGTGGTTCATATATAAATATTTCAATGCCCATGTTAAGTGACATATATATATGTGTGTGTGTGTGTGTGTGCGTGTGTGTGTGTGTATTATTATTTTATTTTTATTTTGTGAATCAAAATGTTTATGGGACATTCCAACATCTTCCCCATACATGTTTGCATTAAGATTTAATTTAAAAAATGTTGAAAACTTATGAAAAATCATGTATTCTATTAGTTGATGTGCTTGAACACTTCACCCATCTTCAGGACAAGAAGCTCTCTAGGGACAAGAAGCTTGATGAGTGAATAAAATACACAATTTTCTAGAAGATTTCAACAATAAATTATGTATTGTGAAAATTTACATATCTGAATAATTTTAAAATAAATAAAGTAAAATATTTATAAAATATTTTGATTTTGAAATGAGTTATGGGTCTTTGAGAATGCGGTATTGATAAGTCATGGTATTGTTCCATGGTATTGTAACAAAGCCTATTTACAGGTTAATAATATCCACGGTAAAATGAGGGTGAATATAGATGGCTAAGAATCTTGTTATATTGAAACTTTACTGTAAGTATTAAGTTTTTATGTGCTTATTAATTAAATTTAAATATAATTATTTTACGTCATTGCAGGTCCCCATGCAGTTTTTCTTTTAGATTTAATTTAAAAAATGTTATAAAATTAAATTAAAATAAAATATTTAAAAAATATTCACACACAATCTTTCTTTTTACACCTATTTCCTACACATCTCCCTCATACTATAGGCATTTCAATACCCATCTTAGGTAAGATATTTCAATGTCAACTATGTATATATTAGATATGGTTTAAAATAAATAAATAAATTAATTAATTAATTAAAAAAAATGGTTAAAACATTTCAAGTAGTCTTACTATTCTACATTTTGGCCCCTTTTTAGGTATATTTTCTAGTCAATTTTGTGTAAAATCTAGGGAAGATTTAGTGGGATTGCAAGTTCAATTTGTGTGACAATCCAAGTGCCAAAGGCCATTTTGAACGCATTAAATTCATTTATATATTAAAAAAAATTGATTTAATATTTGAATACATTTATGCATTCAAAAATGTGATTTAATAATGAAAAATTGCACACTATGTGGTATATGTATGTGTGTATAACCAACATAGTTCCATCTACCAAGCGTTTAGAGGGATCAAATATAAAGGAGGTTTTCACCTCAAGAGATATGATCCCTCTCAACGCTTTGTAGATTGGCGGTTAAGATGGATCTATACTAATAATAAAATAATGTTGAATTTTATAAAATTACTTATAAAGAATAAAAATATCAATATAAAATTCAAATTTCATGGAATCCTTATGAATATGGACTAGTAAACTCTTGATACCTTTCCTATGACAAAACTATGGAAGAAGCCTGAAGAGATAATGGTTCCTCTCTATTTGAAGGTTGTTGTGACAAGGTTGTATCATATTGTTATTGCCAAGTTTAGGACCATTGAGGTTGGCGAAAGAAATTAATGCAATATCTAAGCCAAGGATGGGTGTCCCTTATCCCCTACCGTTTTTGGCATATACATTCATAAGTTAGAAGAGTATTTGGAAGATGTTGGGTTGTGTTGGCCCCACTCTTGTCGGTATAGTTCACAACTCTTCTCCTTTATTCTAACCATATTATTTTTTTGACACCATTTTGAATGCCCCTATTGAATATGATATTCTTTCTTTAGAAGACATTGAGTTTGGGGTTAAGCAACTGATTAATGGGAAAGCTAAGGATATTTATGGTTAACAAGCTAAATTTTTATAATGGGAGGGCATATCCTAATCCTTCACATACACAAGCTCTTCAATTTTGCAATGAAGCAAGGCTTCCTTAAGCCTTGGATACATAGCCTCATTGTACTTATCTTTAAAATTCGGGATAAAATCATTCCCTCTAATTATAAGACCATTATGATTAGGCACACTTTAGCTAAGTTCTATGGAAATATTGAAAAGAAGATAAGGATATGGCTTGAAAGCCATGTTAAAAGAGATAAATGCCAAATTGGGTTTAGGATATATCATTTAACTATGGACCACCTTATTACTCTCAGGTCATTGTAAATAAATATTGCAATAAGAAAAGCTTTTGAAATCATTCCTAGGGAAAAAAATATGGAAGAGGTTGGAAGAGATAATGATTCCTCTCAAGTGGAGGGTTATTGTGACAAGGTTGTAATAAAATATTATCGCCAAGTATAGGATCATTGAGGGTTGGTCAGAAGAAATTAAATGTAATATCAAAGTCAAGCAAGGTTGTCCCTTATCCCCTACACTTTTTGGTATATACATTGATAAGCTAGAAGAGTGTTTGGAAGATGCAGGTTGTGTTGGCCCCATGCTCACTCGTATGTAGAAATATCGCTATGATACCATGTAGAAAATCTACCAGCGTGATTCAATCTGATCTTGTCATGTACTAAAACAAGATACTGAATCCTTCTACAATTTGTGGAAGCAAAACACGATCGCACAATCACATATAAGCAAGAGAAAGAAATTATCAATCACACAACACAAGATGTTCTTGGGGAAAACAAATTCTCAAAACCCCTCTATCTATATTGTGTATTAAGTCAAGGAATCATGCAACAATACAATGCTTAATCTCTCATGAGATTGTCCAGCACTCTACCTATTGTCTCACACTGATCTAAGAAAAATCAGCCAATTCTCAGCCTTCCTTCAACCTACCTTGCTCACATAATTCCTAGAGAATTAAACCCCTATTAAATAGGAATAATTCCCTTCCTTGATTGCACAATGCATCATGGCATCCCAATGACTCTATAATTGTACATGGGAAATTTTCTATAAATACAACTGATAGTTATGTTCCCTTTAACCTCTGTCTCAACTAGGTCTTCCTCAGAGCTGACATGCATGAAACTATTAATAGTGAATTATCAGTTATCTGACTGATCACTCATTACGAATTAAATCTAATTTAATTCACTAGACCTCTCACTAGCTCATCTCTCAGTTAGAACTAGTTAAAATTTATTTTAACTCAATTAATTGAGTTAACTAATTCACACTTGCATCCCACTGATGCATTAACTGCAACTAGACCCCAAAAATATTAGAATCCCTCTAGATGCCTCATCTTAGACCCTCAACTCGAATTTCTTAAGCTAACTTAGTCATCATGACTTAGTTAACCGATACAAGTTGTTATGAGATGAAATTACAATTTATTTTCCAATTTTTTTAAGGGAAAGATAAATTAGATGCCCCACATTCCTCACCAGTGCGCATCAAAATTTCCTCACCAATGTGCATCAAAATTTCCTCACCAATTTGCATAATAATTTCCTCACCAATGTGCATCAGAAATTCCTCACCATTGTGGGTGCAATTTTTGTCCATTTTGGTTGCCAATTTCACCGTTTCTTGTTGCAAATTTCAACACTCTTTCTCAATAAGAAAGGAATTCAATCTATCATGATCTGGTACCTTTGGAATGTTCTGCATACAACACTTCTCTAGTGTTGTTTGCACCTACAACTCCCAAAACTGAATAGACTCCGAACAATTAAACTAGTATAATGCATCTGTCATTAGAGTCTTGTGACTGCTGCTAGATACTGCACCTATCTACTGGACCCTTTGAACTTCTGCTGACATCTCCATCTGTGCCCTCTACAATGCTACCAACTCTGATCTACGCTCTAGTATCCGACATTTGTCACTCTGATTTCTTTCCTCCTGATATCTGACTGCATCAATCCAACCGATCCTTCATGTTATTGTTGTATTGTGGGCTCCTCGTATCCAAGTTCAATCCATGAGACACACCATCTCAATGGACCTTGCCTAAATTTATTCTTGGGATTATATCTACACATCGCCCCATCTCTCACCTAGAGGTATAACTGCATGTACTCTCATTGCCCATCTGGCTTGAAATTTCCCCCTACTGGAGGTCTCTTCTTGAGTGGATGCCTCCACTCGGTATCCTCTCTGCTTCTCCAATTGTGGCTGCTCCACAACCTTTTAATATTTCTTCTGAGGCTTCATGTTGAGAGATAATTGCTCTCTCTCAACCACCAAGTCACTAACCACTGCTTTTCTCCTCAAATATTTGCATGCTCCTCGACCTTGAGAGCATACATGTTTTTGACTCTTACATTGATATTTTTCACCCATCCCATGGCAATGTGTCTAAGGAACACCTTTCATTTTCTAAATATGACATCATAAACACAGTCTTCCAATATCGCTATAAAGACAAGATTCTTCCTTAGGCCTGGAACATACAAAACATCTACCAGTTTGAGAGGGGAGCTAGACTCCCTCTGTAAGGTAATTGTACCTATTTCAGTCGCGTTATACCTCCCGTAATCTCCAAAATCTATGTTCTGTTGGAGGTCCTTCTCCTCCAAGTCACTGAATAAATCTCTACTCCTTGTCATATGGAACAAGGCACCACTGTCTAGATACCACATGCATCCCATTATAGTGTTGGCTATGCATGAAATGAGAGTAAAATCAAGCTCTAACTGTGAAGCCAACGCTTCACCCGCTGCAACTGTAGGCTCTCTCTTTCTTGCCTTCTTGTGTGGACAATTCGTGGCATAGTGCTCGTGCTCGTGACAGTGAAAACACTTGATCTTGGACAAGTCTTTGTTGCCCACTTTGCCTTGGGACTTCTTTCCCTTGGATTTATTTCCTTTTTTGACTAATGCATAATATTCTTCTTTGTCTTTTCCGTAGGTCTCGTCTCTGGTGCTCCTCCTGATTTCTTCTATTACCAAGTCAGGCCACAAACTCTCCCAGTATGATAACTTCTCCCTCCCATTCACAGAGTCCTGATAATTATGCCAACTCTCGAGAAAGCCTAGAAGTGCTAGGCTCACCAGATCATCTTAGGTTACTATCACACCTACAATTCCAAGCTCATATCGACATTGAGTGAACTTCGACAAGTATGTTGGTATCATCTCGCCCTCCTCCATATTGATATTTATGATCTTGTCCTTCAGCGCTAACTTCTTATGGTCAATGCTATTCTAAAACAGATATGTCAAGGCCTTCCACATAGCATATGGAGTCTCCTTCCCATGGATACTCGAGACAATATGATCTTGAACTCCCTCTAACAAGATCCTTCTCGCCTTTGCTACCTTCTTCTTTAATGCATCAAGAAGTTGGGCATCAGCTGCTGCGGGCTTGGGAATATCAATATCTATGAATTCCTTCAACCTTTTGTCCTCCAAAACAACCTCCATCATGTCCTTCCATGCTATATAATTATAATTTCCCTCAAGAGCATATTCAAGTGTTAAGCCATTGAAAGACATCTTGGTCTGTTGTTGGATCATGAAGAATAAATATGCATATTTGAACCTGTTCAAGACAAAATATATTTCTTATCTTCTTTTGTGATTCCTGGTGCCTTGATACTATGTAGATATATCTATCTAATAAAATGTATAAAATATACCAACAGGATTCAATCCAATCTTGTGATGTGCTAAAACGAGATATTGAATCCTTCTACAATTTGAGGAAACAAAACACGATCACAAAATCACATATAAGCAAGAGAAAGAAATTATCAATCGTACAACACAAGATGCTCTTAGGGAAAGAAACTGATCAAAACCCCTCTATCTATATTTTGTATTAAGTCAAGGAATCATTAAACAATACAATGCTTAATATCTCATGAAATTCTCCAACACTCTGCCAACTGTCTCACACTGATCGAGACAAAATCAATCTAGTACTTAACCAATTCTCAACCTTCCTTCAGCCTGCCTTCCTCACACCATTCCTAGAGAATTAGGCCACTATTAAATAAGAACAATTCCCTTCCTTGATTGTGCAATGCATCATGGCATCCCAATGACTCTATAATTGCACATGGGAAATTTTCTATAAATAAAACTGATAGTTATGTTCCCTTTAACCTATTTCTCAATCGAGTCTTCCTTGGAACTGACATGCATGCAACTATTAATAATGAATTATCAGTTATCTCATTGATCACTCATTGTGAATTGAATCTTATTTAAATCACTGGACCTCTCACTATCCCATCTCTCAGTTAGAACTAGTTAAACTGATTTTAACTCAATTAATTGAGTTAAATAATTCACACCTACAACCCACTGATGCATCAACTGAAACTAGACCCCAAAAATATTAGAATCCCTATACATGCCTCATCTTAGACCTGCAACTCAAATTTCTTGAGCTAACTCAGTCATCATGACTTAGTTAATTGATACAAGTTGTTATGAGATGAAATTTCATATTATTTTCCAATTTATTTAAGGGAAAAATAAATTAGATGCCTTGCATTCCTCACTAGTGTGCATCAAAATTTCCTCACCAATGTGCATCAGAAATTCCTCACCGGTGTGCATAAGAATTTCCTCACCAATGTGGGTGCAATTTTTGTCCTTTCTGGTTGCCAATTTCACTATTTCTTGTTGCAAATTTCAACATAGTATACTCATAGCCCTTCTCCTTTATGATAAAAATATTATTCATTTGGAAAAGAGCCATTAAGAACTTGGAATGTAGTTATGAATCCTCCAATACTTCCACTACAATATGGGTGTAAAATCCCTTTTTGTTGCACCCCATGTACATACCATTGTGCAAATTTATTTTCTGAAAAGTTGTCGAAATAAATTAAATTAATGAAGGCTGAAGGAGAGGACACAAAAGTAGAGTTCTTGGGGGGGGGGGGGGGGGGTAGTTGCTTCTGATGTATAAAAAATAGGTCACACTCACCACATTTATTTCCATTACATATCACCCTAAAAAAATAACTATCCTACACATGCAAACAATGAAGATTGGAGTGGGCAGCTTGGGTGAAGGACAACACCCGCAATGTCGCTTCCTCATCGATTGAGAAGGAAAAATAAAGTTCAACATGAAAAAACGAGAAGACAGCGCAAGGAAAAAATAAGAAGAGAGAAAACACATAAATAGTAGAACACTGAGAAGAGTAGACGAAGAAAAATATGCAAGGGAAATTTCAGTCCGAAATGCCTAGTAGAGGAGAAATAATTGGGAACAAAAAAGAAGACTAAATTGGACTGAAATATTCCTGAGCTGGTGCCTGGTGACTACGAAGTATTCCCTTTGATTGGGTTGAGCCCCTGGATTGTATGTTTAATCCTGATTGGCTATTGGGAGGCTCAATGGAGATTTGAATCACTTAGTGCTTGTTGATTAAGTCGATAAACCACTAAGTTCTTACTAAATAAGTTAATAAACCAATTAGTCATTGTTGAATGGGACAATAAACTACTTGGTTGCTTGTTGTAAGGGTTGGGCCACAATGGTGCTTGTTGGAAGAGTTGATAAATCACTTGGACAATGGGATCCAAAATCCTACAATTCTTTCCTTGAAAACATAGTTGATAAACTACTTATATGATGGATTCAATCTCCTGAAACCAAGCAATACCCCATCTATGTATTTGGAAAATCCTTGTGATTCTTTTTGCCAAAGGGCAGTTGATAAAAGCCCTGAGTATTAGAACCCTTCTCATGAGTGTTTGACTGAGCCTTGATGTGAATTTCCTTGAGGAAATATCCCTACAGACTTTGAATATTACTCAATAGTGGTCAAATATAAGAAATATTATCGAGTAGTTGGCCTATAGTTGGGAGTCAAAGTCCCTCCTTTAGTTTCCAATCACCTGTAAACACAGAGATACGTGCAAATTACTTATGCATGTTTTCTTATGGATTATGATGAATCTTATTATGTTGTGAATGGTGAAATACGTTGTGTGTTTATAAATGTAAATGAATGCTTGAATTGCGAGGCTTATTGTTATATTCACGACTAGAATGATATCATATAAGCTCATGAATCTTAATGCATTAATAGAGTGTGATTTTATTTAATATGTTCATGTTCAATGTGAGAAATTATATATTCATATGCATTTATATTTATCTCCAAAGGTTGTGAATGAAATATCTTTATATAACGTAATTATTTCTTTATAGGTGTTTCATGCTTAAATTGAGAGAACTTGACATCAGACCTGATGCAGGGGCATTAGATTCAAAAAATACTTTGTATTTTAATAAACATAGGGGTCTTGTGTTTTTAAAAGAATATTGGGTTTTTATGTAATTATTAATATTTTGAGTGATTTAATTATTGAGAGGATTTTGTAAATGTTCCCGAATGATTGGAGAACATGAGGGAAATAGGATAGTTGAGATTCATAGAGATTGAGAATTGATTTTAAATCTTAAGTTAGAAATTAGTTTCATGATTTTTGGGATTAAAGAGGATCCTTAGGGATAAAAGAAATATTTTAGGACTTGAGGATATTTAGGAAATTATTAAGGATCTGAAACTAAATTAGTTCAGATTATTCTGTATAAAATTAATAAGTCTCAAAGGCAAGAATCAGGTAGTAGCAGACATGAGTTAGAGTAGGATTTGGAAAAACAGAGTTTTGTTTGTAAGCCTACGGGCAATTGTAGAAAGGGCCATTGAATGAAGATCAGGCCAGAGACAACTGTAATTTGACTTCATTTGTATATAGGAAAGAAATTGATTCTGAATTATGTGTATATGGATTGATTAAATTCTGTGTGAGGAATTCGTAGATTTTCAATAAGAAATTGTGTGATAAAACTCTATATTTGGGTTTTGAAATGGTGTTTTGCATATAATTGAGAAATCGATATAATTGTCGAGACAGGTTTGAGTTGAATTGAAATAAGGGTTTATATACCTTTGAGAAGACTGGATGAATTCGTGTTTGGTTGGATTCAGTTATCGATCACTGAAAGGATCGATGACACATGAGGAGAATTGAAACTGAGTTTTCAATTCAGAAATAGGTAGTTCATTTAGTATGTAGCATTTCATTTAGTATGCAGAGCTCAGATTGAAATGATGAGAGTTTGAAGACTATTCGAAATGTTAAAGTAGAACAGCAAAGGCGGGCGCAAGGTGCAGGTTCACACATGGAATTATTTACTAGCGAAGAGGGAGCAGATTTGCATTTGTGTGGAATAAGCAACGTTGAAGAACCGGAAGCAGAATGATGAAACTGTGAAGTGATTGTGAGCTCCGCAGGAATGGAACCATAGTTCCATACGAAAACCCAAGTCAAATTGGAGTCGAAAGGTGGATTAGATAAGGCAGAATCTGTCTAAACGTTGGAGCGAAACTCGAGTCCTAGTATAGAACTAGAAGTAAACGTGGAAGGGCGGAACCATGAGTAGAAGTGGGACCATGAAGGAGGTTTTGAAAACAACAAACTGGTGGTCTCGAGCAGCTTTTGAATGGTAAGCAATAAGGCCTTGATGGAACGCAATATTGGTCATTGATTGACACATTGCAGTAGTGGTATTTTAAAACCGTTTTTGTCGCATGAGTTTAAAGGATTACACCTCCTGCAATTTTGTTATGCGACCACCATGGGATCAATGGGTTGGAGCGCGATGATGCGTCCGTCGTTTGATTTGATGAATGATGCATGTTGAAATGAAGTGGGCCACATATGATTCAACATATGTACATTGGTAAGTTCTAAAGTCTAGGTCGACTTTATAACACAAAGTTAGTCTTTAAAATGTGACAGATAGACATGAGTTGTGGGCCTGTAAGTATCTATGTGATTTAATTGAAGTTTAATCCATAGAAGTTGAAATTATAATGTTTCTATCCAAAGGCTATTCCATAGGATTGGAAATGATAAAGTGGATATGGTCCATAAGGGTATAGTATAATTTCTATTATATGTTTGTTATAATAGAAATGAATAGAGAAAGGGCTGAATACAAGTATAATTGAACTTTGGATACGGTAATACCTATAGTGTCATGTGTTGGTTTAATATACAATGGAGACTTCATGAGGTTATATTATTGGGTTTTAAAACCTTGACTTAAAAAGTAAAGAATCTTCATTTGAAGATTAAATGATAGAAGCTTCCGCATTAAAATAATTTTCCCAGATTGTAATTGATTTTGGTCTAGAATGGATAATACATTATTATATGTATATTAAAAGATGAGCTTCCGCAATTAGTGTTAGACTAAATCCGAGGATTATTTAGTTTGAAAATTGAACGATGCATGCTTATATGCATCTACATTAGAGAATGTGGGTTTGGCAGCTCAGGCTGCTATTAAGTGGTATCAGAGCTGGAAATAGCTCATTTTGAGGTTCAATTTTTTTCTAATTGAATGCATGTGTGATGGAGAAATTAAAAAGATCAGATTTTGAAACTGACAGATTGTAGCACATAGAGATACAATGCAAGAGAGAGGTAAAGAAAGATCACACAAAGATCTTGAAGGTGAGTTGACGAATGTTATTTAACTCTGGTTTGAAGAATATGTTTTCAAGAATTCAGGTTGTAAGCAGTTGAAGAAAATCTCAGCAAAAGAAGATCACAGCTTTAAGAGCAGTGATGAAGGAATCGAGCAAAGGATTCTAAGTGGAAGAAGAATGTGGCAGAACCTTGAGGAAATTCAACAGAGGTTGGATAAAAGGACAATTGTGTTCTTAGAAGTTGCAAATGAGTTAAAGCCTAGAAGGATTAGAAAGAAATGCTCAAAAGGTTCCAGAAAATAGAGGATCAGTGCTTGCCAAAAGACCAAATCCAGAGGAGAGGATTGGTGAGGTAAGTTGTAACAAGGAGGACTTGTTATTGTAGAGGCTTTAGTATAGCTCATGGTGAATGAGTGAAGAACTCATGGAGAATAAGATGACTAATGATAGTCACAGAGGAGATAACAGAGGTTCAGAGAGATACCACAATAGAAGAAAGGGGAAAGAAGATGCCAAGGCAAATGGCATAAGGAAACAGTTGACTGATGCAGAAATTGAGAAAGAATTAGCTGAGGTAAGAGAATAATTTAGTAAATTGAAAATGATGATAGAGGGAAAACCAGAGAATTGGTTGGCTCATGAAGAAGAGAGTAAAGTGGCAGAGGCTACAATGGAAGAGAGAACAACAAGTGAACATGCAGTTAGCAAAAAAGCTGAGAAAACTTGAATAGAGGATGAGTGTACAGTTGGGATGTGCAGAAATTAGAGAAGCTGGGTTAAAAATGGAAGTTTCCATTTATGAAGAAAAAAAGAGTGAAGTTATGGGTACAGATGAAGAATACAGATCTATGAAAGATCTTATGAATCATGATGAAGATTTAAGATAGCAAGAATTTTACCTTGCTGAAGAGGGAATTATTGATGATTTCCTGAGTTGTTGGACAAATCCAGATCAACAGGATGATGTAAAGCCTTGTATTTTTTAATCTAATTATTTTGATGTGATTACAGGTTTTGCAGAAGAGGATAAACAATCTTTTGAAGTTGTCAAAAGTATGGGAGAGTATATTTCAGAAGATACATACTCTGAAGTGGAAAGCAATGATGAAGAATGTCTCTTGAATGAGGAAAGCAATGATGCATTTATATTTGAATCTGTTATGACACTGGAAGAATTTCTTGTGAATGAAGGAGAAGAGATTCAGTCTGAAGAGCTGATATGTAAAACAACAATTGAGAATGTTGAATCTTGTAATTTTCAAACTAAATTTTTTTATATAAATGCAGAGATAGTAAATGATGATGAAATACTCCAGAAATGCCAAAAAGAAATTTCATTGCTGGAATATTTGTTGGAAAACTCAGAGTATGATAGGTAGATTGCAGAAATTAGAGTTCACTACAGTGGACAAGAACAGGAAAACATCATGGAAACAGATGATGTGAAAGAGAGAGACTTGTTGACAGTCTAGACAGTTCTTCAGAAAATTCTTTAGGGAGAACGAATCAGCATACTGATGTGCTGATAGAGGAGGAAATTTCAGAACAACATACTAAAATGCTGGCAGAAGAAAGAAAGGCATTGAGGCCTTATGATTTTTATTTTAATAATTGTTTTATGAATGCAGGTTTTGTTGCAGGTTCTGGAGAAAATTTGACATAGTTGGATAGTCAAATAAAGGAGAAGGAAGAAAATTCTGTGGAAATCTTTAATCCATGGAATGAAGAAATTAAATTGCTGGAAATAATGTTGGAGAATCAGGATTCAATACAGGAAGAGAAATCTCAATTTCAATATTGGGAATTGCAGAATGTGAAGATGCAAGGGAATGAAGATAAAAGGAAAGAGTACACTATGTACCAGTCCAATGAATTTCTGAAGGAAGGAGACAAAGAAATTGTCATAAGTGACAATTTGAAGGAAGTTAATAATTACAGAAAACAAGAGGGTAAGGATGATAGGGTGGCAGTGGGAGAAAGAGTAAGAGCTCAGCAAGCAGGAGTAAGAACGAAATATCAGCAATCAAGAAATGAAAGAATTCAGTAATCGGAAGATTTATTAGACATAGAAATTGAAATAATGAGAAAGATAATGATGAAAGTGTCTCAGAAGAAGACAACAGCAAGAAAGAAAAGCAGCAGCAAAAAAAGGAAGACAGTAACAGACTGTGAAAGTACAACCAGTGGAGCAAGGCAACATAAAATATGGAGACCTAGAGAAAAGAAACAAACAACAGCAGGAATAGATGATCAATTATAGAACAAAGTGTGGGATCCAAGAAGACATTTACTAAAAGCACATGATCAGGAGATCATGATTATTTTTAACCTTGGGAGTCTGATGCAAGGGCATTAGATTCAGAAAATACTTTGTATTTTAATAAACATAGGGGTCTTGTGTTTTTAAAAGAATATTGGGTTTTTATGTAATTATTAATATTTTGAGTGATTTTAATTATTGAGAGGATTTTGTAAATGTTCCCGAATGATTGGAGAACATGAGGGAATAGGATAGTTGAGATTCATAGAGATTGAGAATTGATTTTAAATCTTAAGTTAGAAATTAGTTTCATGATTTTTGGGATTAAAGAGGATCCTTAGGGATAAAAGAAAGATTTTAGGACTTGAGGATTTTTAGGAAATTATTGAGGATCTGAAACTAAATTAGTTCAGATTATTCTTTATAAAATTAATAAGTCTCAAAGGCAAGAAGCAGGTAGTAGCAGACAGGAGTTACAGTAGGATTTGGACAAATAGAGTTTTGTTTGTAAGCCTACGAGCAATTGTAGAAAGGGCCATTGATTGAAGATCAAGCTAGAGACAGCTGTAATTTGAATTCATTTGTATATAGGAAAGAAATTGATTCTGAATTATGTGTATATGGATTGATTGAATTCTGTGTGAGGAATTCATAGAGTTTCAATAAGCAATTGTGTGATAAAACTTTGTATTTGGGTTTTGAAATGGTGTTCTACATATAATTGAGAAATTGATATAATTTTCGAGACAAGTTTGATTTGAATTTAAATAAGGGTTTATATAACTTTGAGAAGACTAGATGAATTCCTGTTTGGATGGATTCAGTCATCGATCACTGAAAGGATCGGTGACACATGAGGAGAATTGAAATTGAGTTTTCAATTTAGAAATAGGCAGTTCATTTAGTATGTAGAAGTTCATTTAGTATGCAGAGCTTGGATTGAAATGATGAGAGTTTGAAGATTTTTCGAAATGTTAAAGTAGAACAGCAAAGGCGGGTGCAAGGTGCAGGTTCACACGCGGAATTATTTACCAGCGAAGAGGGAGCGGATTTGCATTTGTGTGGAATAAGCAACATTGAAGAACCAGAAGTAGAATAATGAAACCGTGAAGTGATTGTGAGCTCTGCAGGAATGGAACCATAGTTCCATACGAAAACCCAAGTCAAATTGGAGTCGAAAGGTGGATTAGATAAAGCAGAATCTATCTAAACGTTGGAGCGAAACCTGAGTCCTAGTATAGAACTAGAAGTAAATGCGGAAGGGCGAAACCATGAGTAGAAGTGGGACCATGAAGGAGGTTTTGAAAACAACAAATCAGTGGTCTCGCGCAGCTTTTGAATGGTAAGCAGTAAGGCCTTGATGGAACACGATATCGGTCATTGATTGACACGTTGCAGTAGTGGTATTTTAAAACCGTTTTTGTCGCATGAGTGTAAAGGATTACACCTCGTGCAATTTTGTTATGCGACCACTGCAGGATCAATGGGTTGGAGTGCGATGATACGTCCATCGTCCGATTTGATGAATGATGCATGTTGAAATGAAGTGGGCCACATATGATTCAACATATGTACATTGGTAAGTTCTAAAGTCTAGGTCGACTTTATAACACAAAGTTAGTCTTTGAAATGTGACAGATAGACATGAGTTGTGGGCCCGTAAATATCTATGTGATTTAATTGAAGTTTAATCCATTGAAGTTGAAATTATAAGGTTTCTATCGAAAGGCTATTCGATAGGATTGGAAATGATAAAGTGGATATGGTCCATAAGGGTATAGTATAATTTCTATTATATGTTTTTTATAATAGAAATGAATAGAGAAAGGGTTGAATACAAGTATAATTGAACTTTGGATACGGTAAGACCTGCAGTGTCACGTGTTGGTTTAATATACGGTGGAGACTTCATGAAGTTATATTATGGGGTTTTAAAACCTTGACTTAAAAATGTAAATAATCTTCATTTGAAGATTAAATGATAGAAGCTTCTGCATTAAAATAATTTGCCCAGATTGTAAATGATTTTGGTCTAGAATGGATAATACATTATTATATGTATATTAAAAGATGATCTTCCACAATTAGTGTTAGACTAAATCTGGGGATTATTTTAGTTTGAAATTTGAACGATGCATGCTTATATGCATCTACATTGGAGAATGTGGGTTTGGCAGCTCAGGTTGCTATCAAGACCCTTCGGGCCACAACTCCTAAAAGTTGGTGATCTGAGGTTTCCCCTATGTTAAATGCAATCACATAGATTAAGGGCTTAAGCTTGAGGCCTTGGGCCATATTACACATTGAGACTTTGTATAGTCAAGTGAGGCAAGGAAGTCACCTTCCTAATTTATAATCCCAACTCGTTCTTATTTGTGTCCATGTCGTTGGGGCCAACAGGTAGTAGAAGAAGTTTAACAATATTGCATGTAGGAAAAAAAAAATTTGAGAATATGTTGATGGAACCATGCCCCAACAGAACCATGCGACGTGAGCATGTGCCAACTATTTCCCATCAATCATATTATGTGCACTTAATAAAAAAATCAGGTTGAAGGAATGGTCGTACACCAATCAACGTAGATAAAAGTGAAGAGGGTGGGGTCCAAGTGGAATTGGGAGTGCTGGAACATTTTTCACCATCCTTCACCCAAGCTGTTGAAAATGCAGCAAGATGATGGAGCTTAGTGAAATGAAGTCGCCTTCACTAAGTGGGCCCGCAGGCAAATTCTGGCGCAAAGTCTATTTTTAGACTATGTCTATTTTTAGACATATGGAGCATGGTCCAGGGGTTGCAGTATGTTATTCTTGGAGTATTGGTCATGTTGGTAAAAATAGATGGACCTCTATTTTTTGACCTATAGGTCGAAGTCTATATTTAGACTGCCTATCCTAAAAATAGGGAAGTCAAATATCATTTACCCTTAATAATATTTGGACTATAAACTTCAGTTTACTCTCTTGGAGCACTTCAGTTCGAGCCTTGGAAGTGGCTCATGCATCTGACAGAGGAATTACGCTATTCCCAAGGGTTTGGTGAGCACATGCATGGTTGACTTCAGTTAGGACTTCAGTGGCATAAGTTTGGTGGAGTTAATGAGACAGCTAGTGGAGTTGTGTTCGGTTTAACTTAGTTGAACTAGTTGAGATTAGTTTAACTAGCTAATCAACTAGTAATGAGTGGAGTGAATTAAATATTATTTAATTCATTAATTAGTAACTCATTATTCAACTCAAGAACACATCAGTTCACTACAATGCATGAACAGTTCAGTGGAGACCAGTGAAAGAGGTAGATGAAAGGGTGGAGTTAGCTATCAGTGGCGACATCAGTTGTGCATGAGATTTGCACCACACTTGGAGGAATTGCCCATGATGATTGCACTGTCAAGCCAAGGATATTTGAACCTTGGATCTCTATTTAGACAGGCCATGATTGCGCAATAGAGGCAAGGCAATTGGTGTTGAGTTTTGAACCAGTGACTTGTTCAAAACCAAGCTAGTTTGTGTGTAACTTCATGAGATAGTACTGAGTACTTGTGAGGAGTATTGTACTGAGTTGTTACATGTTTTCTCCATTATAATATACACAATATCTGCGGGGTTTTCAGCTATAAGCTTTCCCCATACATACTGTGTTAATGTGTATGATGATTTGATGTGCTATCGCTTGTTTTTATTTCCGCATGTGTGATGATCTAAGTGGAAGAGATTATGTGTTGCATATGAATTCGAATTGTATGTGATCACGATAGTCTCGGTGGATAATTAATCATTATTCAGAAAATTTCTACATGGTATCAGAGCTATTGAAGCAGAGATTGATCATCACATTGATTACAAACTTATTTCGGTAGACAGAGTCTGCATGCAGGCCAGGTAGCCTCTGGATCCATCCTTTCTTTGAAAGGTGATATATCCAGTAAATGCCCCTTGCAGTCAATCTCTGTGCTAGAAATAATTTGTTCTCATAGATCTAGAGTGGTTGAGCTTTGAGGTGGAATTCGAATTTTGCAGCAGTTTTGTTTTCTTGGTGCCGGTGTTGAAAATGTCTTTCAACGGTTTGCGATTCGAATATGCTCTTGAAGGCAGTTCGAATTATGTTGCATGGAAGGATCGCATGGAGGCAGTATTATAAGGTAATGGACTGAAGGAGTTCGTGGATACGGATGTCCAAAAGCCCACTGATCCTGCTGAAGTCGAAGCATGGCAAAAGAAGATGGAAAAATGTCGAAGGATCCTGTTGGAGGGCGTCAAGGATCATATTGTATCCAGCCTGCATGGAAAGGATTATCCATATTTAATGTGGAAAGCTTTGACGGATCTATTCCAGAGTAAGAGCGACCAAAGGAAGCTGGCGCTCAAAGATAAGCTCAGGAACATCAAGATGGAGAAGGGCGACAGTATCGCCAAATACCTCACGAAGTTCACTCAATGCAGAGATGAGATGGGAAGTGTGGGGGTGACTGTCGAAGACGAGGACATGGTCAACCTGGCTCTCCTTGGTCTTCCGAAGGCTTGGCACTCATATCAAGATAGTGTCAATGGTCGGGAGAAGCTGCCGGGATGGGAGCGCCTTTGGGCGGATCTCATGCATGAGGAGATAAGGAGGACTACTCGAGATGGATCTTCATCAAAGGGAGCTGATGAAGAAAACTGCGCTTTGGTGTCCAAAGCAAAGAAGGGGAAGGGAAAGAAAACCTCTCATTCTGGTGCAAAGGGCAAGAAGCAGGATATGGCGAAAGTGAAGTGTTTTCACCGCCATGATCACGGACATTATGCTACCAATTGTCCAAAGAAGAAGAAGAACAAGCAAGCGGGAAGATCTGCAGATGGAGAAGCTTTGGCTTCACAGTTCGAGCTTGACTTTTCACTGATTGCATGCTTGGTTTCAAGTGTGATGGGATCGGTGTGGTTCTTGGACAGCGGTGCGTCATTTCATATGACGGGAGACCGGGAGTTGTTCTCAGATCTGGAGGACAAGGATTTGGGTATGCACATCGAGATGGGCGATGACGGTAGATACAGTGCGACTGGTATCGGTACCGTATCCTTTCAGAGGGAGTCTGGTAAACCCTTTGTCTTAAAGGATGTCATGCATGTACCGGGATTGAAGAAGAACCTGATTTCAGTAGCGATGTTGGAGGATAAGGGTTATGATGTGGTCTTCAGCGAAGGAAAAGCTTTCCTGCGCAGTAAGACTACTGGAGAGACCCGGAAGATAGGGGTTCGAACTCAGAACCTTTATCAGTTGCAGGTAGATGACTGCGTAGCTATGGCATGCAAGGCGAGAGAAGTGGTGAGCCGGGATGATGAGGGCGAACTGTGGCACAGGAGATTGGGCCACCTTCACCATGGAGCTTTGAAGATCCTGCAGCAGATTTCTACTGGGCTTCCTAAGGGCACTCTTGCGCAGTCAGATCAGTGCAAGGGGTGTACCTTGGGAAGTATGTGAAAGCCACCTTTCACGAGAAGGATAGTCGTGCCACGACGATCCTTGAGAGAGTTCACACAGACGTGTGTGGTCCTTTCTCAGTTGCTTCGATAGCAAAGCACAAGTATTATGTGATCTTTTTTGATGATTTCTCTCGAAAGTGCTGGATCTTCTTCATGCAGAAGAAGAGCGATACATTCGCGAAGTTCTGTGAGTTTAAAGCACTGGTCGAGAAGGAGTCGGGGAAGAAGGTGATTGCTCTAAGGAGCGATAACGGTGGTGAATTCATCTCGGCTGAATTCAAGGAGTTCTGCAGCGCAGAAGGGATTCGGAGAGAGCTCATCGCACCCCATAACCCATAGCAGAATGGGGTGGCTGAGCGGAAGAACAGAACGATCGTGGGTGCTGCACGGGCGATGTTGCATGATCAGGGCCTACCCCTTCACTTGTGGGCCGAGGCATGCAATACAGCAGTGTATGTGCAGAACCGTTGTCCTCACAAGGTTCTTGGCATGAGTACACCGGAGGAGGCTTATTCTGGCAAGAGGCCTGATATTTCTCATTTGCGGATTTTTGGTTCTCCTGTCTACATGCATGTGACGAAGGATGCGAGAAGGAAGCTGGATCCAACTGCTGAGGTTGGAATATTTGTGGGGTACACTGATACACATCACAACTATCGGGTGTATTTGTCAGACAGTCGCAAGACTGTTGTGCGACGAGATATAAAATTTCAGGAGGAGAAAGCCATGCAGTGTTCGCTTGAGAGGGAGCTACACTTACAAGCAGATGAGGAGCTGTTAGTTCCTAAGGAGGAGCTTCCGGATGTGGATCAGCCACAAGAGGAAGTTCAGGAGATGGAAGAAACCACCCATGCAACGCCAACCATCAGAGGGCGCATGCGCACTATAGAAGTTGAGCGACTGGCTCGAGATGCAGAGAAGGTTGTAGGACCACCTACAGCACAGCGCAGACAGAGGCAGTCACCGGATCGGTACACTAGATACATGGCTCTTGTGAGTCAATGTGTCGTGACGGAGCCATCCTCTTTTGAGGAAGCTATGGAGGAACCTGCATGGGTTGATGCCATGATCGAAGAATATGATTCGATCGTTAGAAACAGTGCATGGGAGATTGTCACAAGACCGGAGGGGAAATCAGTGGTGGGTTCGCGATGGATCTACAAAGTAAAGCAGGCGGTTGACGGGAGTGTGGAGAAGTACAAGGCGAGATTTGTCACCCGTGGCTTCTCACAGATAGAGGGGATCGATTATGAGGAGACTTTTGCACCTGTCGCAAGGTACTCTTCCATACGAACGATCCTTGCTCTCTCAGCGCAGATGGGGTGGCACATCCATCAGATGGATGTGAAGACTGCGTTCCTCAACAGAGTCATTGAGGAGGAGGTGTACATAGAGAAGCCTGAAGGTTTCGAGATCTTCAGTAGTGAGTCACATGTGTGTCGACTCAAGAGAGCACTGTACGGGCTGAAGCAAGCACCTCGTGCTTGGTACACTCACATAGATAGCTATTTCACCAGGCTTGGATTCTCCAAGAGTGAGGCGGATCCTAACCTGTACCAGATTGTGGTGGAGGGGAAGCTGCTGATCATCGTACTGTATGTAGATGGGATTCGATTTTGATCAATCAGGAGCAACGCTTGATACTGCAAGGGGAGAGATCTTAATGACAGACTGAGATGCACACCATGGTCCTCTGTCATCTCGGGATTGAGATTTGGCAACAATGGAGGGAGCGTCTGTTTCCACGGCCACACGTCCGTGAAATTCGGAGGTTCAACATGCATCGCCGCAAGTTCGCGATTCCTCTTCCCGGTGGTTGGAGGAAGGAGGATGCTACTTCAGCGGAGGTAGTGGATGCCACTGTCTATCGAAAGTTGGTGGGGTCGCTTATGTATCTGGTCAATACACGACCCGATATATGCTATGCAGTTAACCAGCTTTCGCAAGCTATGGTTAAGCCTACCAAGCACTTTTGGAAGGTAGGCAAGCATGTATTGCGCTATATCAGAGGCACATCGGGATATGGTCTATGGTACAGACAGGAAGATGGAGTGAAGCTTTCTGGCTTCACTGATGTAGATTGGGCAGGGAGCCCAACGGACCAGAAGAGCACTTCTGGAGGAGTTTTCAGCATTGGGTCGACAACAGTTTCCTGGTACAGCAGGAAGCAGAGATCCGTGGCACTCAGTTCAGCAAAGGCCGAGTGGTGGCAGCAATTTTGGCCGTATGCGAGGCTATATGGATGAGGAAGATCCTCGTTGGATTGTTCGGGTTGCATTGGAGCCTACACTGATCTACCGTGATAACCAGAGTTGCATTAAACTCTCGGCTAATCCAGTATTTCATGATAGATCCAAACACATCGACATCATGTACCATCATATCAGAGATTGTGTTCAGCGGAGAATCATGATGCTTTCATATGTTCCCACGGAGGATCAGGATGCTGACATCCCGACGAAGGCGCTCACTAGGAGCAAGTTCGAATTCCACAGAGGCAGGATAGGGGTTGCAGGTAATCCATATCTTGCTGAGAGGGAGTGTTGAAAATGCAGCAAGATGATGGAGCTTAGTGAAATGAAGTCGCCTTCACTAAGTGGGCCCGCAGGCAAATTCTGGAGCAAAGTCTATTTTTAGACTATGTCTATTTTTAGACATATGGAGCATGGTCCAGGGGTTGTAGTATGTTATTCTTGGAGTATTGGTCATGTTGGTAAAAATAGATGGACCTATATTTTTTGACCTATAGGTCGATGTCTATTTTTAGACTGCCTATCCTAAAAATAGGGAAGTCAAATATTATTTACCCTTAATAATATTTGGACTATAAACTTCAGTTTACTCTCTTGGAGCACTTTAGTTCGAGCCTTGGAAGTGGCTCATGCATCTGACAAAGGAATTACGCTATTCCTAAGGGTTTGGTGAGCACATGCATGGTTGACTTCAGTTAGGAATTCAGTGGCAGAAGTTTGGTGGAGTTAATGAGACCGTTAGTGGAGTTGTGTTCGGTTTAACTTAGTTGAACTAGTTGAGATTAGTTTAACTAGCTAATCAACTAGTAATGAGTGGAGTGAATTAAATATTATTTAATTCATTAATTAGTAACTCATTATTCAACTCAAGAACACATCAGTTCACTACAGTGCATGGACAGTTCAGTGGAGACCAGTGAAAGAGGTAGATGAAAGGGTGGAGTTAGCTATCGGTGGCGACATCAGTTGTGCATGAGATTTGCACCACACTTGGAGGAATTTCCCATGATGATTGCGCTGTCAAGCCAAGGAGATTCGAACCTTGGATCTCTATATAGACAAGCCATGATTGCGCAATAGAGGCAAGGCAATTGGCGGTGAGTTTTGAACCAGTAACCTGTTCAAAACTGAGCTAGTTTGTGTGTAACTTCATGAGATAGTACTGAGTACTTGTGAGGAGTATTGTACTGAGTTTGTTACATGTTTTATCCATTATAATATACACAATAGCTGTGAGGTTTTCAGTTATAAGCTTTCCCCATACATACGGTGTTAATGTGTATGATGATTTGATGTGCTATCGCTTGTTTTATTTCCGCATGTGTGATGATCTGAGTGGAAGAGATTATGTGTTGCATATGAATTCGAATTGTATGTGATCAGGATAGTCTCGGTGGATAATTAATCATTATTCAGCAAATTTCTACACAAGCTACCAACTCCAAGATGTGTTCAACAAGCCAACCATCTCGAGTTGAATAAAAAAATAATAATCTTCAAATAAAATAAAATAAAAACAATATCAGTTATAATAAAAAACAAAAAAAATATTTACATATTTGGTTAGTTTTAATTAAAAGCATTATAAAATATTAATAACTCCATTCTCACTATATTCACTTACTTGGTTATTGATATTACAACCTAGCATTAAAAAAATCACTCTTAGCCATAAATAAAATATTTTGATGTCCATGTTTAGTAACATAAAAAGAACAATGTAATTAAAAGTAAAATTAAAAATTAAAAATAAATTTATATTTTCACTTTTGAGTGTGATTGTGAGGAAAGTGTATAGTTTTTATACTTTTTAAAAATATTTCAATGTTTAATTTTTAAAATATTTTAATATTTAATTTTTAAAATATGTGTATATTTTGTAATTAATTTAATGTTGACCATAGTAAGATGTTTTAATATATATATAAAAGTAAATTTGTAAGTAGAAAAAACCATTTACTTTTTAATAAGAAGGAGATGTGTAATTCATTTCATTCTTGATATAAAATTAAGATTTGGTAGAAGGGAAGAGGGTGGGGTCGAAGTAGCGATTTCATGCTTAAATTGAGAGAATTTGGCATCATACCCTTGGGGCCACAACTCCCAAAAGTTGGTGGTCTGGGGTTGCCCCTGTGTTAAACGCAACTGTAGAGATTAAGGGCTCGAGGCTTCAAGCCTTGGGCTATATTACACATTGATACTTCATATAGTCAGGTGAGGTGAGGCATATGCCTTCCCACTTTATAAACCCAACTTGTATCTTATCTACATCCATGTCGCTAGGGTCGACAGGTAGTAGAAGAAGTTAAATATTATTACATGTAGGCAGGGCCAACAATTAGTAGACGATGGTGGAACCATGCCCAAACAAAACCATGTTGTATGAACATGCACCAACCATCACCCATCATCTGCAGTTTGTGCACTTAATAAATTAATCAAGCTGAAGCATTGGCTAAACACCAATCAACTCAGACAAAAGGGCAGAGGGTGGGGTCCAAGTGGAAATGGGAGTGTTAGAACACTATCCACCATCCTTCACCCATGTTATCAACTCCAAACTATGTTCCAAAAACCAACCATTTGGAGTTGACATGCGTACATTTTAAAATAAATAAAAAATATTCTCTAAACAAAAAAACAATGCGGGCTATAAAAAAACAAAATATTTTTATTTACATATTTGGTTAGTTTTAATTAAAAACATTATAAAACATTAATAACTCCACTCTCACTATATTTGCTTAGTTACTTCTTGATATTAAAACCTAGCATGGAAAAGCTCACTCTTAGCCATAAATAAAATATTTTGATGTCCATGTTAAGTAACATAAAAGAAATAATGTAATTAAAAGAGAAATAAAATAAAAAATAAAAAATAAAAAAAATCTTATATTTTCCCTTTCTTGGTGTGGGTGTGAGAGTTAGGAAGGTGTATAATTTTTATACTTTTAAAATTATTTCGTTGTTTAAAAATAATTGTATACTTAAAATTACTTTAATAGTGACCATAATAAAATATTTGAATATATAAAAAAAATTGTAAGTAGAAAAAACCATTTACTTTTTAATAAGAAGAGATGTGAAATTCATTTAATTCTTAATATAAAAATAATATTTGGAAAAAGGGTGGAGGGTGGAGTCCAAGTAGCAGTTCCATGCTTAAATTGAAAGAATTTAGCATCAGACTCTTGGGGCCACAACTCCTAGATGTTGGCAGTCAGAAGAGATTTCCCTTGTGTTAAATGCAACCATATAGGTTAAAGGCTTGAGGCTTCAGGCCTTGGGCCATATTATGCATTTAGTCTTCATATGTTCAGGTGAGGTGAGGTAGTCACCTTCTTACTTTATGAACCCATCTCATTTTTTATTTGTGTCCATGCCACCAGGGCCGACAGTCAGTAGAAAAAGTTGAAAATTATTATATGTCGGCAAGGCCAACATCGAGAAGATGTTCGTGGAACCACACCCCAAAAAAAGCATGAAATGTGAACAAGAACCAACCATCGCCCATCAAATATAGTTTGTGCACTTAATAAACTAACGAGGATGAAGCAATGGTGGAAGAGCAATCAATGTAGAAATAAGGACCAAGGGTGGGGTCTAAGTGGAGCTCAGAGTGTTGGAACATTGTCACCCCTCACCACTTATCGGGTGTCGATGTGGTCTTCGCGTAAGATAATGCATACAAGTGTGCTAATGGAAGAATAATTGACTCAACCATGGTTCCATCATGAACCTTTTCCCATCCTACCACCCCTTCACCTTGCTTAATGTTGAATTTCATGGGTGATGATGCCACCAAGTGGCATGAGGTGGACCTAGCTGGCGGGTCCCATTAAGTTGACTTATCAGAGTTACATGGAAGCCATGTGGGCACCACATGACCAGTTGTTCATGTACCCCCTTTTAACTAGATTGAACTTGAAATAAGAGTAATTATTGATTTGGGACTTGGATCAAGGAAAAATCAGTGTTGTTAGAAAGCTCTTGATGAGTCGAGCACAACTCTGATATCATAACTTAATTCCACAGACTCGCAAAAAAGAGGATTTTTTCTAACCCCATATTCATAGTATACCTTGGGGATTGGGTTGAACAAGAAATATCATTATGGGATTTTTTGGTAAAAAATGGGCCTCAAAACAAAAGATGTACTAAAAAAATTAACTTTAAAGGGACCAATATGATTCAAGATGATGATGTCATCCCCTAGTGAGAATATTTTAGAGGGAAAAGAAGAAAATTATTATTTTTTAAATTGTATTTATGGCTTATCTCCTTGGAATTGAATTCGACATCCAATGAGTACTCACTTTGCATACTTATTAGTAGATGCACATTGAAAAAATTTGAAAAAATTTGAAAAAAAAACCTATTGAACACATTTTTTTCATGTATTTTCATTTTTTTTCCATTGTGGGTCTACATAGAGGTATCCATTCTGGGTAACTGTTGGATGTGGAATTTAATTATGCATCCAATATATTTTTATACTTTATATTTGAGTAATCCTAGAAGGAGATAAGCCGAAAATACAATTAAAAAAGTAACTTATTTTTTTTTTTCTTTAAAAAATCACAAGTTCTCTTATTTATTATTTTAACCATTATTTTATCATTTTCCTTAGGAGGACCATTTTAGATCTCAAAATTCCCTAATGCATATTCCTCTACCCAAGAATCCTTATTAAGGGGATGGAAGGGAGGTGGCTATAGAGTGGTATCAGAGCAAAGGTTCAACAATGGACCTTTGGGAATAAAATTTGGAGCTCTGTCGCAGAGTAATAATGAAGCGAAGGTTCAAACTGGACCTTTGGGAATAAAATTTATAGCTCTACCACATAGTAATGATGGAGCAAGGTTCAACATTAGACATTTGGGATTAAAATTTGGAGGTTTTTCGCAGAGTAATGATGAAGCCAAGGTTCAACATTAGACCTTTCAGAATAAAATTTGGAGCTTTATCATATAGTAATGAGAATCAAAGGTTCAACACTAGACTTGAAGAGGCACACACATAGAGGATAATTATTTATTTTGATATTATAATTGTTATATATACATGTGTGTTGAATTTAGACTTACAACTGACAGAATTGATTACTTGATAGACTACTGGTATGTTATTTTGTTTCCTAATGTAACCTCCTCCTCCCACATTTACCCACTTTCATTGGTTTTCCATGGGTAAAAATAAAATGAGGATCACTATGATAAGACTCAACCTCCTATATTACCTTAAGGAAATGGAGTCGACAACTTAAAAATTTACTGGCCTCCCTCAGGTGCTACAAAAACTCCAGGAGCTACCCAACCCCTCCAGATGTCCAACCCCTGAGTTAATTCTCCTTTTCACTTATCTAGAGCCTCAGTCGCTCCCTTTTCAAGGCCTCCATGTGATTGTAACCCTTTGGTCTCTCTCATAAGCCTGCTTCCCAGCGACTGTGGACCTTTCTAGTCAGTTCTATGCCTGCGACCCTAAATTTTGAGCCACTTTTTCAGGGCTAGAACTCAGGCCCTTTCCTAGAACTCATTGATATTTCTAGAAACAATAAATAACATTGATCTAGACTTATGCAGGAATGCAATAAAATATAGAAATACACATAAACGTAGAGATGCAACAGAAATATACTTCATTTCATTAATATCACATAACTGAAATATGCTTACATACATAATGTAAATAAACTAGCAAGGGTGTTGATAGCTTATATCTAAGAAGATATGTGGTAGGTACAGGCCTCTAAAATATGTTACAATGAGGCTCGAAGGCATATTTATTATTGAGAAATAATGGAAAACCATAAAAATCCAAAAACCTAACACTAGGAGATGAAACACCAAATTATGGACCCTGTTGAGGTAAATTGGTTTTCCCGAGGTCGTAACTTTGGCATATGATCTCTATTTGATGCACATGATACCTCATTAGAAAGATATATCTAAGGACTACAACTGTTGAAAATGAATTTTAAGTCAAAGAACCACATTTTCCGGAAGTTATTTTCCATAAAAAACGCCGTTTAGGGCCTCAAAATGACTCTAGAAGTTCAAGACCCGAAAAACTACCAAAAATAGTAAATTGTGCTACAATTAAGGAAATTGAAAAACTGAAAAAAACAATGGTGGGGGTCCAAGTGGAATATGTGGGTGGCCACGAATATCTACCTTAAGCATTCCTCCCCCCTTAGGAAGCAATGGTACCCATTGTGTTGAGTTCCTCCGTGAGATGAGGAAAATTTTGTTGAACTTGGTCCCTCGTGAGCCACTTGCCCTGGTGAAGGAGTTGGTCTACTTTGACAACTCGAGATAGTTGGATCCTCTGCTGGAGGGTGTTCTTTATTTTTGAATCCATGATACGATTAGTTGTGGCTTGTTCCATGCAGTCTGGGTTTAACTCTGTTGGTGTGAGTTGTTCTACCATGTCGGATGTGTCCAGTAGACGTGGAAAGTTGGGCCAAAGGCAATCCAGATTGAAAACTGGGTGTGGACTAGGGAATGGTGAAATAATAATCTTGAAGGAATTGTCCCTTATAGCCTTGGTGATGGTGTATGGCCCATATTGGAGTGGGCGAAGCTTGTAGTGGGGTCCAACGAGGCGCTCCTTCTGCAAATGTGGCCACACTTTGTCACCCACCTGGAAGTTGTGTGGCAACCAATGTTGATCATGTCATTGATTGTAATTAGCATTGGCTCTATCCAATATGTCATGAATATGTTGGCAGATGTGTTGAATGCACTCAATGAAGTTTTTCTCCTTGTCAACTTCAGATTGGACGTGAGTCGAATCAGCCTGAGTAGCCTCAAATGACATGGCTATGTTAATGGAACATAATGGTTGGAATCCCGAGCCCACCTGAAAGGGGTTGTGGCTGGTTGAGCTATGGAGAGCCCAGTTATAGATGTGTTGTACATAGGGGAGGCTATCATACCATGTGTGTGGATGCTTTGAGTTGTACATGCATAGACTGTGTACGATCATCCTGTTGATGACCTCTACCTGGCCATTAGTTTGGGGATGGAAAGTTGTGGAATTGGTGAGATTAGTGTCCAACATTGACCAGAGGCTGGACCAAAATGTATTGAGGAACCTACTATCTCGATCTAAGATGATAAACTGTGGGATCCCAAAGTTTACCCACATGTGTTCAAAGAAGAGTTTAGCAGTGGCTTCTAATATGATATTCTTCTTGCAGGCCGCCATAATGGCCATCCTCGAGAATCTATTGTCGACCATGAAAACACAATAATTGCCATGCTTAGTAGAAGGAAGGCCCGACATGTAATCCATGGAGACAACTAGGGGTAGGAAGCGGAGTATAAAGGCCTTGATTCTTTATGGTCATCTTGGAAGTGGCACAGGCAATGCATGATATGATGTACTTCTGACATCCTATCGAAGGTTCAAACAATAAAAATACTTCTACAACATTGCCACTATTTTCTTGACCCCAAAATGCCCAATGACCTTACTACAATGTGTTATCGCTCTGTAATTTTTGAGATTGAGAGAGTAAACATGGAAGTAACATCAAAACCTCTTTTAATCCTAGAAGCTAGCCCTTCTAAACTCAGAGAGGGATCCCTATGTAAGATTTAGTTTTATTTTATGTAAATTTTAGGCTAGTTATGACTGTGCAATTGGTTGTTTGTTTATAATTGATTTGATTGATTTGATTAATTGAATTATTATAATTCCATTAGGCTATAGAGTCTCTAAAAATAAACATGGATCTGATCAAATTTTAAAGGAGTTTCATAGGGAAAGATAGGTGAACTAGTTGGATATATTAAAATTTAAAATGATATGGAGCATAAGAAAAACAAGGTTCAATTAAAACTAAAGAGAAATTAAGAATTCCTCAGTTTAACTTAGGAAGAAAACATTAAAATTACTTACAGCCAGAACTAAGGTGTATATTTCAACAAATATTTTTCGTCACCGTTTCTATAATGTAATTAAGATTTAAGAAAGAACAGTAATGGAAATAACGAAATAACACATAAACAAAGAGAAACACTTCACCAATTTTTCCAACACATGAATCCTGTGAAGAAGTCCTTGTATTAATGATCAGTCCATCAGCTGGAAAAATTACAATAGCTTACATAAAAAATACTAAAATTCCAACGCATAATACTTCAAATTGTGAAGTATATATAAGTGTGAAGTATTTATAACAATATTTACAAAACTCTTGTCGCAACTGACAGGGTATATTTAGCAAAATCTAAAGAGATTATCTATTTTGAAAACTAATAGGATAGGTGGAAACTGTATTGATAGGTGGATTTGATTTGGAGGAAGTTGTTGCTGAGTTGTCATTTCTGTCTTTGCTGCATTCGATGATCCTTTAACTGCCTTTGGAGTTATCACTTAATCCAGTAACTCACACAACTTATCTCACCTATCTTCCTCCAGAATTTTCAACTTTGTTACCTTCCTATAAATTTCATCTACTTCGGCATATTTTTCAAAAGTTGGTTTTACCACAAAGATGTGATTCACTTTATGCTGAATGTAAAATTCATTTCCCACTTCTTCAAGGAAATCTCTTCCTCTCAAACTACCCTTTATATTGGTGAATTTGGAACTATCTCTGGTCACTTCCTTCAGTTTCTTGTTGTAATCCTCTTGTGTATTTATTTATCATTAATCACAAACACACTGGGTAATCCCTTTTGGTTCAATGCTTCAATTCTATTGGAAAGCATGTTAACCCCTATCTCCAGTCCTTGGAATTTTTCTTCTAACTGCATAATGAGATTCCTTCGGTCAGATTCTTCTTGAATTCTAGGATAGTTTCAGTTTTGTACTCAATTCCTATGTCCTCCAACTTATATTTATTCTTGGAATTGATGAATTTGATGATATTAGATACTTCAGTAGGCTTGTCACCTAACTTCTCTTTGATGTCTGCAATAGCTTATGTGGCTTTTTGTATCAGGTCCTTCTACTAAAAAATGATTTGGATGGATGAATAAATCTCCTTCATGAATTTCAGGATGCTCATCCATATGATTTCCTTGGATTGAGACAAGGTTTGGCCAATATCTGACTCTCTTTCTGCTTTCTGTATCATTTCTAGTAAAATTTTGGATCTATGTGCTTCAGCCAAATGTGAAGCTTCACTTCTGGTTTTCTGTTCCTGCAAAGCTTTGACTTGCCCCTATAGTTTCTTTATCTCCTCTATTTGTATTGACATATTTTCTATGGCATTTTTCAATTTTTCAACAACATCTGCAGATTGGGCTAAATGCATTGTTGATGTTGTAGCTCCTGTAGTGGGGATTGATCTGAGGGGCTCTGCATCCAGAGGAACTATGGCCATCTGTGGATTTTTCTCTTTCTCCTTAATTAGCTTCTCCATTTCTGTCTCCATTTTCCTGATTTGAGCATTTTGTTCCATGATTAATTTCAACATATATCCTTTCTGTGTTTCATACTCTTCTATGTATTTGGTTAGTGGATATTTTTTTGTTGGTAGTTTCAGCTGCTTCCTAAGTGTTGCAATACCATCATTCTTCTTTTTAATTAGTTCTTTTGCAGCCTTCACATTTTTTGGATCATACCCCATTTTAACAACCAGATCTTCCAATGATTTGATCCTGACATCTTTAGCTAGAGAAGAGATATTCTCAATCTTCAGCTGAGATTGGATGCTTGAAAGTGACACCTGAAATTTTGACATAGTCATGGTTGTATTGGTTAGTGTCAAAAAAATCATCTCACTAGTCTGTTTTTGCATCTCCATTTGATCAATGGGATGAATGTCCTTGGTGTCAAACTCAAATTCTGTATTTTTGTAGTCTGTTGTTGTCTTTGGATATGGAATTTGAGCCTCAAGGAAGGTAGTCTACATCCTCCCTTTTTCTGAATCAAAGGTTGATAAAAGATTGCTATGTGAACTGGAAATCTGTTTTCATAACTGTGTGTAGGTGTTGTTCTCGAGAATTTTATTTTTTAGCTTGACTTCTTTGTATCTGTCAAAGATACTCTTCTCCTTTTCTCCCTGAACAAGATTAGAAGTTTGTGATGTGTCTAGCTGACCCTGTAACACTGATGACATTGCTGGAGATGTTACAAATTTTCTACCTAATTGTACTAAAGATGGTGTTTCTTTGATGATCATGGCAACTCCTTGTTATACATTCTTTTATAAATCTATTTTAGGACTCATCTTGGTCCTCTTTTTGTACATGATCTTGAATTATTTACCTACACTGTCTGTAACTGAAGGTGATTCTTCCTCTCTTCGCCTCTTGCCTACTTTCTCCTAAGGAGTAGGAGTATGTGAAGTTGAAGTAGACACAAGATTTTCTTTGGCTTCCTGTAAGGTGTTCTCTATCCATGTCAATTGATTGACATACCTTTCAATCTCTCACCTCTTAGTGTGGGTATAAGGAGTGGTTTTGTGTTCCAGCCTTAACTTGGAAATTAGGCCCAGAGGATCATAGGACCATGTAAAACTCAAATTAAACTTCATTTCTCTAAGAAGCTTGTCAGCTTCTTCTCCTGTTGTCCTATTGTTGCAAACAAAGGGGCCAACTTGAGTTTTAATCCTGAATTGGGATTTCTTCTTGGCTGATACAAAATGGATATCATTAGAGTTGATCATATTTTTTATGTATTCCAGGGAAAATACTCTCACTGGGAGGTATTTGGGCAACTTTTATGGTGGAAATTCACACCCATACACCCTTATTTATGTATAATTTTGGTACAAGTACCAATCTCCGGTTGTTTCTTGATTTTTCAAATGTAGAATCTTCTTGATTTCCTCACTGATTCTAAGTTCTACAGAACTGTTCAACATGCTCATCACTGGATGTATGAATTCTTCAATGTATTTCTTGAATGCATATTACTCTAAATCTTTCATTACCATGGAATTCCAAAATATTACAGACTGTTGATTCCCTTCCTCATCTAATTTTTTCATTGAAAGCTTGAATATATCTTCCTGGTAATAGATAAACATATAAACCAAAATAGAAGTATATCTTAATACTCCTGTAGTTGCTAACTTAAGGAGTTTCTCATGTATACTATCTTCTAGAATTTCCTAAAATTGAAAATGATTGAAGGCTTATGATCTGTAGAAAGGATTGACATGAAACCTGATAGGGGATCATCCACATATTCATCAGAATAATAGCCCAAAAGGAAGGATACCACATATATAATTTGCTTGGCCTGATCTGGGAACATGGAAGAGGGATAAGGTGGATTTATTCTAGGTAATTGGGTATTTCCAGGTAGGAAAATATTGAAAATTTGTACTCTTTTGGAGAAATCTAACTTTTGGTAGAGTTCAGTCAAGGTTTCTATGGAGAAAGGAGTGTTGGTTTCTACAAGAGGGGCTTGCATCATCTGGTCAATGGTCTTAGAGGTAATGGTGAGTAAAATTTCACCACTTGGGGCTATGATGGCTCTCAGGTTTGGCACATAAAAATCTTGGCATTTTCTGACAAATTCCGAGGAGTGAAAGGTCCGAGAAAAAATATAATGAGGGAGATTGGACTCCTAGAGTCCAATTTCATTATATTTTTCTATGAATTCATCCTCGAGCCACCATTAGAGTTCAAAAATATCGAACTCACACTGAGTCTCGAAGATTTTATAGTCTCTATCTGCAAGGGGGTTATGATCCAGATCTACAGGGGGATGCAACATAAGGTTGAAAGTGTTGTGAAACCAACTCCAAAAATAGAAGAAAAGAGATATCAACGCCTCAGAAATAATCCACTTTGAGGGGGAAACCTCCAATTCATTACATGAATGAACAATTCTTGTATGATACAAATGACCAAAACCTCCTTCTATATATAGGAGTCCATGGGGCCATAATTTAATCCTAGTGGGGCCACAATGTAATCCTAACCAACCTAACAATAATAATCTAAGGGCACAATAATAACAATATTGGGGTTACATGGGTACAAAAATAACAATAAGGGGGGATACACTAACATAATAAGGGACTACACTATTAATATAGGGACCTAACATGCCCCTCTCCTTCAAAAAAGTGTTGTCCTCAACGATTCAGTAGCTCCGGGTGCTTTTGTATAAAATTCTCATCCTCCCATGTAGAATCTTCAGTGGGTAAGTTCTTCCGTTTGATGAGATACTCTGAAATTGATCGATTTCGTAGTTGTCGAGTTCTTGTTTCTGTGACTGCTTCAGGTTCAAATATGGTTTTTCCTTCCTCATCAGGTTCTGGAAATATTGTTTGAACTAGAAGTTTGTCCCCTATAACCTTTTTTAAGCATGAAACATGGAAAAATGGATGCACTTGCGAAGAAGCAAGAAGCTCCAATTTGTATGCCATAGTACCAATCTTTTGCAAAACCTTGTAAGGACCATAGTACTTTGGCGATAATTTATTATCCTTCTTAGCTTGCTTGAGGGACATTTGTTCATATGGTTTTAGCTGTAAAAATACCCAGTCTCCCACATCAAAAATTCTCTCACTGCGATGTTGATCTGCCTGTTGTTTCATTCGATTTTGTGCCAAATTTAGGTTATCCTTTAAGAGTTGGAGAACTTCTTGTTGATGCTCGATGTGATCCTCCACTGCTTGAACCCTAGAATTTCCCCTTAAATAATATGTGATGGATGGTGGATGATATCCATAAAGTGCCATAAATGGGGTCATTTTTGCTGCAGTATGGAAGGAAGTGTTATACCACCATTCAATGAGAGGTAACCACTTGACCCATTGTGCTTGCTTATTAGATACAAAACAACGAAGATATCCTTCCAAAAATTTATTCACTATCTCTGTTTGACCATCGGATTGAGGATGATAAGATGAGCTATGAGCTAGTTGAGTACCCAAACAAGAAAATAATTCCGTCCAAAAATTTCCTGTAAAAATGGTATCTCTGTCACTTACAATAATCTTCGGGTTTCCATGTAGCTTTTGAATTGTTTCCATAAATGTGGTAGAAACTATACTCGCTTTAAATGGATGAGATAATGCACAAAAGTGTGTATACTTGGTAAGTCTACCAACTACCACCATGATGACGCTCCTTCCTTTAGACTTCGGTAAACCTGTGATACAATCCGTTGAAATCTCCTCCCAATGTTGACTTGGAATGGATAAAGGTTGTAGAAGACTCGGGGTCTTAACTGTCTCAACTTTATTTTGCTGGCAAACCAAACATTCTACCATAAAGTTTTGAATATCATATTTAAGGCCATCCCAAAAAAATTCTTTCTTAACCTTGTGGTAAGTTTTTAAAAATCCCGAGTGTCCTCCTAAAGGAGAAGTGTGCAATTCCAAAAGAATCTTTTGTTTTAGTTTGGAATTCTTGCAAATATATAAGTGATCTTTGTACCATAAAGAATCATTTTTCCAACTAAATGTATCAGATGTACTAGGATCTTGCTGCAACTTTTGAATGGGAGTCCACACTTCTTTGTCCTTCTTCCATTCATCCCTTGCTTCAGTTATCCAATCTGGTTGGATAATTGAAATGGAAGAAAGCAATGCTTCCACCTCTTCATCCTTTCTTGAGAGTGCATCTGCAACAACATTAAGGTTCCCTTTTTTGTAGATAATTTCAAAGTCATAACCCAACATCTTTGTGACCCATTTTTGCTGCTCTTCTGAAGATAGTCTTTGTTCCAAAAGGTGTTTAAGACTATCATGATCAGTTTTTACTTTGAAGTGTCTTCCCATTAGGTAAGGTCTCCATTTCTTTAGTGCATGTAGTATTGCCAACATTTCCTTCTCATAAATAGCCTTTTGTAAATACTTTCCTTTGATTGAACGAATTTCAAAAGCAATGGGTCTTCCTTCTTGCATTAAAACAACACCAATTCCATTTCCTGAGGCATCACATTCCACAATAAAGGTTCTTGTGAAGTTTGGCATAGCTAAGACTGGTGCTAGGCACATTGCCTCTTTAAGATGTTCAAAGGCCTTAGTTGCTTCAGAAGTCCATGAAAATGCATCTTTCTTCAATAGTGTTATTAGAGGTGCTGCTATTCTCCCATAATTCTTATCAAACTTGTGATAATACCCTGTTAACCCGAAAAATCTATGCAACTGCTTTATGGTTGTGGGGATTTTCCATTCCTTAATGGATTTAATTTTGTTAGGGTCTACCTTAACACCCTCGTGAGATACAATATGACCTAGATATTCCACCTCTTGTACTCCAAAGAAACATTTGTATGTTTTTGCATATAATTGTTTCTCCTCCAATAGCTTGAGCACTCTGTCAACATGTTGAACATGATCCTTCCAAGACCTGCTGTAGATTAGTATATCATCAAAAAATACTAGCAAAATTTTTTTAAGGAAGGGTTTGAAAATGGAATTAATCAACCCTTGAAATGTAGAAGGTGCATTGGTAAGGCCAAAAGGCATGACTAAAAATTCATAATGACCCTCATGAGTTCGAAATGCTGTTTTCGGAATATCTTCAGTCTTCATTCTAATTTGATGATATCCTGAATGAAGATCCAAATTGGTAAAATAAATTGCTCCATGTAATTCATCCAATAATTCATCAATCACAAGAATGGGAAATTTATATTTAATAGTGATATTATTGAGCTCCCTATAATCTGGACACATGTGCCATGATCCATCTTTTTTGTGCACCAATACTACTGGAGCAGAGAAGGAACTTTGACTAGGTTTAATTATACCAGCCTCTAACATTTTTGCAATCATACGTTCAATTTCGCTCTTTTGGACATAAGGATATTTGTAAGGCCTGATGTTTGGAGGAACACTTCCTGGAATCAAATGAATAACATGATCATGATCACAAATCGGTGGGAGTCCTTTGGGAGTATCAAACACCTTGTAATGATTGTCCAAGACTTTCTGGAGATCTAGAGAAATAGATGATTTTGATGTTGATACTTCTAGTGAGCATAATTGTGCAATTACGCCCTGTTTTCCTTTCTTTAGAAGCTTTGTCATGACATCAGAGCTTATTATCTTTCCTGGCTTTCCTGTGTTACCCCGTAATTCGATTTCCTTTCCTTCCGAAAAAATTTTCAAGAAAAGTTCCTGAAAATTAAAAGCTACCATCCCTAAAGATTGTAACCATTGTACTCCTAGTACAACATCAACACCTCCCATTGGGATGGAAAGCATTGGACTATTCAATACACATTCCCCCATGGCTAGCTTGATATTATGGCATTTTCCAGAGCAATTTATAGTTCCTCCATTTGCAACCATCACTTGAAATTCTGGTGCTGGGTATAGGAAACAATTCAATTCCTTGGCTACCTTATAATGAATAAAATTATGGGTACTACCTGAATAAATCAACACTATTAAATTTTTATTCTTGATATGTCCTTCTATCTTGAGAGTTTGAGGAGTGTTAATTCCTACCAATGCATTACATGATATGGTCAGACTCATTTTTTCTTCTTCTAGGGTTGGTTCCTGGTGTATATCCTCTTCTTGTTCATTTCTTCTTCCTCTTCACAATCTATGTAAAATAATTTCTTATCAGCACACCTATGACCCTTAGTGTATTTTCTATCACAACTGTAGCAAAGCCCTTTTGCTCTTTTTTCTTCCAATTGTTGTGGTGTCAACCTTGTAGGTTGTGGAAATCTAGGCGTAGCAACTCTTTCTTCTTTATAGAAGTGAGTGGTAGGCTTCCTTGTCGCCATAATTTTACATTCAATTTTTCTTGCCAACCTAAATGCCTTCTCCAATGAATCGGGTTCCAAAACACGAACTTCATGTTGGATGTTATCCTTTAAAGTACCTATGAAGAGATCAATCCTGTGTTCCTCTGGAATATCAGTTACCCTTATATTTAGTTTTTGGAAGTCCTCAATGTGTTCCCCCACTAAACCCTTTTGTTTGAGATTTATCAATTGGCTAAAGAAGGTGTTGCTCTTTGTATCCTCATAATGTGCTATCATTTCCTCCGTAAAAATTGACCAAGTGACAATTTTTTTATGGGAGCAAAGCCATCGATACCATACAAATGTATTTCGTTCTAAATGTAAAGTTGCAATGCGTACCTTTTGTGTGTTTTTCACGTTATGGAGATCAAAATATTGCTCCATCTGTAGTATCCATGTTACAGGATCCTTTCCATCAAACTTCCTCATATCCATTTTTGGAATATGGTGGTTCTTCCCGCCAACATTAGAGTTTATGAAATCACGACTAACATTTATTTTGTTCTCATCATGAGTTTCCTCTAATATCTTTTCACCATTAGGAAACATTTCTTGTATCAACTTGGTCAAACCTTCCATGTCGGCTTTTAGATCATACTTCATGTTTTCCATTTTAGCTTCCATGTCATCCATCTTAGATTCCGTGCCAGCTTCCATGCCATCTATCTTAGATTCCACGCCTTTCTTCAAACCATCCATATTATTATCCAAACCATCCATCTTTGATTCAAAGCCTTTCTTCAAAACTTCCATTTCATTTTTTGCTGCTCTTTGCGAGAGCGAAATTTGGTGCACTTGCTCTTGTAATTTTGATACATCATGTTGCAATTCTTCATCTTCATGAGTCATAGTAGAGCCTTCTGAAGGATTAATGGGTGTTGAATTACTTTTATGGGGCATTTTTTAGAACCCAATACTGATATCTATTCTACAATACGCCCTTGTAATCAATTCAAATTGATTCTTCAAACAAGACTTATGCAATTCGGAAAAAAATACACACCTTTTTCTTGCTTTTGAGGAGCTCGATATTGAAATTGTATTATCTCTGTGGTTGCGGCTCTTCAATATCTAAAATTCAGCACTGAGGTATCCCTCTGAATTCTCTTTCGAATGCCACAGGTCTGACCTGATTTGGATTCTCCAAGGCAAAGTTATGTCCAATATCCCACAATGACCTAATTATGGACTGGTTCAGTAGAGAAAACTTGTACGACTTGCCACGTGTCACTGTTTCGTCCTTTGGCTCTGAAATTGATAGCCAAGCAACTACAGTCCATGTAATTGTGACCGCTTTTTACGGAACTCCAATTTGATTCTTAGAGAGAGAGTTATGAATCTTTTCCAACGATCACCTCTTTGAGATGAAATTCGGGAGCTTGAAAAAGCACTACCTTCCACAGATCATATCTCCGATAATATTGCAACCAAGCTCTGAAATTTTGCGAAGAGTTTCCTCAGGATTTCGCTTCGCACCCTAAAATTTTCAGATTCTAAACCTTCGTAGAAAAAAAGTTATAGAGAAAATTCCACGATGACCTGTTTAGAGTAGCGAAACCCTAGAATCCAAAGCTTTGATACCAAATGTTGTGAAACCATCTCCAAAAATAGAAGAAAAGAGATATCAACGCCTTAGAAATAAGACACTTCAAGGGGGAAACCTCCAATACATTACATGAATGAACAATTCTTGGATGATACAAATGACCAAAACCTCCTTCTATATATAGGAGTCCATGGGGCCATAATGTAATCCTAGTGGGGCCACAATGTAATCCTAGCCGACCTAACAATAATAATTTAAGGGCACAATAATAACGATATTGGGGTTACAGGGGTACAACAATAACAATAAGGGGGGCTACACTAACATAATAAGGGACTACACTATTAATATAGGGACCTAACAGAAAGATTCTTCAGGGTTTTTCTTCTTTCGAGGCATCCTGTTAATGTGAAATTTAAAGAAACGGGAGGGAATGATGAATTATTACCAAGGATTTTGCAAGTTTGTAGCATACTGGAAGTAGAATTGGGATTTCTTGTGCTCGATCGGGTGCTTGGGTAATTGAAGAACAAAAATGCATACTTGAATTCTGGAAATAAAGTCAAATTAACACACTCGTTAGAATAAAAGGGGAAAAATAGTGTCGCGAAAGATTTTATGGTAATGGGGATTTTCCATTGGGGCACGGGTTCGTTGGATTTTCGAACAGTTACGCAGGAAAACATTAAATGGGATAACGATTATCCCAGGAAATGTTTTAACTGGATAATAGTTATAGCCACACGGCGCGATGAGAGTGGAGGGGAGCGCGCAGGGAGGAGTGCGGGAAAGGAAGGTGGTTAAGAGGATTTTCGAGGGGGGTCGAGCTGGTTAGTGGTTTTGTGGGGGGGGGGGGTGAGAAATGTTGCAGGGGTGACACATTACGTGGGATCGACGGGGAGGAAACCAACTTTTTGGACCCCCCCCCAACTTGCAGTTAAGGTAGGATGGCGAGGGGCGGCCGAAAAGTACTTTGCGTCGTAGATCTGGCGGAGTATCAATCAGGCCATTGATTGGAACACTTGACTTAACCGAAAACAACAAACAATTTTTTGTCATTTACCGACCTTTATTTTATGGCAAAAACTTTGGTTAAAATGCATTGTAAAGTTTGGATAAAAATTTAAATCATATAAAACTTGCATTTTACCCTTTGAACCTTTTTGCTTTCAATTTCCTCCTAATCCTAAGACTAACCTCTTTTATCATTCCTAAGGGTGCATTTGGACTTGCAGACCCTTGTTTTATTTATTTTGAAAAATAAAATACCTACTTTATCCTATCCATTTATTGTTTTTCTGATTCATCTTAAACATTTGAATCAACATTATTTATATACCTAACGAACATTAGGCAAGATTAAACAATTAGGAAAACTTTATTATCTAATCTAATTAACAAAAATTTAAACTTGTTTGACCATGATTAAGCTGTATGATAAAAAAAATGACTCAGGGTTGTGGCATTTTGAACAAGCTTCACACAAAACTCATTTTATTTAATAGAATCAAACTATCTATCAAGTAGTGGAATTTATATGTGCAACAATTTCAATTCTATCTTCTTCTTTTTTTTAAATGGGGGTTTCATCTTTATTTTTTTATTCTTTCTTTATTTTTTCTTTTGTTTCTCTTTTGTCTCTTTATTCTATGTTTTAAATAACCTCTTTTCATATTTTTTTTAATAGTTTTTGGAAATCATTTTCAAATTGAAATATTATTTGCAATGTCATATAACTGAGATAAAATATCCAATCACCTTGTGATCCTATAAATTATAGGGGTCTAACAATGGCTCCAGCTGGGGATGGCACTCTCTATGGGTGCAAAGAACCTTTGATCAGTAGCCTTGAATGTTCTGTTTCAACAATGTCTACATTTGATTTCCTTTTTTTTGTTGTAGTAGTTATGGTGGCACATTAATCAGGAGCTTAGGACCTTCTCTGTGGGCTTCAACTTCTGTCAATAGGTCACCCAATCAAAATATTAAAGAGAATGATATTTACAATGAAATTATCTAAGAAACACCTCTATTCTTGTGAGAAATAATGCTTCAACATCCTGCCATTCACAGGTCCACCAGGTATCTCTTTTCCATCCAACTCTTTGAGGAAAAATGCATTATGACCTTTGAAGGCATAGATGATATATGGTCCTTTCCATAGATTATCAAAGTTTTTATGCTTTCCTTTATCTTCTCTTCTTGAATCCAACTTAAAACACTGTCACCCAACTAAAAATCATCTGCCTTTGTTCTTCTGTCAAAAATATTTTTGAAATTCTCATGGATAACTTATGTTTTGTTGTACACTTCATCTCTAGATTATTGCAGCTGAATAGTCTATTTATCCTTCCCTGAGTATCATTTGGTTCCACCTGCAACTCTTGTATTATTTTCATAACTGGAACCCCTAAAGAAGATGGGAAATCAACATCCATTCCATAAACCAATTGGTATGGTGACATGCCAATTGATTTCTTTGTGGTGAGCATATCAGCCCATAGTGCATTTATCATCTTATTATGCCATGAATTCTTTTTTTCTTCTTGCAGCTTTTTGATAATGTTAACCAAAATTTTATTTTAAGATTCAGCTAACCCATTACCATGAGGGTAATAAGAAATTGAATGTCTTAGAGTGATATGATATTTTCTGCAGAAAGATACCATTTTCTTTGACTTAAAAGATGCTACATTATCTGTGATAAGCTTACTTGGACATCCAAATCTTGACAATATATTGGTTTCTAGGAATTTGATAATCACAGTATCAGTTTTTTGTCTTGAGGGTGTGGCCTCAATCTATTTGGTGAAATAGTTGGTGGTTGTGAGGATGGTGGATGAATTTCTCCAAATAAATCCAAACCCAAATGTGGGAATGGGATTTCAATGAATATAGGTTTCAAGGGTAGTGGCAGTAGTTTTCTCTTTCCTTCAAAAATTTGGCACTTGTGGTAGGAGGTAACTTTTTTATGGACATTAGGAAAAAGGGTGGGACAGTAAAAACTAGCTCTTAGGATCTTATTGGAAGTGGTCTTCCAATAAAAATGTCCACCGCAATATCCTTCATGAAATTATGGCATAGTTCTTTCTGCATCATCCTTCAATACACTTTTTAATAAAATTCCACTAGCATATTTCCAATATAAAATGCTATCTAAGATACAAAATTTCATTGCCTTTAGCTTAAGAAATCTAGCCTTTGTCTTGGTCAAACTAGGAGGAGCTTGTAAATTGAACAATACAAAAATGAGGTTTGCATACCAGGGTGAGGTTGTAAAAGCCTCATCTATTTGTGGAGTCGCCTGCTCCTCTTGATCATCTAATGCAACTACAAAATCAATATCCATAGCATGAAAATTAGAATCAACCATTAATTTGGCTAGTCCATGTCTCTTAACGAGCTTGGTGGGTTTAATTTCAATGTCATATTCAAGAATGATGGAAATCCACTTACCTCTTTTACCATCTGGTCCATTTTGAGTCATGATATCCTTAACCACAGAATGTGGTAGAAAAGCAACTATGTGAGAATGAAGAATGTATACTCTGAAATCCTTAATTGCTTTTATTAGAGAAAATGCTTGTTTTTCCATTATGTTGTATTTTAATGCAACATCTCTTAGAGCCTTGCTAAAGAAATAAATGTGCTGCTCATATCCCTCATTGTTTTTCTGTAAGAGAACCGCTGCAACAGTGTGTTCAAATGAAAATGAAAAGATTATAAAATCTTTTTTAAAGTCAATGTTGATTAAGAATAGTGCTTTTATTAGATCTTGCTTCACATGGTCAAATGACTATCTGGATTCAATATTCCACCTTATTTATGTGTCTTTATTTAGCATGTTTATTATGTTCTCTAGGAGTTCTACCAGGTTGGAGATGAGTCTTCTTAGAAAGTTTATTTTACCAATAAATGATTGAAGTTATTTAACATTTATAGGATGATCTATTTTCAAGATGGCTTCAATCTTACTGGGATCAATCGTAATACACTCTTTGGAAATGATATTCCCTATAAGTTTTCCTTCTTCAAGGCCAAATAGTGTTTTCTTGGGGTTAAGTGAAATCCCAAACTTCCTACACTTCTCAAAAACTCTTCACAAGTGTAACAAATGCTCTTCATCTGTTATGGAATAAACCATGATGTCATCTAGATATATGACCATAAATCTTGCAATTTCATAAAAAAGAGAAATGTCCATTTTTTATAGGTCAATTTGGGCATCATCCCCCATGACCTGTTCAAACTAGACATCATCCCCAAGACCATTGAAATAGGGTCTATCATCCCCTAACATTTTAGTTTCTATATGCCCTAAGAGAAGAAAAATTAATTCATGGCTTCTATTGTGAGATTTCCAAGGTTTGAATTATATGTTATATCACTTATAGACTCACCAATGTAGCCTCTAAAGGGACTAGCTACATTGCATATGCAACATCTTGCATTCAAGGGTGCACTGCAATGCACTTCCCGACATTCAAGAGTGAGTTGGTCAATTGGGAGCGAAATTCTCATTGTTTCAGAATCTTCACATGGCCAATGCCTTCTAGAAGAGTCCACATGTGTCAAACCTCGAATCCAAGTGTCCATCTAACACCTCTGAACTTGGAAACATGTCTTGCATATTCTTAGAAGGTCATTCATTGAGAAACTACCATCAGTTTCCCTAAAAATTGAGCACAGATCCCAGTGCTAGGGAAGGAAGAATTTTGGTAAATAAATGCTATTGGATTCTCATTTGAGAGAGTGAATGTACTGATATGTTGCTGGTATGATGTTGGATGTGATGAGGTTGGGATGAAGCTGGAGCTGGTGGCATCAAATCGATCATTGGTTGTAACTTCCCCCTTCTACTCTTTAATAAATATTGATGCTCATTTTCCCATACATGTATCTCTTTATGTTTATATTTCTCATGCAATGGATTCTTGAATGATATATATGTTTCACATCTAATTGATTTGAGTGTTTAAGATAGGTAGATATATGTATATGCATGTTGGTTGCTGTTCTTTGTTTATGTTTGCAGGAATTGATTTGACAATCGAAGTTGGATTGAGCGCGACAACAACAACGATAAAGGAGAAGGAGAAGCGCTTAGATCAAAAGTAGGTTCTTTTATCATTTTTTATATCTCCTTATTTTATAGAAAGTGTTGGCAAAGTCTTTCCTCTATTTTTCTAAGTGCATAGTGCCACACTTAGGGAATTTGATTTATCTGTAGATCACAATTCCACATAACAAATTGGTAACCATAATGGGGACAAAGTGGTCCCAATTTCAGTGGAGGATATCTATTTTCTCACAGGATTATCGAGGGGAGGTCTGCCCATTTATTTTTCAAGTTCTGCTTTTGGGGGAGAGACAGTGAGAGATTATATATTGCAGTATTGCAATCTAGGGGCTCAACCTACTAAGGATGGAAAAATAAACATCTGTGATGTTCATGATTTTCCATTGAGAACAATATTATTTAGGATCACAAAGCTTTCTGGTACCACTACACTACATGTAGAAAACATATCTTACATGCAGTATGCACTAGAGTGCTTGGAACCAACAATTTTCAACTGGGTTGAAGTTGTACTCTCTCAAATGAAATAACATCTAAGGAAGGCAAAGGGAGGAAGAAAGAAAATTTTCAACTATGTTTCATGATTTGAAAATGGCGTGGATAACTTGTATGGAGTTCAAGAACCTACCACTCAGTTTTAATTAAAATGATCTAGTTTGAACTTGATGTTTTGCGGAATTTTGGCTTGAAAGTGGTATATGTTTTTTTTTACTGTTGATGTGTCTTAAGTTTATTTGTTCTTGCTGTAATTTAACATGTATAAAAGCAACATAATTCAGCAACAAAACCATTAAACACAACAACAATATAATATAGGAGTTCACCCAAAATCTCGTGGGCTACATCTCCTTTGGGTCTTGTCAACTAGACTCGACTCTATGGGATTAAAGTAATTGTTCTTTTAAAAGTTTCATGCTTAACACCAATGAATACAAAAATGATTCAAAGGGCTGAGAATACCATTTAACATCCCTCTAATGGCTGTCCAAATTTTTCAAATAGATTTAGGCTCCTGTTAACACATTTCCTTCTGTCGGTGCACTAACCTTCTCTAAGCTTCTAAATGGAACAAAATCCCCCACAATTCTATTTAAATCACTAAAAAAAATACCGATGTATCCAAAAAACATCATACACCAAATTTCAACTGATAAATTTCTTAAATCAAGCACAACATCCCCAAAATAGGATATCCTCCACGGTTTGCTCAGGGCTTTACAAAACTTCCCATCAACTTATCGAGCTAAAGAAGTTCTCAAAATGTTTTGAAACCACTTCCATTGGTTCCAAAATGTCTGAAATAGCCAAGTTCGACTATTTTTTCATTAGAAACAACCTCCAGCTACTCCGGTTTCGCCTCCATACACTGTCGACACCCCTTGGCACTAGGGTCAAAGAAAACCCCTCTACTGAGTTTTCGACCTCTAAAAGTTATCCAAACTTTCTAAAACCTCTGTCATTAAATTAAGAATCAATTTTTTAGTCAATAATGACCACTGGTTTGCTTCAAATGGTCTCTAGCTCCTCTGGCTAGGCCCTACACTGCTGCTGGCAAAAGCAGGCAAAAATGGCCTCTGGAACTTAAATGAAGCTTTCCAGCTTTCTAATTCTCTCTACAGGCTCTACAAACCATTTCATCAGATTCAAAACATCTGAATTATCCAATTTAGCCTATTATAACTCTAGAAAATGACTCTAGCTCCCCTAGCTAGGCCTCAAAATGAATTTGTCTCATGGTGGCCCTGATTTCTCCTTCATATTCCTTGAAGCAAAAGCCTCTGAAGATCACCTTCATTCAACCTGAAACTTGTTCCAAATTTTTCAGGAGGTTGACGAGACCCAAAATTAACCAAAAATTCGTCCAATTTGGTTCAATAATGAGAAATTTATGACCAAAACAACTTTGCCCCAATTTCCTCCACTAAATGTGGGGCAACTGCCAGTTAACTCCACTAAAAGTGGAAGTCTGCCTAAATTTGGGAGCGCCTCCAGAATCTCTGCCATATTAAACTCCACTTAACTGAAGCTTAATTAAATATTAAACCTGAGATTAGGCTCCTTAAGCGCTCTTAACATTAAGCTCCCACACTGGTCATATGATGAAGTTCCATGGCTCTTAACATTAAGCTCCCACACTGGTCATATGATGAAGTTCCATGGGAGGAGGGCTGGCCCCTCCATCCTTCGCCGGACCCACTCGGCATTCAAAGTGCAATAACGTCTTCATACGGTGTCCATTTTTCAAACCATTTGCAGCACCAGAATTAAGAAGATGAGACCTATGCAACCATATTGGTTTCAACCAAATCCTATAATATTGAATTTTGAGCTAATCCTTAGGTCCTTGATCCAGTTCTGATCACACCTCCCAAATGAGAAGCTTTTGGACCCCAAAAGCTCTCTTGGACTACTGAAACTAATCTGTACAAAAATGAGAGTACTGCACCCTATTCTCTTCAGCCTCCAAACATTTTCCTTACATGGCAAATGACTTTGACCGACAACTAGAAAGCAATTCACACTTCCCTTCCTTGATGCGCTGATCCTCCTGTCAAGAGTTGTCTTTCTTGCACTCACTCAGAAAATTTATGGCGAGAAATTCACAGAAGGAAACTAAACATCGCTGCATTGATCAATGATCCAAGGTGGCTCAAACATAAGTCATGCAACATGCGACATCAACAACAAGTCATCATAAAATGTGCTATACAATTGACACAAAATCAATGTAAAAAGTGTGCAACACAATTGACACAAGTTGACAAACATGTGCAACACAATCTTCAATGTAAAATGAACCTATTTACAGTTCGCTATTTACACATACAACTTCCATGCACATGTACACCTTCAACTCTTCCTTTCAAGTACCAACAAGTACATAATCCCAAAAACATGTGGGTGACTATAAGAGATGAACTAAAAGATATTGCTGCAATATAAGTAAGTATCATACTCATCTTTTACACTTCCATGGTGAAATTTTGCAACAAAAAAGAAATTCCTTCAACTGAACCACATTTATATGCAATCTTGCATCAAACTTCTCAACAGAAATACATGCGTACAACCAAAATGTGCATATGTACAAAGGAGTATTTCTTATTGTGTTAAGAAGTCCATCCACTTCTTTCCAAGCCACCTCCATGGCGATTTTTGCTGCTGCAACACTTCTTCATGTGAATCTTCCATTTTCACATCAATAATGGAATCTGCAGTTCCACTTGCGCCAATCTTTCTGTCCTCTTGCTGCATGTGCTTGGGACGGCTAGTTGGATGCAAAGTCCAACAATGAGAGACACCATGTCCCCTCTTTTGGAAAAATGTGCAAAAATTATGCACCTTCTTTGAAAGTTGTCTTTGCCTCATCTGCTTCCTGTATACTTTCTTCCTCATCTAGCATCTCGAAACAAAATGGTTAAATCGACCACAATATGTACAACAAATATTTCTTCCATTTAAGCATGAAAAATTATCATGCTTTGCAGAAACGCAATCAAATTGATCATGAGAAGATTTATACCTCTTGTATTGCTTTGAATGTTCATCCTTTTTGTCTTCATGAGAAGATGAACTAGTAAAGGCTACAACTTTCATTTGCAAACTAACATCACCATTTTTGTCTTGAAAACTGTCTGAACTTGCATGCTCGCCATAAGCTGCACGTCTACCATCTTCTTGTTGCAACAAAGGCTTAAAGCAATGGAAATCATCTTTGAAACAAATTTGACATATTTGCATCTTAGAACTTGGAATAAAAGTTCTCTTTGTAGTAGCATCACATGCCTTCACGGATTTGGAGTCTTCGCCATTAAATTGCATATAACCAAGACCAATATTCTTGGGTCGTTCGTCAACTGAAATGGGATCAACCATGCCTCGTGCATGCTTGCCTAATCCCTTGCCTTCGTAGCCCATTTTAATCATTTAATTTGGACCCTATACCCCTCATATTTTTTTTGAAAGAACCAGCACATCTTTCTAATGAGGAAACTGAAGACTTGTTAGAATGGATTACCTCTTCCTTACACATTTTCTTGGTCAAAGCCTCTTGGGCTTGAT